>CP025646.1:22620170-22635155 GCA_003576665.1 Ipomoea trifida
TATAGAAGAGATACCTAAGCGTGGCGGTAACACCCAGTTTTCTGCTGATAAGATGTACGCTTCCGTAATGTATTATTAAGGATTTTGAAATAAATCCAAGACGTGAAAATTGGGGTGTTACAGCTTGAACCTCCGAGTCTGGAGTACGGGATAATACATCCACGACTCGATTGGAGCTACATGTTTTATATTCGATCCGAAAGGAAACCCCAATAATTTACGAACATAAATTTGTTGATCTGGGTGTGCACAAGCTGTTGAACCTATTCCCTCAGGCTCTTGTGATTGGTTCGTATAATAAAAAACCGCCCAAGGAGATATTGACACCATTTATGTACAACTTCCACAATGGCATAAAATTCTCAATTATATGTAGATTGGGAACGCATGCGTGGGCCCAACTTTTTGCTAAAATAAGTAAGGGGCTGCTCATCCTGGAGTAGCACTGTGCTAATGCCAACATCTGTTGCATTAGTTTCCACTATAAATATTTTTGTAAAATCTCGCAATCTTAAAATTGGCGCCTGTGACATTGCAGTTTTTAATTGTAAAAAAGCAATGGTTGTTGCATCTAACTAGTGAAATGAATCAATTCTCAATAGATCAGTCAAAGGAGCAGCGACTTTGGCATATCCCTGTACGAACCGTCGATAATACCCTGTTAGGCCTAAAAAGCCCCGTAATTGTTTCTGGTTTTTGGGTTGTGGCCAGGAAGCTTTAATTTTTGACAGGTCGACGTGTATTCCATTGGCATCCACGATATGGCCCAAGTAATCCATAGACAATTGGTAAAATTTACACTTGGAGAGTTTAACATAAAAAGTGTGTCTTGCCAAACACTCAAACACCATGCAGAGATTATCCAAATGGTATTGCAATGACGAACTATAAATGAGTATATCATCAAAGAAAACAATTATGAACTTATGTAAAAAGAGAGCAAGGATGGAATTCATTGTAGCCTGGAATGCTGATGGGGTGTTTGTTAACCCGAACGGCATGACAATGAACTCATAGTGGCCCTCATGAGTTCGAAACGCTATCTTATAAATATCCTTGTCATGGACTCGTATCTGATGGTACCTAGCGCGAAGGTCCAACTTTGAAAAGATCGTTTGAGCCACCCAATTCATCAAATAGTTCATCAATGGTGGGAATCGGAAAATTGTCACGGATTGTGACCGCATTAAGAGCACGGTAATCCACACAAAAACGGTAAGTGTCGTCTTTCTTCTTAACCAGTAACACCGGAGACAAAAAAAGGCTTTGGCTTGGATGAAGTATACCTTGCTCGAGCATTTCTTTAACCAACTTTTCAATCTCTGATTTTTGAAAATAAGGGTAGCGGTAGGGCCGCACATTCACTGGCTTAGACCCTGGTAGCAAATGGATTTTATGGTTTAAGGTTCGATGTGGAGGCAGTGTGTGGGGAGTACGAAAAATGTGCTCAAATGCCTGTATTAGGTCCGCAGCTGCAATAGGGATGCCGGGCAAAATATCTAGTAGTGCTCATGTCGCCTTTGAGCTCTTCGGTGTCATCTTTGATGGAGCGCTAATTGGTCAGAATCTGTCCTTATTCACCATATATTTGTTACAGACCTCCAATGACATCTTTAAGAATTTTGCGCATATTCTTCATCATCATATCGGTGTGAGTCATTGACTCCACAACCGAATCCTTGAATTCGTCATCAGCATTCCTTGATGATTCGGCTGGATGACTTTGTGAATAGATAACTTTTCTTGTGGCAATAGCTTCATTGACAACAACAGTTTAGCATTTTCTTTTCTTGTTTTCCTTATCGATTTCTTCACCTTTCTGAATAAGGACTTTTGCTCTTTAGCCATGGTTTGTAGAAGTGTCACCATACTTCAGATGTTCTCCAATGGCCTTGGTGAAAGATGAGGCGTCCGTTCTTGCTCAACACCAATGGAAAATAAGTTATCTGAGCTCGAATGGTTCTTGCTCTCGAGTGGCTGGTTGGTCACCTTCACCATTCGGTTCTACATCCTCTTGAATCGTTTGCACTAAGGGCGAGCTGATAGGTACTTCTACTCCTTGAGTCAATTCATCACTCGGTTCTACAACTTCTCGAGTAATTGGCGAATCGATCGGTCCTTCAACTTGAGCTGCAGCCTCAGTACTCGGTTCTAATACCTCTCGAGTAAGTAAGATGTAACATCTGTAGGCTCGACTACTTCCACCACTTGGGCTAGGATGTCCCCAATCATTCGGTGCACAAAGGATTCTACAACTCGAGGGGACTCCTCGGGTTCAACTCTTGTTGCCTCCTCAGCCTGAGGAATTTGAGCTTCAACTAACTATTTAGCTTCAGCAACAACGGTAGAAATCACGGCTTTGATCATTCGGTCTACTATTTCTCGGTTTATGTCCTCTCTGACCTTTCGAACTACACTACTTGGTTGGCTTTGAGCTCTTGTACTCAGTCCAGCTTGAGGATTCATATCCACAAACTTAGCTTCAAAGCGAGAGAAGGCTTGGGCCATCCTCATCTCCTTTGTAAAGGCTTTTACTGGCCTTTGAGGTGGTGCATGCACTTCTTCTTCTATAATTTTGGCATTTCCCTTGGCAGCTTCTCTCTCAGCTACTTTCTTCACATAAACACGGTGGATCTCGTCTATGTTGGTGGCTAGAAGAATGGAGGATGTACCCAACCATTCAAGAGAGAAATACTCTTCTAGCCGCATGTGTTGTAAACCCTCCTCAATGATGTCTAGATTTGACATGCTGCGCCATTTCTGCGAGGTGGTTACTCGGATCATCTCGGCTAGCAGGTCTTCTTCAGTGAAAATAACATTGTCCTCTCCAACATACATGGCATCAAGTATAGATTCATCGGTCATTTGTTGAGCCAATTGGGCATCAACATTAGTTTGTCGCACAATTGGGTCATCGATAGTACCCTCACTGTCACCAGCATCTGTTGTACCCACCTCTCATGCAATCCCAGCAGCGACTCAGTTACATTCTCGCTCACCACGTCTTCTACTTGCGTAGGTTTTTGTGGGACAGATTGAGGTCAAATGGTAACCGGAACGTTAGTCCCACGGGGCGTCTTGGCTTGAGACTCAGCCTATCGAACAGTGCTCAAATCATCAACTGTTTGAGGCATCTCTACTGTTCCTCGAATGGTAGGCTCAGTATTCGCAACCTCTCGAGCATCTACCACTCGGTTCTGTTCCCCCTTAGCATGTGACGTCTCAGCCACCACTTCCTGTAATGTCTCTGTTGGCTTCTGCTTTGATGGTTCCACCGTCTTACCCTTCAGCTTCCTAGGAAGAAGAGCCTTAAGTGATTTGGCTTTCTTCTTCTCTAGGGCAGGTACATCAACAGTGATGAGTGCCAAATATGCCTTATTTTGTGAGGTGTTTTAATGGTCATTATTGCCTTGTGTGAGTCTTTTTAGGTTGAATTGTGTGCTTAATTGCTTTATTTTCATAAAAATTACATTTAAGGACTAACATTGGAACGCTTTTGCATTTCTAGGGCATTTGGAGGCAAGAAAGGGCAAAGTGAAGAAAAATATGAAATCTAGGAGCTGTATGAGTGATATATGCTCGTATTGCCCTCGTACAAGATGAGGTTGAATGATGCATGCTTGGATCACGTTCGTGGTGGCAGCCGAAGTTAAATGAAAATGGGTACAAGCACGTGTACGTGCGTATAAGGCTTGTACAACTGTCTAGATCACTAACTATAAATTATTGTTGGCGGGATTTATTTTAGGAACACTTCCATTAGTTTAGATTTACATTCTCTCACTTCTAGAGCAGGTTCTAAACTATCTCCGATTGAGAGAGAATATATTTTTTAGGGTTTAAGAGGAATTGACAACTCTTCTTCAACTTTGGATCTCTTCTTGCTTGATTGAATAAATCTTGTGGATTGATTGTGAATTACTGTAACCCCTCACCTATTCCAATAAGTCTAGAGTTCGAAAAATATTTCTTTAGGTTATGACATTCTTGAGATGATCTCCCGATACTTCAAAAGGATTTTTATAAGTAAGAATAGTTATTAATAAGCTGCAATCATACGTGCCGGTCATGAACCGTAAAAATTTTTAAGGATGTACATACAGTTCGAATTTCCCTAGGAAATGGATTATTATGCATAATATGATTAAGCATGAACTTCCTACTTAGTTCATTTGAAATTAGACGAACTGTAAGAGTGAAATTTATTACGAACCTTCGTATCGCTGTATTTCGCGATGTACCAGAAAATTTCCCGATTTTAGAGGTTAATGACGGGATTATTTTTAGAATAATTTTGGTATTAAAATTTTCCCGAATTAAATTATATTCCTCCGAACTTTTATCTGATTTAACCCCTAACTGTCAAGGCAAGGCTTATTCTTCAAGATTCACCATACTTACCATAGAATTGTGACAAGTGTCACATTTATTTACCATATGGTAATAAATAATTAATTAACTAGGATGAGTATGGGATAAGTCTTGCTAGCTAAGAAACTTAATCTCCAAGCTTCCCATTCCTACCTCTTGTGGCCGAAAAATTAGAGAGGAAAAGAGAAGAGAAAAGTTCATCTTCATCTTTGTGTTCATGAAACTCCATAGCCAATTCCTTCACAAGTTCTTCCATACTAGGTAACACTTTGATTTTTATTTGGTGAAAAGACTAGAATTCTTTCCTAGAACTTAATTTTAAGCTAAGAATTCTTGAAAATGTTGTTATTATGGTATAAATTACTAGGGTCTTCGGTGGAAATTTGGAGGAAAGGATCACAACATTTTCTACGGTGTTAAAAGCTACTTGAAAGGTAAGGAATCCCTTAAGTCGGTTTAGTCACTTGAAAATGGACAGTTGCTAGTGAATTATGAGATTAGGAGTTTTACGTGGAAATTATGTGTTAAGCTTGAGGATTTCTTAGGTAGTTCATGAGACTACTCTTTGAATTTTGGTAATTTTTGTATACATGTTCATAGTTAGTATATGCATGTATATGATATATTTATGTCCATATAGGCTTCTATCTATGAAAATATTGGAAAATCGAGTTGTTACCACACCGTTTTCGCTGCCTAAAACTGGCAGAATTTCAGGTACGCGACCCTGGACGCGCGTCCGTCGTGCATCCAGTAGGCGGAACCAGGCAGAACGACCGGACGCGGCACCGGACGCGCGCGTCCGGTGGTGCGGCCAACAGCGCGTCCACTGTGCGCGGGTCCGTTTTCGACTGAATTTTCTTCCGAAATTTTTTCTCCTGCATGATATAATGTTTGAAAGGCCTACGGGCAATTGAGTTCAATTTTTGAAAGAACAAATAATGTTTTGGAAGTTATGTACATCAATCTGGAATAAAATCTTGTTTTTAAGGAACAAGTATAACCCTTGTCACTTGAGAAATTTGTGTTAAAAAGCCATTGCCAAATTTGAATATTTTGGAAACATTTTGCAAGAATAAACATTTTGAGACATTATGTGAAAATGCTATTTGAATCCAGGAAAGAAAGAATGTTTCGAAAACCTTAGTTTCTGGATAAGTTGTGGAGGACTTGATTAACCCACGGGAGGGCTTAATTGTCATAGCCCAGCGGTTGTTTACAAGATTAACCTACGGGAGGGCTTGAATGCCATGGCCCGAGGTTGTTGAGATGATTGGCCAACGTGAGGGCTTGAATGTCATGGCCCGGGGTTGTTGAGAAGATTGACCTACGGGAGGGCTTGAATGCCATGGCCCGAGGTTGTTGAGATGATTGACCTACGAGATGGCTTAAATGCCATGGCCCGAGGTTGGAGAAAGAGAGTTAAGAAAATACTCCAAAACAGTTCTTATATCGTGGACCGCGGTCCACAATGCATTGTGGACCGCGATCCAAAAACGACGTCGTTTTAGTAAGTGGGAGACGAAGCCCCGTAATGGAAACTACAGTTCATTCCAAAAGATACTGCCTTACATTTGTTTTGATATTATCGAATGAAACTGTAGTTATATCAAAAAGTAACTATAGTTGTGTTGAAAAGAAAGTGCAGTGTATATGAAAAGATACTGAATAATAGTTTCACATTTGTGTTTGATATTATCGAATGAAACTGTAGTTATATCGAAAAGTAACTGTAGTTGTGTAGAAAAGAAAGTGCAGTGTATATGAAAAGATACTGAATAACAGTTTCACATTTGTGTTTTTATATTATCGAATGAAACTGTAGTTATATCAAAAAGTAACTGAAGTTGTGTTGAAAGGTAACTGCAGTTATGTTGAAAAGAAAGTGCAGTATGTATGAAAAGAAAGTGCAGTATATATGAAAAGAAAGTGAGTGGCGCGAATTCATCCGTCTGTTTTTTTATTAATCAAAACGACGTCGTTTTGGGGCCGCGGTCCACAATGCATTGTGGACCACGGTCCACGATATAATTTGCGCTCCAAAAAGGCCTCACACTTACCCATGGGGAAACTAAGTGAATTTTAACTATGAAAATTTAGTTACTCCGTAACTATGCTGAAGAACAAAGTGTGACGAATTTTGAGCGTTGAAGTGTGCTGCTGAACTCCCTTTTGAGATAAGAATGATGAAAATTCCTGGAAATGAAAGGTTTTGCAAACTTGTCTGAAAAATGGAAAAGTGATTTTGAGCGGCAGTCATGCCATTATCGTTAATTGAGAAAAGTTTTATATGTTGTTCAACTCATATACTCTACTATACTTTCTACTATTGATAATCTGGTTGCAGGTAGATTTTCAACTCATGGGTAAAACTTACAGCTTTCAAATTATTATATTTCCAAAACCTTTGTTTACTTTTGAGTGACAATGGATTTCCTTGCTTAGCCGTCGTGCTAACTACACTTCATTGTGTCCCTTATCAGATGCAGTCTAGCGTGGGCTCTTGCAGCCCAGGGAACTCTGGTGGTTCATAAGAGTTCATGTTCCCCATAATAGATTATGATGATTATGTGCAGTATCTAGCGGGTGACAACCCGTATACTCTCGGCTTCGCTCCTGACCCTCCAGCTCCGGCTTATGCTCCTGTTCACCCAGTTGTACCTGTCTGTCCTCCTGCTCCCAGTAGTCCATTGAGTTTCATTGATGCTATTCAGGCGAGTTATGGGTTCTACCCCATCGAGGTTTTAGCAGGGAGCGACCCTCTCGAGTTCGTTGTTCACTACCCTTATCCGTGGGACCCTAGTCTCCCAGATAGTTTTGACGAGTGGATGATGGTAAACACCCCATGTAATTTCCTGAATCATATCACCTGGTTTGAGGGCGAGTGGCACCTTGTTTGGGGAACGTATACCGGCCTAGTGTACCGCCCACTAGAGTAGGTTGTGTCCCAGGGAAGAAGTCAGAGCTGACCTTTTTGTGTAAATACCTTTTTGTAGCCATGGTAGTTCCAAGTTGGCTAGTAAGGCCGGGAATAGCCCAAACTTTTGTTCTAATGGGCCGTAAGAAACTCTCGTACATATTTGTAGCTAGTATAACTACCCTTTTGTTGCTAATATATATAAATATGAAGTTATGATGGGTAATGACGATATGAAACAGTTTCATTGTCTTCAGCATGTGCATCTAGGGAGAACTCTATCTGGATTTGATTGAGTTCAGCCTAGGTGTGGCGGTAACTACTCCGGATGTACGGTATAACCGAGCCGGGGTGTTACAATTACTCTTGAGCTAAGTAAAATTCTTGTATTTTTCTCTTTAATTTCATCATTAATCTCTATTGCTTAGCTCAATTGTTGTTGCCTTTCAATCTAGACCATGCTTGGTGATGGACAATTTTAATAAGTCCTCGCAAGTGCACGAATCACTGTAGTAATGTGCAAAGGCAAGGGTCGAACCCACATGGAATTGATACAATGCAATTTAATAACTTACAATTAAATTAACAATTTAAAGTGTTCAAAGCTAATTGAGAATCAAAGTGTACTTAACCAAATAAAACTGCAAGAGAAAAATGAAGGCATGAAAAACAATTAAATAACCACGAAACGAATTTGCAACAAGGGGATAAAAGACTAGGAACATGAATCAATTACCATTACTTAGTTTGCAGATTTGTTTAACTTCCAACCAAATTAAGGATTCGTTCTAACTACTATATGACTAATCCGTATGGCGTTCAGAATCAGTCACGTGCTTTAATCATTCGTATGTTTAAGACATTTATTCAAATAATTAAAACCCATTTAGCCTAGAAGAACTTACGGAATACCCGGGTTATGAACCAAATAGTCAATCTGATAAGACAATCAATTTAGGAGCATAGAATTAATAGGCATGATTTCTACTGTAGAAATTCCCTCAAATAGTTTAATTATATCATGTTAAAGTTGATCACCCCATAACACAATCAATTAACCATTTACGACCAAAGGATAAAACATAACTCAGTTGGCAAAATTAAACTTAAATTGAAACAAAGATTTTATGGTAATTTCATCATATCCCTAGAAAAATATTTAACATCTCATAATTGGTTCAATAGAAAGTAGTTCACACACCATCATTTTTTCAAAAAGTTATCACAAGACGAATCAGCAAAAATAAAGAATAAAGAAAGGGAAAAAGAATTGTCGTAATTGATTATGTTGTTGCAAAGAATTGGAATTGTAAAATTGAATTAATTTGCTGACCATGTGAAAACTAGTGCACAAATTTACAACTTCACAACTAACAATAGCTCAAGTTGGAAAAACACAATGCTTAGAGGCTTTAACATTACCAACTAAACATCATAATTATTGCGTAATCCATTCTCCAAATAGCAACACATCATACAGTGCAAATAACTTAATAATAAATTAAGAATTAGAGAAGAAACCAGAGTGTTGCTACTGAGATAAGTTCCCGAGGAAATTGTTGAGCTGCTACACCAAAGGGAATTCGTCGCTGAACAATTAATTGCATGCAGCAATTGTTGTAGGATTGCCCTGCCCGGAATACTGTCGAACAGAAGAAAATCGCTACCACAGAATTAATCAAAGGAAAATCGCCGCTGAGAAACCAAACACAGTTGTACTGACCGGAATTGCTCCGGAGTGAATTGATGCTTTCCTCTTCACAAAAGCCCTCTATTTATATTGCCCAGTCTCCAACTACTTCTCCCTTAACTTCTGCGCTACCATGGCCGAACAAGATGCCCTGCGATCTCCTTTCTCGCGATGTTATTAACTGGCCCTGAAACTTCTGTACATATGCCGCACATAGGGCAACGATTGAGACACAAAATAACTCTACTTTTACTTAAATACCACATTTTTATAAATTAAAGCTCAAATAAAATTAGTCTAACTTATTAATATTAACCCAACTGCAAACTTCATTATTATTTTATTAATTTATTTATAAGTATTTGGATAAATATAAAGTAAATACAAGTGTAATAATTAATAAAATTAGCCATAAAAATATAACTATATAATAAAAATTATTAAATAAAATATAATAAAATAATGTATAAAAATTGCACTTATCACTTGGCTAGAATTGTTTTGTGAATTTGATTATATTCCCTTGTGATTGTTATGAATTGATTGAGGTAGAATTGACTATGTGTTGATCTTCGTTTGAAGTAGAATTTGTATAGACTCTTGTATGAGGAGTGCACACATCATACAAGAGGCTTTGGGATGAGTGTGCTTGCAAGAGATTGAGACACGCTCTAGCCCTTTCCACTTGCATTTCCCGCCTTAGATTCGAGAGAGCAAATTTCGGAATAAGGCATGTAGACCAAGTGTTTGATAAAATGCCTTAAGCATATAATTGCCTAAGAGGCTAGGACGGAACTGGCCTAGCACTAGTAAATGCCTTCCAAAGATCACAACTCATCACATAGCTTCAATTCTCACCATGATCTCTTCATTGCATCTAAGCAAGGGAATGCCAATCCAATTCATATCATATCACATTGCTTACTTTAGTTTACTTGCTTGCACAATTTACTTTACGTTGCCCTCTACACTCTATTCCTTGCCCTTGTTACAATGAATTTGCCTAGCTTTCTATCACAAATGTGTGCTTGTGCTTGACCGCACACCATTCAATTCCAAGTGTCCATCATCTTGAGAACGACATCTAGGGGAATCTTCATTCTCCACCCTACTTTCCATCCACCACTACATTCACAACTTATCAAGTAGACAATCTACGTTTCGCCTTGGACTAGTTTACCATCTCGGGCTAGGGAACACTTGACTTACTAGGCTTCCTGGGAGTTGCACTCTTCCCTTTCGGTGTAAGAGGCTTGGTCCTCATATAGTAGGCATTTCGGTGCGCTTGTGCTCCCTCTCATAAGGTCACTATTCGGCTTATTGTGCGCTTCTTGGTGAATTTCTCTTCAGTGACATCATTTGTCCCAACCACTTGGTTTTCCACTATTTGGCTGAGGATGTTTATTGCCCTCTCGAACTCCAGCTTGATGGCCTTCTACTTCAAAGAGAATTTCAACTCGGCTAGTGTTTGATCACCCTTTACTTCTTTCCACAGGGCATCTTGGTTATAGGCGTCTCGGATACCAAACTCTAACACTTTGCGTACCTTTGAGGTATCTTAGGATCTTCTTTGCAGTTGTGAGGTGACTCTCCTTAGAGTTAGACTGAAATCTTGTATATACACCTACGATAAATGAGATATCTGGTCTACTTGCGGTTAGATACAATAGAGAGCCAATGATCCCTTTATACTTGGCTTGATCTACTTCTTTACTTTCGTTATCAACGTCCATTTGTAAAGAAGTATTCATTGGGATCTTTCCGGATGATTTTCCATCAACTCCAAACTTCTTGATTAGATCCTTGGTGTATTTGATTTGGTTGATGAAAATTCATTCTTTACTTTGCTTGACCTGTAATCCCAAGAAATAATTGAGTTCTCCCATCATAGTCATTTCGAATTTGCTCTTCATTAGCTCAAGAACTTCTTGCATAGTGACGGATTAGTGCTTCAAAAAAAGATGTCATCGACATAAATTTGCACCAATAGAATGTGGTCACCATCATTGATTCAGAATAGGGTTTTGTCAACTTTTCCTTTCGTGAATCAACAATTAATTAGGAAACACAAGAGGGCGTCATACCAAGCTCTTACTGCTTGTTTCAGTCCATACAAGACCTTTTTTAGCTTGTAGACTTTGTTTTCACCCATATTCACCATAAAAGCAGGTGGTTGCTCAACGTATATTTCTTCTTCCAATAATCCCTTTAGAAATGCGCTCTTGACATCCATTTTGAAGACTTTGAAGGCAACATAAGCAAGAAAAATCCATATAGCTTCCAATCTTCCACTAGAGCGAATATTTCATCAAAATCTATGTCTTCCTCTTGATAATAGCATTTGGTAACCAATCGAGCCTTAATCCTAACAATGACTCCTTTTTCATCCATTTTGTTCCTAAATACCCACTTCGTCCCAATTACATTTTGGTGTGAAGGTCTAAGAACTAACTCTCACACATCATTTCTTTCGAATTGATGGAGCTCTTCTTGCATGACTTGTATCCAATCTAGGTCACTTAGTGCTTCTTCCACCACTTTTGGTTCAATTTGTGAAAGAAAGCAAGACATCATGCTTTCACTAATGGATGATCTTGTCCTCACTCCTTTCATTACATCTTCAATAACTTGCTCTAGTGGATGATCTCTTAACCACCTTAGATCTAGCTGAAAATATGTTGGAGGAGCTTGTTCATCTACTTCATAGTTGTTTGTTGTTTCAGCTTCCACTTTTTTTGAAAGTTTGAGGGGATGTAGTTGGTTAGGTAGTTGAATGGTGAGGTCTTCTAATGATTCGGAATTAACTGCTCGGTTTATCTCTTCTACCATTCGATCCAACGCTTCGGATGAATGTTTCGGTTATGTATGATTGACTATTTAGACTTCCACTCTTTCGAGCCTTTTGGTTAGATCTTTCACCTCTCCGTTGATGCTTCCTTCATCAAATACTACATGGATAGATTTTTCTACCACCATGGTTCTCTTGTTTAGTACTCGGAAAACTTTACTTATTACTGAATAACCCAAAAAAAATAGTCCTTCATAATCTCTTTCATCAAATGTTTTGAGATTTATCTTTCCGTTATTGTGAATGAAATATTTGTTACTGAAAATGTGAAAGTAGTTCACAACTGGTTTCTTGCATTTCCAGAGCTCATAGGGTGTCTTCCCACGAACTGTGTGAATTATGGAATGATTTTGGGTGTAACATGTTGTGTTAACAGCCTCAGCCCAAAATCTCTTAGGCAATTTGGAAAATGTAATCATTGATCTTGCCGCTTCCTTGAGTGTTTGGTTTCTTCTCTCTGCAACACCATTTTGTTGCAGTGTTCTTGCAACTGATAGTTGATGAAAGATGCCAAACTCTATAGAAGTCCTTGATGATTTGAATCACGAACTCTATTCCTTGATCTGAACAAATCTTCACAATACTTGTTCCTTTCTCATTTTGCAACTACTTTAACAATTTGGGCAGTTACCTCTCTATCCCATTCTTTTTCTTCAAGAATAAGTAAGTATACTTAGTGTAGTCATCTACTACCACTAGAGTATATTTTCTTCCACTTAAGCTCACAAGGTCTACTAGCTCAAATAAATCTATGTGGAGTAGACTCAAAGGTCTAGAAGTTGAATCAATGGATTTGAACTTAAACGAAAATTTGATTTGATTCCCTTTTTTACAAGCTTCACAAACCCTATCTTTGTTGTAAGTCACATTTGGTAGTCCCTCTATTAAGTTTCCTCTGGCTAGCTTGTTGATTGCCTTAAAGTTGAGATGGTTTAATTTATTATGTCATTTCCAACTAAGGTCAAAATTGCCCTTAGCTACCAGGCAAACATTTGGTCTAGACGAATCCCAATCTATCACGTACATGTTCTTTCGTCTCCTTGGTCTCTTCATTGATGACATATCATTCATCTTTGGAGAATTCCACTTTGTAGCCCTTATCACAGAATTGACTAGTACTGAGTAGGTTGAATTTCAAGCCCTCAACGTATGAAACGTCCTTTATTGTCAATCTGTTTCTTGAAATGTGACCAATCCCTTTTGCTTAACCATTCATCTCACCACAAAAAATAACCTTCGGACCACTAACTGTTTGGTAGTTGCACATATTTGACATATCTTCAGTCATGTGACTTGAGCATCCACTATATACGTATCAAATAATCCTATTAACTTGAAATAAAAAAATTAATTTGATTTAGGTACCCATACTTTTTTGGGTCCTTCCTGGTTAGGGAGTTTAGGTATCCATTTGTACCTAGGGCCCATTAGTCCAAGTCTATGTTCAATGTAGCCATTAAAAGAATTATAATCATAAGCAATATTTTGGTAAATTCTAGACTTTTTAGGTGCATATATTTTTTGAAATTGGGGTCTTAACATATTGCTATGCACCCTAGAATAGAATTGCTACTTAGGTTTAGGAAACTCTCGAATTCTGCTTTTAGCATTGGTTCATTGACCATAAGCCAGTCATCATCATAAGGGTATAACCTTCATTCACCCTTCATTTGTCTTCTAGATAACCTCTGGGCTTATTGAACCTCTTGGGTAAATCATTCGGATGTTTATTTGGCCTTCTCTTTGAATGGTTATTCCCCGAGTAGTTGTTGGGTTTACCCCTATAATATAATTGCAATGTCCTAGTACCCTTCCACTGTCTACCATTGATTCTTTACTCATCAACCTTAGCACAAGCTTGTATCCTCATTTTAACTCTTGTTATTTCTTCTTCATTTTGATTAATCTTTCTCAATAATCTAGGAATAATTCTTCTTGACCTTGCGCACATAAGAGGATCATACCATCTAACAAAACCACACATTTGCCCTCCCTACACAAAATCACAAAATTGAATTAAAAAATTTTAATTCGTCCAATGATGAAAACAAAAACCCTAACAAAAAATTAAGACTCACATGTTCGAATACCTTCTACCTGGATTATCATTCGTCCAAGAAGTTTGTAACTTCAATCGTTGGCCACATTGACAATTTGGAATGGTAACCAACTCACGTTACCCATAGCTGACCGGCTCAGACCCGGGGGTTTGAGGATCGAACCTCCAACCTCTCGGTTGTAGGTAGAGCACTCTTACCAGCTGTCCTTACGAACACCATAGATGTATTCTTGATTCCTAGAAGATGAAGAACTTTCACTGGTATACCTTGTAGACATTTCAATAATGGAGGAACCACCCTATATTTTGGTCTATTTTGGAGCAATTCGATCGTCCAGTGAAGAAGAAGCTAGACGAGACAAGAAGGAAGAAGAAACAATGGAGCTTTGTGGTTGGTCTTCTGTGTAGATCAATATTTAATCAACCAACATAAGGAAGAAGAAAGGCATAAGTGTAAATTACAATTTTATCACTTCAATAAAGTCTATCTAACATACATGATAATGAAAGAACAAATCTAATAGTCAAAGGTTTATTTCGTCCAGATTAAAAAAGGAGGACTAATTTTAAAAAATCATAATAGTCAGATGCTCATTGCTAGAATTAACTCTTCTATGGTGGAAGAAATTTTTGGCAAAGTGACGTCGTTTCTTACCCTAATGCTGTACTAAGTGAGTATCCTTGATCAATTTTTTACAGTTATCTTTAACACCCAAAGCCAGCAATCCATCTAGCTGCCTTCAACCGTTGCCTAGGAAGCTTGCACTGCCACCACCATCCAGGAAACTCAGCAGAGCCAGCGCCATCTTGGCAGCTTTTCATCACCGCCACCACCATCTTGGAAGCTCCGTAGCGCGACTATCATCGAGAGGACCTCCTAAAACATCTGGTAAGCCTTTTTCTACATGGTGGAAATAATTTTTTTTAATATATATATATATATATATATATATATTGGAACCCTAGAAATTGAAAATCTTGGAAATCTAAAGAGACTGGAAATGGTAATATATATATATATATATATATTTTTTTTTTTTTAAGATGGAAATAGATACTCAGTGCCTTGTATATAATGTGTGTGGAACTGTGGAAAGGGG
>CP025646.1:22635173-22650572 GCA_003576665.1 Ipomoea trifida
GGGGGGGGGGGGGGTTGTCTCTGAACTGCCATCTTCTCTGTAACCTTTGGAGATGATCTAATCTTATAATTTATTATTTATTTATGACGGAATTGGATTTGATAGCTTCAAGGTTTAAATTTTTTCTTTTCTTTTTCTAATATATGATGAAATTTTGTATTATTATTTGGTTTTGAAAGTCTCAATATAGGTTAATTGGATATATAAAAATTTTGCTTTTAATCCTGAGTAATAATAATTTCTTTTAATCCAATTATAGGTACCTTTAGATGATTACATACGCTATAGCAAATTAGCAATCAAGATATGCAATGGAGATAGTAACAATTAAACAATAGAGATTAGTCAAGAGTCAATTTTGAAAGCAGTTAAAACAGGGGAAAGATGGCACCACAAAGTATAGTGGTTTGGCCTCCTTGACTACATCTATTACCAAGTTAAAGTGGCTTTTCTATCTCATCCTGCTACTAATAGCAGGGCTTGTTGGACTAGAATTTCTTGAAAAATAGAATTTTTCTCTTATATGAATTCAATTGTTTTCATATTATTACAGTTAAGCTTCGACTTCTTAAAACAGATAAAGTTCAAAATATGTTGTGCAAAGGAGCTAATCTTCCTTAGAGTGCTATGGGTAAGAGGTATTAGAGTAGCTTTTGGAATTTTACTACTTACCTTTTTAACTATTTTGGTCAGGCTAATGTTTAAAATGATTAGACTAGTTGGCAATTGTTGGATGAATGGACTAAGTTTTCCCCTGCTCATGCCATCCTATATTTAACCCAGTTCAGATTGGGCTAAAAAAAAGAATTTGGGAATTTTATATGATAAATCCTGCATAGGCTGTAAATAGGCACACACAGCCTATTCTCTTCGTCATTTATTGAGCAGACCTTCACATTTGATTCTATATGCTAAAACTGGAGCAATTGGATTTCTTCAGTTCAGGTATGATCTGAAAATCCAAGCTTCCAGTCACTGTTTATGTATTTATATTACCAATTTAATTCTTATATTTGTCTTGATTTATGCTTGCATTGGATTTCAATTTTTGTTATAATATACGATGCATAAAACTATGGCTCTAATTATTGAGGAAAAAGAAAACCCTAAAACCCTGTGATTCTGTGAAGGTAACTATGGCTTTGTTTTCATAATTTTAATGCATCTATACTTCAGTGAGGGATATCTCCCCATATCTACACATGTATGGGTGCTTCTATGTCTTTGCATTTGAATTTCTTTATGTTTGCAATGATTCTGTTAGTTTATTAAGGATTTTGTCCGAGTACATGTTGTATTAGCTGCCTCTTATAGTGTGGGATTCTCATCGATTGTTAGGGGGTATCTTTCCAGATGAGTCTGACAGCGGATTCCCCGGCACACTCATCAAGCAGTGATGATCTTGCGGCCTTCTTAGATGCAGAGTTGGAAACTGCTTCTGGTACATCATCTGAGCTGGAAGATGTGGAAGCAGGAGTAGAAGAGGGAGAGGAAGAGGGGAAGGATGATGAACAATATGAAGATGAAAATGAAGATTGGGGAGAAGATGGTGATGGCAAAGACGACTCAGATGCTACTAGGTACTTAAAAAGTATTTTGCTCTTCAATTGGTTTTGGATTTTAAAAAATTGTGATTGGAAAGATGCTTCTAAATGCATGAAACGAAATTGAGACATAATAGATGGGGATTTTACATTTTTATGGGTTACATGCTTAAACTATTTGTTAGATTTTGGGGAGAAAGTTGAAAACTGAATAAAAGATGTCACATTGAGTTTCAAAGAGAATATGAAGCAGTAATATTTAAGATGAAATTAACTTTTATGGATTGTAAAATGTAATAGTTAGCTAATGATAGTTACGTGGGGATGGTCTAAAAGGAAATATATCTGTAGCGTCTAGGTATGTATTACTTGAAAGAATGTTTCAGATATATATTGATAGTATACTGGCCAACTTTCCTGGGGAGGGGTGTGTCACACAAGTATTTGAAAGAATAGCCAAACATGTTGTAAAGTACAATATATTCTGGCTTTTTGGGGCATTAAAAGGATAATGACACAAGTATTTCATGCAAGTGCAACTGAATTTAGAACAAACGATGAAATAATATTTTCACATGTCTCTCAAATTAACTTTTTCTGATGTGCTTGCCATACAATGAAGTACTGTTAATAGAACTGTTCTCATGCAATCCTCAGTAAGACTTAATCCAATTATCTGAGGCTTGTGTGCACCTTTTTGTATTCTAGTTACTGCTACAGAGCTAAGGATTAGGGGGAATCGATGGAAGATTATTTAAGATGATATTTTCTGTTACAATGCTTTTGCAACATGTAATTTTGTCTGCTTGTTTCTTCAATATTTTTGTTAATGTAGGATAAAAAGGCTCAGGGTGGCAATTGACGAATGCACAGGAGATACGGAGAGTTCAAAATCTCGTGGAGAACCAGCAGAGACTTCTGGTGGGCATGCTTCCATCTTCTATGAATCAAACTAGATCATTAGCACCATTGAACTTTCAAACAAATTTCTATACACAGACACATATATACCTTCATTTTGGTGTGTGACTTTAGTGGAACCCTTTTGGTGCATAGTATTGTATTTATTTGGGAATAAAGATGGGTCATATATTCCTCTTAACATCAACTACATGTATAGTGGGTGGATGACATTGTTTTTGCCTAATATTTAAATGATTGTAGGTGTTTCAGTTAAGATGAATATGTGTACACATCCTGGTGTTATTGGTGGAATGTGTATACTGTGTGGGCAGTTAGTGGACGATGAATCTGGTGTGTCATTTGGGTACATCCATAAGGTATTTGTTGGATATTGTGATGGCTTAGTTCTGGCAAAATTACTATCTTCTACAATTTGTTTAATATTTTATCTTGGTACACCTTTTTTGTTTTCATATATAACTATATAAGCATGGTGTGTTCATATTTATGTAAATCTAGTGTAAAGATCTTTTTGATACAGCCATCAACCTTACATGGGCACATGGCTATGTATGGTATGGATACCATGTATAAGAAGAGCAAAACTAGGTACTGTATAATATTTTCAAAAGCTTATATATTTTAGGGAAAAAGGGTCAAATACACCCTCCAACTTTGTGAAAGAAGTCAATTAGGCCCTCGAACTTTTGAAAGTTGCAATTAGACACATTAACATATTAATTTAGTGCATCAAGGCCCAAAACCCTAGTTGTGATCTGCTATAGCAGGTCAATAATGCACCGGCGGAGCTCCGGCGACATTCCGACGAAGGCATGACCAGCAGGTCGCCGGAAAAGGTAACCAAACCAGTCGCCTTCTCTGTCGTTTGAGAAGCTTCTCCAGTCGACGGAGAAGGCAACCGGTTTGGTCGCCTTCTCTGGTCAACGAAGACGGCGATCAGTTTGGTCGCCTTTTCCGGCGATTTGCTGGTCACGCCTTTGCCGGAGCTCCGCCTGTGCATTATTGACCTGCTAATATTGCAGGTCACTATTAGGGTTTTGGGTCTTGATGCACTAAATTAATGTGTTAATGTGTCTAATTGTAACCTTCAAAAGTTCGAGGGCCTAATTGACTTCTTATATAAAATTGAAGGGTGTATTTGACCCTTTTCCCTATATTTTATGCTATCCAAGCTATGTTATGTGGTGAAGAAATATTTGTACTCCAGCATTCCCGCTTATGAAGTAGATTAAGTAAGCTGTAGTTAAGTAGTTTTAGCTATGTTGCTTTTGCATGCTAGTTTAGCTGGGTAAGTTTAGGCTTAGTATATGTTTAGTTAGTTGCATGTTAGCATGTTTGGTGAGTTAAGTTTGGTTGAACAATCGTTCTTTTAAACCTTCGTTGAACCTTCGTTTCCTTTGAACCGTTTCGTTTTCAAGTTCCCGTTAGCTTCGAGCTTCGGGGACGAAGCTCCTTTTAAGGGGGGTAGAGTGTAACGCCCCGTAAATTCCTTTTTTTTAAGCCTTTCATTCGTTGATTAATTCCTTGGGTAATCTAATTAATTCTTCGGGCAAATTAATTAATTCCAATTGGGCTAATTCTTCCTATTAAATATATATATAAGTATATATTGCACTCCTTGAGCTTAATTTGATTATTCTAATCAAGAGCCCAATTAATTGTATTTATTCTTGTAAGGGATTTTATTTAATTTGGACCCTTGCAATATTTGGTATTAAATATTCCTACAAGCCCACACTCTTGATTATATATTATATATAGACATATATTGATCCTAAGACATTGCTATGGGCTAATTCTTGTAATTAAATTGTAAGGGGTGAATTTAATAAGCCCAACTTACTAGTCTTGATTATATTAATTTTCCTACACCCATCATTCTATAAGATTACTTAAGCCCACATCATTTAAATGTCTTACACCCTAAATATTGTATGTATTCATGGTATATAATTTGAAGATCAAATGCCCTAAAGACTTTCACTCATTTCTTCCTCCTACAACATTCTGACCGCCATTTCCTCTCAAATTCCCTAAATTCATCTTCATCTTCCCTACAAGATTTCAAGCCAAGATTGTTCTTTTAAGCTTTGTTGGGAGTGGGTAAGTGCATCTATCCTAGGATTCATCTTGCATTTTGTGTTTTAGATAGTCTTTTTATGTAATCTTATAAGTGTTCTTTTGGGGATTCTTTGGGAAAAGATGATCAAGGTGAAGGTGGGGCTTCTTGAGCTAGCAAAAGGCTTATTGGAGTAGGAAAAGCTCTTTGAGGTAACCATCCATGTCCATCAAAACTATTTTATTCCCTTATTCTATATATATTGATTTTGGTGATTGGAAATCCTGAAAATTCCTTGTGATTAGCCTATTTTGTTGATCTTTTTGCTTGGATTTCATCTTGATCTTTGTCTTGTGTTGTATGATCAATGATGTTATGGATTTCCTTATTCTTGGACTCTAAATTGGATGAAATGTGAGTGTCTTTGGTCTGATTTTGTATTCTGGAAATGATTTGTTCATGTCTGATTTCGGTTCTGGAATCTGGGATGGGGTTGGCCTTGCGGAAGACCCGACGTATAATGTAACCGCGAAGGCGATCCGCAAGGTGGCAGCGGAGGATCGGCGGAGGGGAGGTCCGTTGAGGGGACCGTCTCTCTCTTGCGGAGGAGGTCGGCGGAGGACGCTGTTCCGTGAGTGTTCCGTTAGTTCTCTGGGATGTTTCCAGAGAGCTTTTCTGCTGTTGTTGTCTGTTGTTGGTCCCTTGTTTCAGATCATTGTTGGATTGTTTTGTTGAGTATTTCACCATGTATTTGGAGTATTTATTCATGTCTTTCATTGAGCATTTGATGCCTTAGTTTGGAGTATTGATTCATGCTTTTGGTTTCCATTCTTGGTGTCCTTGGTCTATTGATCTTTTGAGTTATGATCTGGGAGTTGGTTGGTGTTCATATTTGAGATGAACCCACGTCTTGGTTGGTTGAGTTGGTGTTGGAGTATGGTTGTGGTGATGGACCATTTGTTACTATTGGTGGACTATTGTGCTCTATTTTGTGTTATGGTTACTATTGGTTACTATTGGTTACTATTGGTTACTATTGGTTGTGGACTATGGTGTTACTATTGTGCTACTATTGTGTTACTATTGGGTTCCTACCCCTGTGATTTGGGTTGATTACCCCTTGTTACTATGGTTACTATTGGACTTCGGTCCCTGTGAGTGGGACTCATCACCCCGTCTGACTCGTGACTATTGACTTCTAACCTATGGTGTGACTTGGTTGGGGAGGTTGATGTTGGGATGTCTCTCTGTTGGTTCTTATGAGTTCTTTGGATTGTTCGTTGATACCTTGTCGTTCTCTTTGAGTTGGGATGTTCCCTTTTGGATTGTGTTCAGTTGGTATCTCATTTATGATTCGTTATGCATTATGCTTTCGTTATTGGTTATTGGCTTTATTGGATTGAGTCTTGGTTTGTGATTCGTTCAGTTTATCCTTGTTGAGTATCGATTTGCACTGTTGTACAGTTCGTTGGTGTTTATATTCTATATGGGTGTGTAAACCTATTTCTAAGCTTATGTATATCTATATTTCCTTGTGGGTGTGAATGGTGGTTGCTTAGCATTCTTTTGCTAATGGTTCTTTGCGTGTTTTCCAGGTATGGAGTAGTTGCATCGTGAGCGCGCTAGAGCTTTCCTTATGAGGACATTAGCCTTAGTTAGTTCTGATTAGACTTTGTTTTGATGGCCTGTGAGCCTTGAGATCTTTTGATACTCTTGTTAGTACTTTGAGTATTTTCCTTTGGATTTTTTGTGGATATGATTGAGGATTTTTTGAGACTTTATGATATGACAGCTCGTTCGTTTCTTGTTTAGCCTGTGCATCTAGGCTTGGTTAATACCTAGGTGTGGCATGACGCCCTTAAGTTTAAATTGCTTCCGCTATGTTTGGTTTGTTGGTTGAGATTGGCAGCTTTTATGTTAAGTTTTAGCTATCTCAGCCTATGTGAGGTTGGGGTGTCACACTTATGATGAGATTGCTAGATTACGTGAAAAAGACTTGAAGAACCTGCTACAGCATAAAAAACTTTATCTGGTTCTTGATTTAGATCACACACTACTAAATTCAACTAGGATCTCAGATATTTCGGCTGAAGAAGAATACCTAAAAGATACCCTTCCTGGTGTGACTTCTTTTTTCAGTTTTTATGTTTCTTATTATCTATTGCATTTACATGTTCATATATTATTTGATTTATTTCTGTATATCTTTGCTCATATCACTTGGATAAGGTTGATTTATCTTCAACATAGGATCATATGTACTTCAAGAAGATGAAAGTTGTTCCCTCTCTTCATGTCAAAGATGAAAACTAAGTTGGTTAAAAATTTACAACAAGCCATGTTTAGAAAATAGATGCTCCATCCTTTTTTTATAGTGCTGGTTTTAGGAATGTTGCTGGACTTTCGATTGTTCTCATAGGGCCTTCACTATGTCTATTCCAGAGCATGTATCCACAACCCCCTCCCCCTCCCTGACACAATTCCAAGCTTAAAACGAACATGGGAATGGAGGGGATTTCATGTTCAATACCCTCTAATCCCTAAACCAAACAGTCGCCTGGACTATATAAGTAATTGGTGATTTTATCTATCTCTCTGTCTCTCCTCTTCTCAATCCCCCATATCCCAGCCCCTTATATACTAGAAGATATTTTGTCTTTTAATCAGAGTTATAGTTTTATCATGACTCCAGATTCATGATTTGATAAGTAATTGTGAACCTAATGAACAGATGCTCTGAAAAGCAGCCTTTTTAGGTTAGACAGGATCCACATGATGACAAAGTTGAGGCCTTTTGTAAACAACTTTCTGAAAGAAGCAAGTGATTTATTTGAGATGTATATTTATACGATGGGTGAGCGTCCTTATGCGCTGGAAATGGCTAAATTGCTTGACCCTAGAGATGTGTACTTCCATTCTAGAGTGATTGCACAAGGAGATTCAACTCAGAGGCATCAGAAGGGCCTTGATATTGTTTTAGGGCAAGAAAGTTCTGTCCTCATCCTTGATGATACTGAAGTGGTAATTTTTCCCATATTTCTTGAAGTTTTAACCTTATCTTGTAATGTGGTGTTTGGCCTGATAGACTAATTTTTTTACTTTTGTAAATGAAGCTTGCTACAGAATCTCTTTCCTCGAGTGTATATGAGCTTTTACAATCTCATATATATTTCATTTTCCTTTTCTCATTCCACCTTTTTTTCCTTGGCAATGAGTGGACAAGACAGTTTCAGACAGTAATAAATATCTGATGCAAACTTTGACTACCTCTTTTTCTTCCATTATGCTTTTTGATAACTTACATAATCTTCCTTTAAGCCAGGACAAGAATATTCAACAATTTCTCTTATTTGTTGTAGGTATGGGGAAAACACAAGGAGAATATAATACTTATGGATAGGTATCATTTTTTTGCTTCAAGTTGTCACCAATTTGGCTTTGATTCTAAATCACTTTCACAACTTAAGACTGATGAAAGTGAAGAGAATGGAGCACTTGCTACTGTTCTTGCAGTTCTTAAACGGATCCATGGTATTTTCTTTGATCAGGTACCCTAAATATAATGCCTTTTCTATTTAATTTTAATTTTGTGACTTAAGCTTCAATGAATAAATTGCACTGATCTGGACCTCTTTTTTTCAGAAACGTGGAGACAATCTGCTGGACCGTGACGTGAGAGAGGTAAGAAGTCTGGTGGAGCAACTATGTTTACTTATGAAGTGTAGTTTGTGATTTTCTGCCATAGAATACTTCATCCAAGTGTATAACTAGGAAGCCCATTGAACTTCTGCATTTTTTGTTGGTGCATATAATGGGAGAGGGGATTTGAACCTGACGCCTTTTGCGTGAAATTTTAGATTGATACTATTAGACTACAAGCCTCTTGGGTTCACTGCGTTCCTGCATAAAGCATCTTCTTCAGGAAATCATTCTGTACAACTTTTTTCCTTTTACAATTTAGAATTTGCATGCCAAAGTATTGCTTAATAGTTTTATCATCGAGTTAGGTGATGATTTTCCCTTTTTCCCCCTGTTAGGAGTTATAAAGTTTCTTCCTCCTCCAAATGTCATGACAGGTGCTAAAAGGAGTCCGTAAAGAAGTATTGGAAGGTTGCAAAATCGTTTTCAGCCAACTTTTCCCAACCAAATTCCAGGCTGAAAATCATCACCTTTGGAGAATGGCTGAGCAACTGGGAGCTACATGCACCACGGAACTCGACCAATCTGTTACGCATGTGGTATCAATGGATGCCGGGATTGAAAAGTCTCGCTGCGCACAGCAAGAGAATAAATTTCTAGTCCATCCCAAGTGGATTGAAGCTGCCAACTATCTATGGAAAAAGCAACCTGAGGAGAATTTCCCAGTCACAGTCAGTAAATAGTTAACCTTGTCAAATCTGGGGCCATTTTGTTTATAAATATTATGTTATAGACAACTTTAGATTGGTTTGCTCGGGTTATAACAATTAGGTTAGCCATGGATGATGTATCTTGTAGACTTGTACTGTTGCAAATTCAGATATAGTTTTGAACATCATTCTGTGATGCCTTCTTGTAGGCTTACTAGTGTAAATCTCATTTGATATGTGAACACAGGAAAGAACAGATGAGATCCAACTTCATTCACAATTCAATTCCATAAGGAAAACTTGTCTGAAACAGGATTCATACTACTTTATGCTATAAGAAGGTTGTTGGTGCTAGAATCGAGTCAATTTATGATTGGAGTTTCAAACATCAATTGTTAGGTGTCACTTGTCCGTCAATCTCAACATTTGAGTACATGAAGTTGGCATAGGTCAAAGTAGATTGAAACTTTCCCCAGCAACAATTAAATCGTTGTCCTCATCAATATTAACTGCTGCTGCTCTCCAACCAACGATTCTCCATCTCCAACTACCAACATGAAGAAAAAGAAATTATCAAACTTAATAATAATAATAATAATAATAATAATAATAATAATAATAATAATAATAATAATTATTATTATTATTATTATTATTATTATTATTATTATTATTATTATTATTAAATTAATTAATTAATTAATAATAGGAATAAATTACTGTATGTTGGTTTTCAAAAAAAAATTACTGTATGTTGTAATTTGATTCCTATTAGCCCGTAGCGTTCCTCGGTGAAACGGATTATCGTATAGCAAACAACAGTAAACAAGAGAGATAAAATTCAAGGAAAGAAAATAGAGACAAAGTGATTGTAGAGGAAATTTTGTTCCAACAACCATCTTGAATACAAAGAAGAGATACATTTATATAATACATTTGTAGCGGAAAGAAATAAATGATACACATAAATGTGACCGCTACAACTGTTACAAAATCTACTCATAATGTCCACATTATAATAATATTTATAACCAACGTCGTAGCGCGTTATATTAATTCACAATTAATCTGAAGACCAAACCAGACTAGACCAAACAACCATTTCTTCCCCTTCGTTCTCTCCTCCGCCCAGACCAAACCGCCACACCACCGCCGTCGTTCTCCCCCCTTCCTTGCCGCTGCCACCGCACCATTGCCATCACCACTACCACAGCCGCCGCCCCAACACTTGTCGCCCCTGTCGTCACCACACCTCGCCACTGCCGCCCAAGGTGTTCATTAAATTTTTAATTCATTTTTTAATTATTTGTTTATAAATTTCAAATTTTAGGATTATATTTTAAGTTTTCGGATTATATTTCAAATTTTAGGATTATATTTCAAATTTTAGAGTTATATTTCGAATTTTAGGGTTATATTTCAAATTTTAGGATTATATTTTGAATTTTAGGATTATATTTCGAATTTTAAAAATTATTATGTATTTTAAGAATTTATGTTTTTATTTTTCGAATTATGTTTAATTTATTTCAATTTTTAAGACTTAATGTTAATGTAGTCTATAATGTTAGCTAAATAACAAGTTCGAACTCAACTTTAAATATGATTAAAATTTGAAATATATTAACTTTAAGTATGATTATTTTAAATTATTATTTTTGAATTTAGCATGTTTTAATATTTTATTGAATTGTAAATTATTTTGAGATTGTTTGAAATAGTATTGTTATGAATTAATATTCATTTAGTATATTAATTTATAAATAAAACTTGTAGGTGATTAGTTAGATTCGGGGTTTGTTTATCGACATGGACAACTCTTTGGTGAGGTAAATTGTTTTTCTATTTATTTTCCTACAAATTAACTTTCGGCTTTCCCTTGTGCATTCGGTGATTGGCCACACCGTGGTCTATGTTTATTTATGTTTTTGGCTTTTTCTTGTGGTCCAGCATATTTGAGGTGGATGTACCCATTTGAACGGTACATGAAAGTATTAAAAGGTTATGTGAGAAACCATTATAGGCCGGAAGCATCTATTGTTGAAAGTTATATTGTTGAGGAGGTTACTGAGTTTTGTTCTGAATATTTGGCAGGAGTAGAGGCTATTGGTCTTCCTAAGTATTGACATGAAGGAAGAATTGTTGGGAAGGGTACTCGATGTATCAAAGTGCATATTATGCCTCGTGAAGATGTTGGGCAAGCACACTTGTATATCTTGCATAATACAAGTGAAGTCGAACCATATTTAGATAACACAAAACCTTGAATAGGGAGCAAAATCCCAGAATGATAGACATGTGGATTGTGGGCGAACATAATCGTACTTTTATTGGTTGAGTCAAGAATAAAATTCTTAGAGATAATAATGCTTCTGAAGTTGTACGATGGTTAGCTCATGGTCCTGGTATGGAAGTCATATGTTATAATGGATATGACATTAATGGGTTTTCTTTTTACACAAAAGCTAAAGATGAAATGAGCACTATGCAAAACAGTGGAGTTTCTTTGGTTGCAAATTCAATGTATTTCAGTAGTTCGAAAGATACAAATCTTGTGTTTGCAGAGTTGTCATATTATGGTGTGGTTGAAGAAATATGGGAGGTTGATTATGTTTTGTTTAGGATGCTGGTGTTCCGATGTAAATGGGTAGATAATAAACATGGTGTAAAAGTTGATGAGTTAGGACTTACACTTGTAGATCTTAATCGGGAAGGACACAAAAATGAGTAGTTCATAATGGCATCCCAAGCAAAACAAGTATTTTATGTTAGTGATCCTTGTGATAAAAAAACGGTCAGTTGTTCTTCATGGAAAGAGACAAATTACTGGAGATGAGAATGAAGATGTTAGTTTTGAGATTGAGAAAAATACCACCATTTTCTTCAAGTTTATTGCCCGCTATTGTAGATAATGAGATAGATGAAGTGCATGCATCACGAGATTATCACATATCAAGAAGGGATATGGGAGCATTGATTATTACATGTAATGCTTTAATTAAGTACTTATTGTGTTTTATAATTTTCTCATGGGTCGACCCCGAGGTCGTCTTGGGCGATCCCCGGGCTCGGCCACGGCCTCGGGTCCTGGCTTGACGCGGTCTTCCAGACGCAAGACGCGGTCCAAGGCCGTTAGAGTGGTTCTCTCCGAGCGATTGGGCCTAGGATTAGTATAAAAACATGCAACGTTGTCCTATTGAGACATCTTCAACTACTTTGTCTTAACGACAATCTTGTCCTAGCTTTATCCTTTATTCAATATATAAACTACCTCTGAGGTACACTTTGATCCATTACTTGTCATACCCCCTAAAATCTTATCGGGTTTAGTTATTCGGGCTACCCAGATTAATTAAATCCATCAAAATATATATATATATATATATATATATATATATATATATATATATATATATATATATATATATATCAATATCACAATTTTATAATGATATTTGTTATGTAATCTAAAATCGTAATATAATTTCGTAGTATAAATTAAACGTTATAGAAACTTACGTTGCATTCGTACGTCGATATGCTCGGACAATGTGTGCAGTCACATTGGTATAGCCATGTGAAGACACCCCACCTACAATTGCAAAGACAAACTTAAGTTAAGGAAACACTAGATTATCAAATATAAATCGATTAACGTATTTAATACAACTAACCTTGCGCCGAGTGGCAGATAACCCAACTGCTCCATAGGTAAAACACCTTGTGGCCTAACCATGGGCAACCGCTCCCATGCCCATAACTGCAATAGAACCATGCAGTCGCATACCGCTGCAGTGTTGTAGTTAGAACCTTGGCATAGCGCCTTGTACAAATACGCTAGTACTGCCGAACCCCAATTATACTGACCACACAATTCAAAATCACTTTTCATATGTAAGAAAAAACACTTCACATCTCTTTTTGTTATCTCGGAGAAAAAATCCTCCTAATAAATGAAAAATAAACCGTCGCGTTGCTAATTCAACCTCGAAATCTGTGCTCTCGTCGGTTAATTCTCCGACTAGGTATAGCACTAGACAAAATTTTATTTCCTCTAATTGAAGCTAAATGTGGAGTAAAACCTAAAAACTTAGTACAGTTCTGCCAATACTGCGGTTCAGCCTCGTCGCTCCCGATTACAGCTAGACATGTAACCTTCAAACCAAATAACACTTCAACGTCTTGAATTGTTATACCCACCTCGTCGAAGGGCATATGAAATGCATGGACCTCAGGACGCCATCGCTCTAAAAGAGCTGAAATAAATCGATGGTCCACTTGCATTGATGCAATTCTAGAAACACCATAGAAGCCCGCCTGTCGCAAGTATTGTATCATTATGGGATGGCGGGCCTGTCTGTTTCTTACACTCATATCATAACGAGCATATTGTACGACAGCATCAAAATCTACATCGCTCCATACTGCTAGCGATCTGTGGGTGCTTTGACACACTAACAACGATGGATCTATAAGTCCAGGATGAAATGCACGTCCTTCTCTTGCCATATCTCTAAGAAATTATTAAATAAAACAATTACAATATGTTACGAATATTATTTTTGTTACGAATATTTTTTAATATGCAAAATTATGTTATGAATATTTTTTTAGAACATCTACCACAGCGGTTAAAGCGTCGTGGTAGTTTTATTTATTTTTTATTAAAAAGCTACCACGACGCCAGAACTGTCGTGGTAGCTCTCAATTAAAAATATAATAATCTTTCGTTTGTCTGGATAAAATATGCGTGTGTATAAAGATTTAGTATATGCACATGTCTATAAATTAAAATAATAAATATATGTGTGTGTGTTTGTGTTTCCAAGAACTCACATTTTATTCATATTTTTTTATTTTTTTTTGCTACAACAAATTTCATAAATTAAACCTTAACGATAAACCTTAATTACATCAGCGTAACTACATGGTTTAACTACCAAATCAAATTAAAATGGACATTCATCAGTATATGCACATGTCTATGAATTAGATAAAATATTGAAAAGCTTAAAAGGCTACAGTGGCGGGCAATTTAATGGAGAAGAATATTGAAAAGCTTAAAAAGCTACAGCGACGAGCAATTTAATGTCCATATGCTGCACTTTGATAATTTGGGTATACCCAACAGCGCATGGTATCAACTTCTAGCATGTCTCCCCCCTTTTGTAGGAATGAATGAAAAACGTTATTAAATTGCTATCATGAAAAGATATAAGAACGACTTAATTAACAATTATTAGTTGGCAATTTGAACTCAACAAATGAATTTGGTAAATTGGTTGGCATTTCCTCTCAATTTCTTTTCTTCTCCATCTTTGGTGAATTTAGCTTTCACTAAAAAAAATTAAAAATTAATTCTTCCGTAACTATTTAATACAACTCAGCAACTAAAATACAAATTAAATAGAACAAAAAATAATCAAAAGAAGTGATAATAAGTAAGGCCGAACAAAGATACATGAGCTATCATGCAAAGAAGACAAAAAAAAATAGTTAATCTTTAGCAAAAATCATGCTCTCAATTTAATATTTGTTAGGAATAATATGTAATAGTTTTGATGATACAAATTGTAATTTTTATTAGTCCCTTATTTTATTTTGAGTCTAGTGTACAATCTCCAAAGGTCCAAGTCTAAAGTCAAAGTCATACGAAATTGGGGAGAATCAGACTTAGTCAGCATATTGTTATTTATTAATTATATGCTGTGAAAGTTATCAAAAGATGATATGGAAGATTGGACAAGGAGCGCACAGCACAAGCCAAAGGTATTTGGTTCAAAACCTAGGATCAACATTTTATTTGGAGAATATGAGGATGACTCAACAAGGGAAGGAGGACAACTTTCAGATGACAAGTTGAATAGTGAAAGTTGGTTCGAATATATTTATGCAAGAAGGAGAAAATGCTACTAAGACCATTCTGGGAATAAAAGAGATTTGAGAAGAATATTAACTAAAGAGTTAATATGAAGCAATGGTCAGAGTATATAGCATGAACTGGAATGTCCAGTGTTCGAATCCTACTGTGTATAATTTATTTTAAGTAGGGAGGATGACCAAGATGATGACACTCTGTTTCCAGAATACACACTGGAATAGCTGCTGGAAGTTGTAATATGGAGCAATGGTCAGAGTATATAGCATGAACCGGAATGTCCAGTGTTCGAATCCTACTGTGTGGAATTTATTTTAACGAATCCTGTGTGGAATTTATTTTAAGCAGGGAGGATGACCAAGAATCCTACTGTGTGGAATTTATTTTAAGCAGGGAGGATGACCAAGAGGATGACACTCTGTTTCCAGAATACACACTGGAATAGCTGCTGGAAGTTGACGTCCCTGGGAGCGAAATTAGCGAAAATGCATATGAAAAATAAAATTCCTAAGTGAAAATTTAATTTTTGGTAACATAAATTCTATCCAAAAGTAATTTTTTGGACTGAGATTGGAACCAAAATTAAATATAACTTTGGGATAATATTTCGAAAATCCAAAATTAATTTTTGGAGACAAAATTCGA
>CP025646.1:22666216-22741088 GCA_003576665.1 Ipomoea trifida
CAAAGAAAACAAAAACGAAATTGAAATAGATAGTGAAAAGAAGAGTTACCATCCATAGTGAATGGATTCTATTACATTTTTTCCTTCAATCTTCTACCCTTCTACCATTGTTTCTTCAATCTAATCTAAGGGAATGAAGTTTTCCCCCAAGAGGGTAGAAAACAAAAAGAACTTCAAATCTAAAAAAAAAAAATTCTCCCTTCCGAATTTCAGGAAATAGGGTTTAAATAGGCAACATGGAGTCAAAAATCCCGAAATGGCCCCTGTGGCCTGATCACACCACCTTCACGCGTGAATGGAGGCGTGGATGGCTACTGGAAATGATCCACGCCTCCCACACGCGTGTTGGTTGCGTGGACGGTTTCTGCTCGACGGCTTCCTTGCTTTCCTCTCCGTTTTGGCCTCGAATCTCTTTTCAATCTACAGAATTAACTTCAAAACATTCTCTAAAGTTGGGTTAGAGATTTTTTATCACATCCGAGCCTTAATGCACGAAATTGTTATAAATGAGTGGAAAAACTTCCCTATTTTATCCTATGTTTGACCCTTAAATTAGACTATTTTTGGTGCTTATCAAAGTTTCCACACTTAAACCTTGCTTATCCTCCAAACTCTAATCACTTAAGCACCAGGAATAGTATGTACTCTTATCGGTTGATCAATCAGGTGATGTGTGGGTGTTTAGAACAGAGTGGGTGAAATTCCCTACACTATCTATCAAGACCACTAAGTTCATGCCAACCAAACGTAAGAAATATGTTGAGGAAGTGAAGGTCCCATAAGATTAGATTTTGTAACAAGAAAAATTGTATTCACACCTTTCAAGCATGCAATCAATTGAGATTCAACTTTCATTTTGTAGGGGCCTAAAAGCCGATCCCACTAGTGGGAACGATGTTCACACCCTAGTCAAATTTCCGACCATACGCCAAAGCCCATTTACGCAAAAATAAGTGAGGGTAGGGACATGGACCGCTCATCGCCATGACTTGGGCGATCACTCTTTTCTTCTCACTTCCTAGGATAACGTCATCAAGCGACCCGACTTCACATGGAGCCCCATGCTTTTTCGAAAATAGTGCAATGGGTGCTTGAATCCTAGCGAAGCGGCTCACCTCCTCTCTATTTTCTCATCTCCTAGGAACATTTTATGTGAACAACTGACTCCAGATATAGCTTTTGATTTTCGAAGACTGTGGTTGAGCACAACCTAGCGAGATGGTTTTCCTCGGTTTTTATCTCTAGGATTGGCCTTTTGCCTTTTCTACTTTTCTCCATACAACCCCTCATGCCTTTTTCTAGGGATTAAGAGATTTTTCACTCTAAGCTCACTGATATGCTCACCTTTTGCCCCATGTCCTACCAAATTAGGTTCGATTCCCAGGCTTCGCTAAACTTATCTTTCTCAAACTAGAGGGTACACACTCCCACTTCGAGAGATCCTTGATTAAGGTCCCAACAAAATAAGAGGTGAAAAGCATGCAATCACACAAAGATATCAACCGTATTGGTTCCAAAAATTTTCAATTTGGTGCAAATTGTACTTCCAAGACATATTTCAAACATTCACTTGGCACAAGATTAGGAGCCCTCCTAGATAGTATCGACAATGACACGCTCTCTAATTCCTAGACCCTAACACTCAATCAATCAACTAATTCAAGTAGTATGTAATACATCCTTTCCACACTTAAAAGATAACATCGTCCTCGATGTTGCCATGATGATCAGTGGAAAACGGATTAGGGTCTTGAAGATGCCAAGCAAAAGCTCCTTTCCACACTTAAAAGTGTTTCCTGGGCTAGAACAATTCTTCTAAAAGGATCACACCCGATATAAACAAAATCATGCAACTCATCACTTGTGAATCAAGACAAATTAGCATACAAAAATATTTCCATCTAAAATTAAACGGGGCATTGAATTCGAAGAAGGGATAGAAAATATACTCACAAAGCATATCCCTATAATAACCATATACACCATTCGTTGCCCTTCAAAAAGTTTCTTAAAACAAAGGTTAGAAATGAATAAAGAATTTAAAATCTACATTTTTGCTCCTTCCGGATGTAAGCTATTTGGTGGTCTCTTCTTCTTCTTAGGCTTGGGGTGCCTCCCAAGAGCGCCACGTTTTATGTCTTCGGCTAGACGAAACGTGTAGTTCATAATGCAATATTCAAAATAAAAGAAATATAAACAGAACAAAAATAAAAATAAGGATTGTCCACAATCATAGTTTGTCAAAGTATCAGTCTCAAACATTCACCCAAATTTTTGGTGCCAAATCTTCCCTCACATCTTCCTTTTGGATGTGGTGGCTTCTCTCACTAGGTCCTCAATTATCTTCATTTGCTCTAAGTGCAGCTGGTACTGGAACATTTGTAGAGATTTCCAGTCTGTGACCGTCATGAAATGGCTTGGAATGTTGAGTTGTGGAGGCAGAGAACTCGGTGCCTCGGTGGGTGGTGATGACGATGGTGCGGCCTCTCGTGGTGGTGGCGAGTATATCGAGGAATCCAAGGGTGAATATAACTCTGGAGGGGATGGAGAAAAGAGTGGCATCGACGATAACGAATGTCCAATCAGGGATGTCATTGGTGTGAATGTCTGGTCTCTTGCCATGTCCTCATCTTCTCTTGCTAGATGTGTCACGTTAAATCCAGCGACGTCTTCTAAAGATAAAGGAATAATATGCGCCCCTTGCACTCGATACTCGAACCAGTTGATTTTCATTTGATTGCCCATGGCAACGCACAATCTTGTCACCAACGGTCCAATGGAGATAGATCTCACAGTGTCTTGTTGTTGAGCAAGTAGCCAACCTTTGCAAATCATGCCCATATTCACTGAGCTACCTGTATCCATACTCTAGAGCAGGAATAAATCTGCCTTAGAGATCCTATCATAAGCTTCTAGCCTACCGCCCCAAGATTGTGCAATGATCTTCCACATCACCTTCAGGTCCTCCCGCATGATTTGAGATAATCTGACTCTAGACCCAACCCAATCAACTCCCGGTCTAGCTATCATGGCCAGTACTTCCTTAGGGTGTCCCGGCTACCAAAGTCCCACTTGAATCTGCAGTACCAGTGCTTGGTTTGGTCTTCTTCGTCGTAAAACCCCAATAGAACTCCTAGTGTGTTGACTGAAATGTGGTGGTCTTCGTTGAAAAGTCAAAATTTGATTGTCGGGCTGTGTAGGTCTCCTATCACTCCTGTCACTTGTAGACTCGCTATGAACTCGTGAACCAGAGGTGCAAATGTGTCTTGCCTCCAACCTAGCAAGTTGTTCTAGTATGGCTCGTGTATCAACCTCTCCAGTCCATACTTGCATTCATAAGATTCCAAAATGGATAGATCTACATATTTCCATCGGGTGATTAGAAGTTGGAGGAGCTGTCTGTATCTATCTCGCATTACCGGTGTCATCAACAGAATTTGATTCCCAGTTTGTACCTCTATATATCTCGTCTCTTCGTGCATTTTACTAGATTCCCCCATTGGGGCCTTTCTTTTGCGGGTTCTTTCAGCGATTCTTTGTGCAAGAGAACTGTGGGATGACATTTTCCTACAAGATAAATAAATACAACATAACACAAGGAAACATTTCCCATTCTCAATCCGAAATTCATCAACATGTCATGCATTATAATAGCAAATGTCCTCATACTATGTTAAGCACAAATATCATCACTTCCAACAATTTGTCATTAATTCAATATTTCCAAAACAATGATCATATAGCAACCTTTCATATTCTAGAGGCAATTTTTACTATAAAAGTCAACACAAAAGTCAACTTCATCTTCTTTCTCAAGTCTAAGTTGAGGTTGAAAATAAAGTGATCACAAAAGCTCAAATTTCATCAAACAATAGGTTGGAATCAACAATGTAGCACCTAAGGAGCAATAAAGTTGTAAATTTTTCCACTTAAGCTCTCAATTTTATAAGGAAATCCAACAAAGTAAGAAAATGCCCAAATCACATAGGGTTTATCATTTAAACAACCATAGGTTACAAGCCATGGAATTTTCATCATATAATAGCAATGCAAGCTTCAAATAAGTCTTGGAAGTGATCTCATAACAAAATAATCATAGGAAACTTAAAGCAATGTAGATTCATAGAGGCATGCTTAAAGGAAATGAGTTCTAGCATTTGAACAAATAAAAGTAAGGGAAGATATGTTTTACCTCATTGATGACTTTGAAAGGTGGAAGAAACTTGAAAACTTGTAAGAAAATAGCTTGGGGAAGAACTATTTTCACCTTGAGAGAAGTTTTTGCTCGTGGAGGAGAAGAAATAGGGTAAGGGAAGGGTTTTAAACTACTTCACGCGAGATTCCCGCGAATTTTTCTGGTGCCCGTCCATGCCGCCTACACGCGTGGATGTGGACGTGGATGGTTACTGGTTTAAGTCCATGCCACCTTCACACGTGAAGTCAGGCGTGGATGGCTACTGGAAAGCCTACACGCCTCCTTCACGCGTGTATGGAGCGTGGATGCGTTATGTGCGTTTTACCTTGATTATTTTAGCCTCATTTGCTAGTGGTGAGGGTTTGTTGATAATATACGTTTGTTAGCTTAAACGGGGCTTTATAGAAACAAAATTAAAGCAATCAAAAGAAAACAAAGTAATATCATAAATGAAAATTTCTTTAAAATGGAAGATAACGTTGGGATTGCCTCCCAAGTGCGCCACGTTTTACGTCACTGGCTAGACGTGGTGTGCTCTATCCTTCGAAACACACCGATTTTAGGACCTTACTAAGCGTCTCATGCACTTTGGCTTCAAGGAATGCCCGAAGATGGGGAACATCCTTGAACTCACAAGCAAGAAAGGGAAAAACAAATCCTATTGCTAGTTCTAGGTGATCATGGCATACTATCTCAAATTGTTTAAAGATAGCTTGCCCTTTCTCCCTTTCCTTTCTATCTATTCCGTCTCCCAGAAATTTGTCATTAAAATCATCCCCATGAACAAGCACTCCGTCATATATCTCATCTAAAGTGTTTCCTCTCGACTCACCCTCTATCGAATTACCAAACGTGACAATCTTTCCTCCTTATTCAATCCTTTCTTCTTCAATCTTTATCAATTCCCCATCCCCCCATGTAGAATTATCACACTCATAAAACTCACTTTCACAAGAATAAAAAGATATGATATCATCCTCACTCCCCAAATCATTATCACAAAGATTCAAGGAATCACACTCCCAAGAGCAAAAAGAAGCTTTATCGCACTTATCAAGATTATCATTATAAATTCTAAAGGAGTCATCCTCAAAAATATCATAACTATTTTCAATAAGAGTTGGAGTAAAGCTATTTTCAAGAATAGAAGTGTAAGAAAAGTCAAGAATATTACCTTGTGTGGGTTTTTCATCTTCCCACACAATCTCAATGTGATCATCTTCTTCACTCTCAATCTCTCCCCCTTGTTGCGTATCCAACTCAAGAGCTGAAACTTCTTGAAGTACCGGGGTGTCAAATTCTATTGTTTCTTCTACACTCACCTCTTCACAATCAATTCTTCTTTCAACCTCATCGACACTCCTTGGATTAGGTTCCATCATTGGGAGATCATCATCAAATGGGCCATTAACCCGTGGTGACATTCTCTTCATGAACTCCTCCATCATGGATAGCATATTAGTCTCAATATCATCCAATGGAAGTCCTTCATCCCTGGGGGTAACAAGATGTTTCTTCATTTCGCTTCTAATTTCATCCCTTAAGTTGATCGTGTCCTCCTTGGCCATTTGTATAAACATTTCCAATTTCTCCTTCAAGATCTTGATCTCATCATTGGCCGACGTGAGGTATTCACGAGGTGGTCTTCTATATGGCATAGGTTGGGTGAAATTTTGAATAGAAGGTGGTGTTTCATGATAGTATCTAACATTTTGTTTTTCATAAAATTATGGTGGGGGTGAATAGCAAGTATTTGGGTAAGAATTGGAATACGAATTTTGCTCATGATTGTAGTTTGATGGAGGGTTATAACAAGGTGGAGTTTTAACGTTTATAGGAGTTATGGCCTTTAATGCCGGTTCACAATTTGGATCAATCTCCTTCATAACTTGAACAAGTTGGTTGTTAATACTCTCCGCTATAAGACTCAATGATTCCTCTCCATCTTGGAATGTTGGTTTCGCAGTTCTCTCATGATTAAGCATAGAGGAGGTAGCATATGGGTATGGTTCATAGATAGGACAAGATAAAGTATTCGAGTATGGTGAGTAGGGATATAGTGGTGGTGGATACATATAAGGATTTGGATAGTAATATCAGTGTTGTTCATAGGTTTCGGGTGGAATATTTCTTCTATATTGACTTCCATGGTATGGATAACCATGGGAATACATATAAGCACTCATTGGTAAGCTTCAATTGATTGTTGATAGAAAATTTCATGAGCAAAGCTTAGCCAACAACAAATCTTTCGCAACTAAAAGTAGTTACAAGTGAGTAATAAAATATGCAAAACAAAACAAACTCACTTTTCCAAACGAGTAACTAAAAATAAGAAAAAAAAAATAAAACAAGTAAAAGAAAGCAATTCAAGAACTCTTAAAATTCTACTTCCTAGATGTCAAAACACAACTCAAAAACCGTTTGCCTTCCCCAGCAACGGCGCCAATTTGGAGGTAGTTGTTTGTGGTGAGGTAAATGTCGGGTATGGAATATGTTAAGACGAAGAGTCAAGACTCCCCGAGTCTCGGTCTCTCAAGGAAGGCAGGTTTGGAGTCGAGTTAATGTCGGCATTTAGGAGGTTGAAGGAAAAGAGCTACGTGAATGACTAAGCTCAAGGGCATTTGTACAAGACTTTAAGGTTTCAATGGTGGGTCAAAGAAAAGGTAAAGTGGAGATTGGGGCTCGTGGCTAGCATACGTGGTCTACTAACTAATGGTTTAGCAAGCAAATGATTTGGATTCAACTAAGGAGCTCATGGCACTTCACCAAGTGGCGTCACACTTGGACTCCCTCATCCTCATTCAGTTGTGGCATTTCATCGAACACCTTGTCTACCACTCCTCCCGGACCTCTTCCTTTCGGACTAAGGGCGGGGATATGGATGAGTTGGACTCGTGAGATCGTGAGAGGCCGCTATTGCACACACACTCACTTTCACATGGTTTGCTACCTAATGTGGCCACACTTAGGCACAAAGCATATCAAACATCACCCACACAAGTATTCAAATCCAAGAACATAAAGCTCACAATTTTAAAGCAATTTCTTCAACAATTCAACCACATAGCTAGTTTCGGGGCCACCAATCCCCTATCTAAACTAAGCAAACATTAAAATACGGAAACAAGAAAAAGCAATAGAAGATTCAAAGAAAACAAAAACGAAATTGAAATAGATAGTGAAAAGAAGAGTAACCATCCATAGAGAATGGATTCTATTACATTTTTTCCTTCAACCTTCTACCCTTCTACCATTGTTTCTTCAATCTAATCTAAGGGAATGAAGTTTTCCCCCAAGAGAGGAGAAAACAAAAAGAACTTCAGATCTAAAAAAAAACTCTCCCTTCCAAATTTCAGGAAATAGGGTTTAAATAGGCAACATGGAGTCAAAAATCCCAAAATGGCCCCTGTGGCCTGATCACGCCACCTTCACGCGTGAATGGAGGCGTGGATGGCTACTGGAAATGATCCACGCCTCCCACACGCGTGTTGGCTACGTGGACGGTTCCTGCTCGGCGGCTTCCTTGCTTTCCGCTTCGTTTTGGCCTCGAATCCCTTTTCAATCTACGGAATTAACTTCAAAACATTCTCTAAAGTTGGGTTAGAGATTTTTTATCACATCCGAGCCTTAATGCACGAAATTGTTATAAATGGGTGGCAAAACTTCCCTATTTTATCCTATTTTTGACCCTTAAATTAGACTATTCTTGGTGCATATCAACAGACGGGTGGATTATCACGAAGTTCACAGAACCCCACACGTGCAAAAGTGATTTCAACCAGGGAGCGTCGGAGAAGTTGTGCACCAGTGCACTAATAGCTTATTTGATTTTTCAAAAAATCGTCGCCGACCCAGAATACATGATAAAACACATCCAGGTTGATGTGAAACAGCACTACGGGTTCGACGTTACTTACAAAAAGGGATGGTACGCACGTTAGAAGTGCGTTGAAAGCATTTATGGGGACTTTAAAGAATCGTACACAGAGCTCCAAAAATTCTTTCAAATGTTGAAGACAGCTAACCCGGGTACGATTGTTGATATAAAACTCAATCCCCACATAGAGGGTCATAACCATGGCCATTTTTTATATGCATTCTGGGCTTTCAAGCCTGCAATTGACGGTTTTCGATTTTGCATTCATGTTATTGTCGTTGACGGTACACACCTGTACGGAAAATACAACGGCCATCTCCTATTAGCGGTCGCGATGAATGCTAACAAGGAGATTTACCCACTAGCCTACTCCATTGTAGACTCTGAAAACACGGCTAGTTGGACCTGGTTTCTCAAACGACTCGCAAGACATGCCTTTTATGATCTTCCTTAAATTTGCATCATTTCGGATAGACACGCCGGGATCGACTCGGCATATAATAAATTGCTTGAATTAATAAGCAGTCATGTTAAGCGACGTTTTTATTTGAGATACATACGAAGTAATGTGATGACCAGGTTCAAACATCCCAGACTTAAGGCATTGGTATGGGAAGCAAGTACTACAGTTGCCAAAACCAAATTTCGTTCGTCAATGCAAAGCATCCAACAATACTGGCCAGACGCCCACAATTATTGATCTACAATCGACACCGAAGGGTGGGCATTGTCCCATGATGGTGGTCACCGATATGGCGAAATGATAACTAATTCGTCTGAATCATTTAATAATTCTTTAAAGGGTTGTCGAATGCTACCAGTCATGGCAATAGTAAAACATACTTTCCACAAGTTATGCACAATGTTTGCCGACAGACGTACATCGGGCCAAAGGATGGAAGCCGTTGGGATGCGCTGACCAACAAATATTTGCAACGATCTGGAGAAAAGAGAGCAACTATCGAACAATGCAAGCATTCAACGATTTAATGACGCAACTAGATTGTACGTAGTTGCTCTTCAGTTAGGATACATTGCCTAAGGTTGCGAAACTTATGTCCAAGTTAACTTGACCAACCGTACAAGTAAATGCGGAAACTGAAAGATCGATGGATTGCCATGTGCACAGGTCATAGCAGTGAGTGTGTAAATATCGAAGGGAAGTCTACGACTTGTTCGTGGCAAAATAATAATCTATCGATAATTACAAAAGGAGCTATGCAGCTGATTTCTTTCCACTAGACTCAGATATTGAGTGGACAAATCAGGTCACATGCCACGAACCAATTAAGGGCAAGCGTCCAAACAATTGAGGACAACGACAAACACATCGATTTTTAAATGAAATGGACTTTGGAACTTCTAATGCTAGAAGGAGATGTAAATATTATCAAAGTTGAACACATACTTTGACACAATGTCGTTCTTTGAATAACCAATAGCATGTAACAATAGTGTAATTCAAAAAAAAAAATTCGACAGAAATCTTTAAAAAAAAAAGAAATTAATGTTTAAAAAAATAACAAAAGCTACCACGGGGCTTAGTCCCCCATGGTAGCTTTTTAATTAAAAAAAATTAATAAAGCTACCACAGCGGCACTAGCCCCGTAGTGGCTTTTTATTTTATATATATATAAAATAATTTTGCTTTTGAGTCTGAAAAGTTATTCACAAGGCTCGGTCAAATTTAAAGTTTTTTTACCCAATCTTTCACCTATAAATTACTCACTAATCTTTCACAACCATTTGCTCATCTCTTCAGTTTTATCCACCTATAATTTTTATAATCCTTCAAAACAATTTTGTACTTATGTTTTTGTCCCAACTATTTTTAATATTACAATTTACAAATGGATCTATTTGTAGATTACACAACATATTATCGTCGTCCTACTAGATTTTGTGTAACACCCCACTTTTTCCACTACCGAAAATACAGGTATAATTTAATCTTTTTTTATACAACAGCGGAAGCTTAAACAACAACTAAAAGGAAAAAGGGGTGTTATGCCACGTTCGAGTATCTCTCTTATACTCAAACGCACAGGCAAAACCTACTACCAAAATTACTATTACAATGGTGGAATTCCTAATGGTACAATAAAAATCTTTATACAATAATTCGTTCTCATGCCCAAACGCTATGCCAAATTTCCTGCAAAAACACTATGGTAGAAACAAAGTCAGCACGACGGCTGGTAAGACATACTCTACCCCGTAAAACATTTTGCACATAGCACATAGCACTTTGGAGCACATATATTTCCACATAATAAATTTAACCCCTTAATATATTCTTAATCTCATCAATATAAATCATCTTTAATCCATTAGAAATATATCTTGAGGAAATCATACACATTCAAATATGTATAAAAATACATATCAAAATATCTATACATTTCTAAGAGATAAAGTCATTGCCTATTCATAATCCAAAATCGTTCAACAACTATTTCCTCAAGATTCACCATATACAATCTTTATATCAATATTTCCATATAACAATTTCCTCAATACATATTATAATAATATCTTTATCTTAACTTTTCCATATAACAATTTCCTCAATATATATCATAATATCATCACTACTCAAAATTCCTTTAAACCAAAACTTATTCACCAATAGAGAGATTTCCAACTCTCAAAATAAATACCAAAGGAATAACTCCAATATCTCAAAATAATTATCAAATAGATAATTCCAATATCTCAAAATAAACATCCAAAAGATAATTCCATTATCTCAAAATAAATACCAAAGAGATAATCTCAATCTCTCAAAATAACCACCAAATAGAGAGTATCCAAACTCTCACAATAACCACCAAAGATAATTCTTCAAATAATTGATTAAACTTTTCATATATCCAAAAATAGTTATTATATAAAATATCAAGGATGAATGGATCCAAATGGAAAGTTTCAACTTCCAAACCAATACCAGAGGAGAAATAACGGGACTTGAACTGAAAATGTCATGGGCTTTCATTTGATCTCAACAGACGGCACTAATGTTGGTTTTATTTCTCGTATGAGTTCTGTTCATAGCTACTTTCTCAACCCTGAAGCATAAAGAGTCAACAAATATTCACTGAGGCTCGAACCCACTCCCCTCCATGTGGGAGTATAAACCGGGTGCCACTAGTGCATGTTAGATATTGCTACTTATCTACACATAAAAGCAAAATTATTTCTTACCGGCCCATTTCCAAGAGTAATCAGCGGGTTGTGGTTTGCTGTGGTTTTGTCAAGACCATTAATTCTTTGTAGAGAGTGTTGCATGGGGTTTCAAAAGTGAATGATCTATAACCCACAAAGACCTATAGTTAGAATGTCTAGGCTTCTAACTAGCAAATTAAAATTGATCGACTCAAAGCCTTAATAATGTGCTATCGATTAAGGGAAATGGTAGGGCTATCATTTGATATACACTTCTTTTCTTGTTATAGGCCTAGAAAGAGTGTTGTAAGATGTGAACAACATATTGAATATTTGTTTTGCAGATTAGAGACATTATGTAAATTGTTGATAGATAGATTATTGTGTTTTCTCTTCTTTTCTTTTTTTTTTCTCAAACCAAATACTCATGGAAGAGATACAAATTTCTTAACTCACATAATCCAAATAATTAGGATAGAAATATATCAAATTCAAAATAAGTAAAATCTTGTAGAAGAAGTTCTTCAACAAGCTTTGCCCATAGTATGAATACTAGAGCCAAACCACCCAAAGTTTTGGAGTTGAGTGAATATCTATTCTAGTTCTTTTGTCCAATATCCTTGAGGGCATATATCTGCTCCTCACCCATGGTAGAGATCACATACACAACAAGGTCCTGCCACTCATCAAATCCTTTGTTGATATGTATAAACAATAAAGCTTCATTAGTTGGAAGCCCGAGGTCATCCTTACTGTTACCATACTCAATGAGCAGACTCACAAATTCATCCTCTGAGACATCAATAAGCTGGTAATCTACACGAGAAACATGAAGAACATCACTGTTGTGAGGAAAATGAACAATATCTCCAAGCTTCTTAACAAACTACTACTCATGTTTACAATTGAGCTCCTGTTTTATTTAATTTGTTTATTTATTATTCACTTTAATTTGTTATCATAGTTTGGAAAGTGATAAAATATAATTGGGTTGATTTTGCCTCACTTAGCTTCTTTATTATTAGTACTTGGTACAACAATTAGTGAGAGAGTTTATTTTGCTATATAAAATTGCAATTACTAGCTTATACATTTATTTATTTTTTCTTGCTATATGTATTAAAAACATAATATTGAATATGTTGTAGATGCCACGTAGCCTAAAAAGGCAAGGCAATTGTGGATCAAGCTCCCATAATCGTGGTAGTCACAAGGAGGAGTGTAAGCAAAATATAAACACATATACATTTATACATGTTGTATATGTAACAAATATAACTGAAATTATGTAATGCAGATATTTACCAAAATATTAAGCAATAAAGAAAGCGCCAAAATAAGTACACAGCTGAATTTGATAACGCAGTTGGAGAATACTTCCTAATCTGCGGGGTCATGCCCAAAACTTTTTCACTAAAGCTCAACCCGCTGGTATTTACAATTACAAGGTTCAACGAATTACAAAACTAGGTCTACCACCTATTTAAACATTAACCTTATAAAACAACTCTATGAAAAAGTTACACGTACGGTTTGAACTAATTCTACCAATTAAACAAACTATAACCAACCTGGATTTTAACACAGCTTGTACTGATATAACTTGGAGCTGATTTCTCCGGATAGTACACCAATCTTTCCCTGTATTGAAGTTTCTTCACAGCACCTTTCTGACTATATATATATAATTGAAACTCAAAAACTACATCTTCTTCATTGTAGAAATGGCTATTTATAATGTTGTGTGATTTCATATTTGTTTGAGTCACGTACTACGATCACACATGTTGCTGCCACGATTCCAATTCAACATTTGCATTCCTCATTTTTCGTTGCACCATGATCACACTTCAACATTTAATTTCCTTTTATTTCTTTCTTTTGCGCCACATGTCACATATGCATGCACCACTATCTTGCATAATCCTATTTCATGATTTTTTAGCCATGCATTTCACTACCTCAATTTGTGCCACATTCCACACACAATTTCCACGTACACATGATGCATGCATCCATTATTTCTTTTCCTTTACTCTACACATTATGCATTGCATTTTCAATTTAATTTACGTCCATGCATGCATTACATTTTGCTCCACACCCACATTTGTTTTTGTTTGATATATATGCCAATTCTATGTCCATTACTAACAATCAAACAAACAAATAGCAGTTCTCCCCCTCAACTCATACACACTCTCCCCTCAATTCATAGCCGAGTGTACATCAAGTTCTCCCCCTTAATTCATACACTCTCTCCCCCTTAATTATTACATGTCTCCCCCTTTTGATAAACATTAGCCAAAGGTAACATAGCCACAACAGTATGTATTGAATAATGCAAGAAAATTCAACTAAGAGCATGCAATTGATAAGATGTGGATAGATACTGAAATTTGAAAATTTCACAAAGGGAGGATATATAAGAGGTGTATCAACATGAGAGCCGCATAAGTATAATGATAAAGCACGAAAATAACAACACTGGAAAGCTTTCACACCAGACTCTTCTCAGGTCTTTTTGGAACCATATTAAGTACCGGGTAGCCATCTTCCAGGTAACCAGTTTAAGGAATACTTTTCACTAGATAGCTTTCACTCCGAGCTGTTCTAGGGTCTTTTTGAACCGTAGCAGACACCGGGTAGCCCTCTTCTAAGTAAGTATGTCAGAAATGTTTATGGAGCGCTTTACACTAGACAGCTTTCACTCCGAGTTGTTTTAGGGTTCTTTTGAACCGTAGCGGACACTGGGTAAGCCCTCTTCTAGGTAATCAAGAAAAGTATCAACTGGTAAGAATGTGTTTGAGAGGATGGAGCAATCATATAATTCATACAAACTTCAAGTGTAATATATGTAGCAGGAGTAGAAAATCAAGAACTTAGGGCTATTTTGATGAGCAAGAAGTTGAGTGGGAAACGAGCAACAAGCTTTTTGAATCAGTTCAAGAGAACTATCCACAAGCTATCAATAAAATGCTCTAGATGAACTACTTGCAAAAATCAACACTACTACTGAAAACTAAATATCACCAGTGAACTAACCCTCAATAGAACATGGACTAATCTGTAGAATCAACTGACTGTGCAAAACCTGAGGAAGTGGCAATTGATTGTTTGGATTTGGTCCATCGAAAATAACTTTAACAACTCCTCGCAGCTTGAGAGTCTTAGTTGTAACACCCCCAAATTTTAAAGACATGAATAAAACAAAATAAAAGATTTTCTTACTAAAAGACTGAATATAAATGCGGAAGCGAAACCAAAACTTAAACAAAGGGGTGCTATGCCACGCTTGGGTCACAACTAAGCCCAAACGCAAAGGCTTCCAAGGTTTCTATTTACAACGTCCATTACAATATTCCTTTATTTAAATCACAACTAACTACAAGACAATTCAGGTCCAATCTACACAGACTATGACATGAACATTTCTCGGGGCTTACAAGTTCTACGTCACGCTCTCAACTAGCGACAAGTCCAAATGCTGAAAACATTCAAAGTTTGGAAAACAAGAGATAAAAGGATTAGCACAGAAATGCTAAGTAAGCTCTACCCCGCCCCGTAAAATAAATACATATATATACTTTTGAAAATAGCTATACTTTGTAAATATGTTTTGGAACCGTTCAGTAAAAGAGTTTGACTCATACCAAAGATACATAGTAAAGATACTTCCCAAAATAGTTTTCCATACATTACTTAAGTATTTAAAGATAACACACACACTACTCAAAGTACCAATAGGTTGATATAAGTAATAGTACTTATTATAATACCTCTCGATCACCACTCATTTCAAAACATAACCTTCCCAAAGATCATTTGTAAGATGTACATATAATATAAGCACGGAGGAATTCAATTCCAGCTTTACTCAAGAATATCATAATATAGATAGGGAGGAATTCATAATCATAAAACATAGCTCATCATATAAGCATTTCCAGTATAGATATTCTCAAAGTCATTCTCAAATATCAATGGGTAGTTCAACTCTCATTCTCAAGTATCAATATAGCATAATAATACATAAGTGGAGGTATCCAACAATTCTTAATTCATAGTAAATCATCAAGTAAAACATAAGTATGGAGGTACTCAAATCACCAATAGGAGGATAGGAACAGAGCTTGCCTCCACTACCGAACCTTCACACCCATACAATGTAAATGGAAACAGGAACTAGAAACCTAAGTGCGCACACCACGGGGATTCCAAGCCCCAAAGGTAGTTACTAGCCCTAGTAACCCAGGATTTTTGCTACCAGGTTACCCACCCAATCAATAACCAGTAGGACCGCAACCCTAGGTTCTCATATCAATAGCAAATAGAACCGCAGCCCTAAGTGCTCACAATAATCTGGACCGCAGCCCAAGGTTCTCGTAACCTCCAATAATAAAAATATAGATAACCTCCATATAGATTATAAACATAAGTATATTCTCCAAAAATAGGTATATTACTATATAATTCCTCCAAGATAGTAATATTCTTCCAAAATAGTTTTCATAGATATTTTCCATTGCCCCGTAGGCTATTCAAATACACTTCCCAAAACAAGATAGAGTATATATATAATATATACATTTCCAAAATAGGATTTACATCAAACATAGGATTTATCCTCCAATCATAATATAGCTTATACCATTCAAAATAATTATGGTTTACACTTCCCAAAAATAGTATAGTTGCATACTCTCATAATTCACCATAACATCATCAATAAATACATGTACACCTATTCATAGTTTATAAATCATAAGGTAACACCTATTCATAGTTGCATACTCTCATATATATATATATATATATATATATATATATATATATATATATATATATATATATATATATATATATATATATATATATATATTGCTATTTATCACACTTTTAAACCCAAACACATTTTCAAAATAGTTTAAGGACACTCAATTAGAAAATAGCACATTTGATAGGGAAGGTAGTTTTGTCGGACATAGAAACTTACCTTAAGTTAAGCTCCAAAAGCAAGCATCCAATCTAAGGCTCACTCTTAAGCTAGCCACTTCAACGGGGAACCTGTGAATCCATCCAATCTTTATTCAATACCGATACTATTATTATTACTAGTAAATTACCCGTGCGATGCACGGATTAATTGTTTTTATTATATATTTAAATAATAAAATTAAAGGTAAATTTTAAATAATTATAAGATCAATGCAAAACTATCAATAATATATGACTCATTTTATTATATTTATTTTAGAAAAATTGATACGTAATATGATGTATGAAATTATATTATTATTAAAATAAATATAAGAAAAAAGAGATATAATTACAAAAAGCATTAATATGATTTTTGATAATAAAGATAATTTTATTACCCGTTAAGTAGTCTGTGATTACTTTCAATTGCTTAATTTATTATTCCCCATTATTAGCTTAATTAAAATTATTTCTTATTTTATTATTTTACTTAATTCCTTAATTCCATTATTAGTTAAATTATAATTAATTCCCTAATTAGTATAATAATAATAATAATAAAAGGAGGAAACGACTAACTAATAATAATATTATAGAACACAAAATTCATTTATTAGTTTTCCTTTACAATGATTTTTACCTTTTTCTTATATTAATTAATTAAAAACGTTTTTTAATTGTAAAAACAATTTGATTACTATGTCATTACTTTGTATTAAATATTTTTTATACTATTAATTATCTTTATAATGATAATTTTAAAAATATTTTATTTATTATAAATATTAATGTTTTGAAAGATTTGCATATATTCATTAACGAAAAAAAATATTTTTTGATTATAAAGATACTTTTATTACCATTTAAATACTTTGTAATTACTTTCAATTCCTTAATTTATTTTTCTTCTTTATTAACTTAATTACAATTATTTCCTTATTGGACTTAATTCATTAATTTCATTATTAGCTTAATTTTAATTAATTCCTTAATTTTATTATTATTATTATTATTATAAAAGGAAGAAAACCACTATCTAATAATAATATTATAGCAGTTTTTCAAAATAATAATAATAATATTATAGTACACTAAATTTTAAAATGTATTTAATCAAAATCCACTACGCACATACAAAACACTTATGTTATGGAAAAGAGTGCATAATGATTACTAATGAAGATTATATAATGGAATTAGGATGAAATTAAGGAAAGAAATGTGTATGATGTTTATTTATATAATAACTATTTCCATATGAACTATGTAACTGCCAATTTCATAATTACATATATAGGTATATAGGATAATACTATATTTATATTATTATATGTACATATATATCGTACATCATATGTAGTTATTAGGAAATCATAACTGAGGACATAAATTTGTCAGTTATATATTAATGTGCACTAATGATATTATTTATAACAGTTATAACTTAAATATAAAAATATATATAGAGAATACCACAAAATTGCCTTAATAATTAAACAAAATAATGAGAATGATAATTTATTTTGTATTAATAATATTACCATAATAATTATAATGCAATTATACTAATATATTAGCAATTAATTCTTTAATTACCAAAATAATTATTAAATAATTATACTAATATCTGTGTAATTATAGTATTATATTATTATAACTTATGTATAATATATATATATATATATATATATATATATATATATATATATATATATAAAATTCGTACTAATAATATTACCATAATAATTATTCGACAATTATATTATATCTCTTCAATTGTACTATTACACTTTTAAGTATAAAAGTATATATATAGATATTACCATAATAATTAAACCGAAGAATGAGAATGATGATTCATTTTGTGCTAATAATATTATCATAATAATTACTAAAAAAATTATACTAATATATGTACAATTAATTCCTTAATTACCATAATACTTATTAGGTAATAATTATGCTAATATTGATGCAATTAATTAATTTCTTAATTACCATAATACTTATTAGGTAATAATAATGCTAGAGTGGGAGCCTAATTGTTATGTTTTTTAAATAGGATTTCCTCCGCTTAATGGATAACCATTTGCTATCAATGGAGAATTTATTCTCATCTTCAATTGAGGTAATTGGATTTGCACCAATGGAAACTATAAACTTTATACGCAATAGAGGGATATGATAGAGTTTAATAATGAGTGGAGTTCCTTCTTCCATTCTATCACATTCCCTCAGATACTGACCATTTATACGGGAAAAGTACTTTTCTTTTTTCTCATTAATTATCATAGCAATTAATAGGTAATTATAATAATATATTTTGTACAATTATACTATAACAAAAAAAAATGCATATAGGGATTGATTTAAAATTATAATAAAATGTTTATAGGTTATTATTCGCGTCTTCATCGTACATGGACGGAACAAATGATCCATTGGACAACAACATGCATCACCAGACAATTTGCTAGAGCCTCCTTCTCCCTAGACGCACAATACTCTTATTATCCCGATGATCTTGATCTTGATTACTGACAATGCAAAAAGTAAGGGGGTGGTTAGCTCACTCAGGCGGAATTAGCTGCAAAATGGTTGAAGATTGTCTCAAGTGTAGACTGACTGACACTGTATTCTGAAATGCCCAACTGCTCTTGTAATAAATCAATAATTTGCAGCACAATGAACATGATATATATATATATATATATATATATATATATAGGATTTGGATCCAGTGAGATCACCTCATTTAGACGAGATTGTGAGATTAAATCGTGGTCATCAATTGATTTTTTTTAATGGTTAAGATTAAATGTGCGTTTTTAGATCAGTTTATGTAATTATGGTATAGGAAGGGGCTGTTCAGTCTTTTTGCAATTTGGCTAATTTATTACCATTTTTAAATTAGGTATTATTTTTGAAGTTGTTTCCTTACGTGATTTGTTTACACAGCCGTTCTAAGCAATTGTTTTTTACTTTCATTTTTTTCCTCTCCGCGAAATCCAATAGCCTCCATCATTTTCCTTTCTGCGAAACCATTTGTCTTCGGTCTGTGCATATCCAACAATCTCATTCCCGGTGAGTGGGTGGTGTGTTACGGCATGGCGGGGCGGGGCGATGGGTGTTGTGTGTTCGATCGGGTGCGGTGGTTTGCGAGATAGGGGCAGTGGGGTTAGGGGCGTTTGGGTGTTTCTGGATAGTTAAACTGGTCGCTCCCCGAGGGACAAGCGTATTGTTAAGGATGACACTATCAATGATCTTTGGTGGGGAAAGTAAGTGAATAATGTTTTCTTGATTTTGTGTCAAGAAATACTTTCACGCTTAGTTCTAATGCTGCTTTAATCTCGTAGTAAAATTTGGTGGAATTTATGATGTTTTGTGCCTTTTTTCTTATAGGGGTTCACCGAATATCGAAATAGACGAGCATACTTTCTTGGTGAACAGAGAAAGGGCTGTTGATTACCTATGCTCTTTAGAAAAGGTATGAACTTTACCCAAAAAGATTCTATCTTTGAACTTTATTCTCAAATGTTAGAAACTATATATGGTTCTTCTGATTTTTTATGTAATCTTGTCTTGCTAAAGGGTTCTTTGTGGTAACAACACTATATTTGTTACTGTATCTATTATTGTACTGGGTAATGGTGTGCTTCCAAGTAATAGTACTAGGTTGTCCTTCACCGTATCAAAGTTAGGATTGTGTCTGCAGGAGCTTATCACTCCTTGTTCATGCACAACATGTAAGCAACCGTATCACTCCTTGTGCCTGCAAGAGCTTATCACTCCTTGTTCATGCACAACCGTATCAAAGTTAGGATTGTTGTTTTGTTCTTTCATAGTGGATGGTGTGTGGAAGTAGGGGTGGGTTGAAATATAGCACCTTTTGAATTAATGGATTTTGGAGAACTATCAACTCCTGAAGTCTAAATTGAAATACCTTTGTGTGAGCTTGTGAGGTTAATTGAAAGGCCATGTGAATTTGTATTCTTGAAGGCAATGATTGAATTTTTGCTTTTTATCTATTTTGGGATATAGAAGAGTAACAACATGTTTAGCTTCATTTGACTATGTATTTACAGAATGTGAATTTCTGAATGATGGATCCCTAAAAACTGTTCAAACTCTCATATTGCTTTATCTCCTTTTGTTTCATGTGTTTTACTGAGCCACATGTCTTTGATGTAGTCCATTTGGTTAGCTTAAATGATAGAAAATTTGAAATTTTTTTTTCATCTTTGTCATTTCCTAGCTGACCAACTCTAACATATATATACTGTCAATGATTATTTCTGTTCATCACTTTGGGTGTTTACAAATTAAAATCATTATTAGCACTCCAAAGTTATTAGTATTATTATGTCATTGAAATATGGCAAGTTTTGTGTTGTGGAAAGGGTACTTCAGAGTCACTGTGTTATTTGGGTATGTGCATTTTAGGTATTTAAGTGTGTGCGTTCAATCTGTATGTGATTTTGATTTATTATTGTTTTTGTTATTTCATGGTTGATGGTGCGTTTTATCTTGATGCGCGTTAATTTACAGGGAACAATGTTGAAGTTGATCAAAATATGATGGTAGAGAGCCCGTTTCCTGACGATTTTGTATCTCCCCCGGTTGTCTTGCCTCCTCGTGTCCAAGCAGATCCGCCTTTGGATGATTCAAATCATGGGCTAGCAAATCTAGCTTAGTTTTATTACTTCAGTTTTCACTTCTCAAATCTTGCTTAGTTTTATTCTCTCTCTCTTTTTTTTTTTTTTTAATTTTGTTCTTAATGGATGCTAGACTTTTAAAATCCAAATAATACAGGCCTATTGTTGCACGGTCTAATTTATTGATTTATTTATTAACTTCGTCGTTGAATTAGCTACGTCGTATGCTAACGCACAATTGTGTCCATACGCGTGAAATGGCTCCCAAATTCTCAACTTGTGTTCATGTTCAAAATAACGCATACATATGCCGCTAAAGCCGCTCACACGCGGTAATTACATTGCTTATTCAGTGGAAATGCACTCACTGCCAATGTGTTACGCACACACTAACATGTTAGCAACAAAAAACTACAACTACTGAATACATGTTTATTTATTAATCTTGGTTATAAACTTATCTCCCCATCTTTGTACTAGTAGTCTCAATCAGATTAACGCACACATCTAACCACCGACGTTACACATGCATTGTAATTACACTTCTTTGATTTCATTAGCTTTGTTTATAGTATATGTTTTCTTTAGTATAACGCACACATCTACCACCACTATTTTGCACACGGGCATTAAATTATTCATTCAGTAAAATGCACACTCTGTTTATCGCACATGCACACACTTCCACTGAACACTTCCTATCGAATGTTGGTTAGTAGGGTGATAATAGTCCATTTTCTTAATTTATCTACAATCTTGGTTTCTCTTATAACAAACGTCATATGCACCCACACAATAATAAATCAAACTTTGTATCCGTTTACGTTCAGCGAAATGCACACAACTTCATTAGTGTATGCATGATAAGTGCAATTTTATACATTATTTTATTATATTTTATTTAATAATTTTTATTATATAGTTATATTTTTATGCTTAATCTTATTAAATTATTTTATATGTATTTACTTTATGCTTATTCAATATTATAAATAAACCAAAGACTTAATGATGTAGTTTGTACGTAGTTAGAGGCGTTAGGTTAGTTCTATTTAGGTTTTATTAATGTATTTAAAATAAAATAGGATTGGTTTTTATATGAAGAATGAGTCGAAGACATTGTGCGGGTGACAATCACAGAGGTATTCTCCTCTTTTATTTAGTCAACAACGAGGAGCGAAGTGAGGAAAAATTCCTATGGCGTCAGTTGATCCATGACTTTCTACAACCACCAAATTCGCAGGGTCACGATTGAGCATGAGTAGTATAAAAGAGGACAATCCTGAAGAAGGAGGGCATTGAACTCTTTCCGGACCAATTGGCTCCGGATCAGTTCCGGCGGTGAGAGGCAATCACTGTTAGCTTCGATTCCGGTGGGCGGTGGTTCGACAATTTCCAATTTGCAGCAGTAATATTTGGTGGCGGCTTCAGTGGAGTACTAATTAGTCTCTTTCGCACTACATGAATCAAGATTGGTTTTCTATTCTTTAGTACTTTATTTAATTATTATTTAAGCTAATTCATTAGTCTTGTTTAGTTGTCAATTGAATGAGATTGCAGCATGAGATATACCTGCGCTTTTATTATTTAATTATGATTAGTTAAGTTTTAATTCTCTTAGGAACATGAAGGAATTATCATGAATTGTTTGCAGTAATTTGTTTCTACTTCGTCAATCAAGTTCGGCTGGCTTTACTTTATTTTATTCAAGTTAATTATTTGCATATTACTCTCCCGTTAGCTGCTAATTCAATTACAATCTTTACTTGCTCGGTTTTTAATTGCTTATTTCTTGTCTTGGTTTTCAACATAACATTTGGTTTAGTTTTCACGGTTGATATTGCACTAATTTTGAACACTTTAAATTGTCAAGTTCGTTTAATTTCTAAGTCGATTGTTTTTCAAGTATTTAAATTGCATAGTATTAATTCCCTGTGGGATCGACCCTTGCTTTGCACGCTATACTGCAATTGATTCGTGCACTTGCGAGGACTATATTAAAATTGTCCATCAATGCACAAGTATGTAGTAGGAGTCATGTTAAAAATTATCGGGTATAATAATGTCAAGTACTATGTACCCAACTGTCTGAGTAATTGAAAACACATTATCACACATAATTTATTTATTAAATTTAGTTTCTGTTGAAACTAACATCATATACACCCACACAATAATAAATCAAACTCTGTACCTGATTACGTTCAGCGAGATGCACACAGCTTCCCTAGCCTATGAATACGCATGTAGTATGAGACATGTTAATAATTAAACGGGTAGTATAATGCAAACATATTTATGAAATTCAAAAAAGTTTTAATCAAGATGCCTATGATTTATTAAATTAGTACGGTTTATTAAATTATTAAACAAAGTTCAATCCCTATGATTTATTAAATTAAGCGTGCTTGGTCTGTGCGGGGTTAAATTATCACAGCTTCCAAAAAAACAAGGGGAGGGGGGGTGTTTGCACACGCTAACTCCATGAACGTCGCAACTTCTAACAAAAAAAACTACAAACACGCCTAACTCCATGACTGCTAACAATTATAAATTAAGTCTTTTGCACACGCCCAACATCACACACGCACACATTACTCAGATTTATGCACACGCTCGTCATCAGTATCGCACACACCTACGAAAATCATAACAAATTAAAAAAAAATCACTCTAATCAAAACGTTTCAAATCCTTTTCTGCATACACATATGAATATCAACAAAAAGAAAAAATGTTGCAATACACATAACATGCGAAACCCATTTATTTTTGCTTTCATAGAAATTTAGACGTACTTCGTAATAAAAAAAAAACATACTAGTTGCAAAAAAAAGGGGGGGGGGGGATTATGCACACACCTAACGTCATTATTGCACACACGAGAATGCACACGCTGAATAGGTGATATGCACCCACTGCTTTATTATGGACATTTTCAGTAATATGCACACACTTGTTCCGTAATATGCACACACCGGCGAGTTCTTCGTCTATGGACGCAATCTAGACGGCAGCAACGATAGTTTCTTCTAAGCACGGCTGTTGCGTAATATGCACACACCGGCGAGTAATATGCACACATTTTAAAAACGACACATTTTTTTCTAAGCACGGCACATTTTCAGTAATATGCACACACTTGTTCCGTAATATGCACACACCGACGAGTTCTTCGTCCATGGACGCAATCTAGACGGCAGCAACGATAGTTTCTTCTAAGCACGGCTGTTGCGTTTTTTTTTTTTATATATATATAAATAAAATCTAGAATTTATTCCTACCATGGATAGGATCCTTTAAATTAGGAAAATATTATATTTCATTTATAATCAAATTCTAACAATATAATGAAATTACAATGCCACCCTTATGTATTAATTATATCCTTATATAAATGACATTTGAAATTCAATCTCATCCATTAAATCTAATATTTTAGATGGTTGTGATGGAATCTCACAATCTCATTTACAAGGGTGATCTCATTGGATATTTGGATCCAGCCCCTATATATATATATATATATATATATATATATATATAAACAGTAAACAGTAATACTTAGTTACATAATCATCTCATCTGCTGCTATTTCTCCTTCCTTTTTCTGATCTCATTTCATTCTTAGTTATGCATTTATTTTTCCATTCATGCTTAATTTTCTTTACAAAATCTTATCTGTTGCAATTTTCTCCCCCGCTCTTATCTCATTTCACTTTCTTCATTTTGCATATACTCTATTTTTCATATAGATCAAAATCAAGGAAGTCGAATTCACTACGGACATGGAAGACTCTATACCTTCAGATGATGAATGACAAGCTAACTAAGGTATGGATCGATGCTAGAATTGAATCACAAAATTTGGTTGCCAACTATATATATATATATTCTTAATATATATTTGCATCCTTTTGTTATCTGTACTTTCTCATTGCTTGCATCTTTTTATTACTTTGTAGTTGATGAACTTTATTTATTTTATTTTTTATTAATTAACTTTGTTAGAATTAATAAGATAATATTTAGTTAATTTTGTATTTTCTCTAATCATTAATAATAAGTTCTGGTAAATTAAATTTGGGCATTATTATTATTATTATTTTCTTTCTGATCAATCATAGAACAAAGAGAGGCGCAGGGCTTGATCGATGCAGCAACGAACTAGAGCCCGGAATGACATGGATCAGGACAACAAATTCGATTGAAGAGTGGAATTTTTGAATGGGAGGAAAGTTCTTCAAAGGATGTTCCTGATTCAAGGTCTTCGGCAAATTTGATGCCAGGAGTTGGAGCTTTTTTCGTGTTGAAATTGGGCAAAGTTGTTGAAGTTGATCGCTCTAAATACAGGTTTGATTTAGGAGGAAGGCATCAAATTGATCCCGGATCAATTCCGGTTCGATGGCGGTTTCTATTCTTGTTGTAGGCGTGTGGGATTATTTTCCTGCAGCTTCGTTCCCCTCGGCGGTGCGAATTTCTGGTGGCGTTAATTGTTCTCGGCGGTGCTGAGAAATTCTCTTTCGGCAGCAAAATTTTCCTGCGCAGCAGCTTGTTAAGGCATACATTTTTCTCACTTTTTCTTCCATTAATTTGCTATTGCCATTCTTCACAGAATCATTTTTATTACTTTTCGTCTGCAGTAGTACAATACACATCAAGCATTGTCGTCTTCTCTTATTTCCTCTTCATTTCTATATCTCTTGATTATGATCTATATGAATAAAAGAATGCAAAAATGAAGAAAACGAAATGAGATTAGAAGGAGAAAATAGTAGCAAATTTTGTAAAGAAAGCTAGCATATTGAATAGAAAATAAATACAAAACTAATACTGAATCATGTTCATTTTCAAAGTCATGTCTAAATTCCTGACTATACTCTGTAAAACGGGAAGCAAAAGCAACAACAGAAGGACAACACTGCTCCAATTCAATCGACCTCAAATTCTTTACCATAGGGATTTTCTTCAAAGAGTAACAAAATCTTAGAACTAAGCGCTTAAGACATGGGAATGAATATTCATGAGATATCCATAGCTTGAGTGTTTTATCTTCAAGAAGCAAGAATTTTAATCGATAGAATCCTCCTTTAGCTACTTTCCATACTTCCCCATGTAAAGCATTTGCCAACTTCAACACCTCAAGTTGGGGTGACATGCCAATTACCATTAAATCCCTCTCAGAAAGGCTTGTACCATTCAACCTCAACTTCTTCAATTGTGAAGGAAACATAGATAATGATTTTGGAAGGGTTACAACGCAGCCAAATGAAACTGAAATTGTTAACCCCTCAAGTTGCACCAAATAGTTTAAATCATCCAAAATAATAGGGTTGCCGCCAAATCCAAAATTTTTCAACTTTTTAATGTTTGGAAACTTGCGATAGACTTCCGTTCTACAATGAGTTGGATACACCCAAGATAATGTTTGCATATTATCTGTAACCCTTTTCATTTTGGCCCACCTTGCAATCTAGACCATACGCTCGACCGACCTCAAGGCATTGGACTTACAAATATTCCTCCCACTACGTAACAGGGATCTTAAGGCACCTGTACGGTCGCAGCCTAATAATGAGTGGTTTCAATGCATGTCTCCCACGTGTTTAGCATGCTGAGTGCACGGAACCTGTTCCCCTCCACCTACCACTATAAATACCCGCATTTATTGCGAGAAGAGGACTTTTTGGCCAACTAGCCCAATCCTTCACTAGACTCCCGATCTCCCCTCTCCCGGATAGTACACATCACAACTGTATAACGATTTCCCGATCTGTTTTACAGAAATATACCCTTTACTGTATTTAAGCTCGTATTTGCACTATCAGTACATTTTCAACCTACTCGATTTATTTAATACTAGTGAAACACAAATCAAATACAAGAGGGAATGATGAAGTCAAGAAGTTAACTAAGGGTGAATAATTTGGTCGGGAGGTTAACTAAAGGCCCGACCTGATGGGGTTGGAGAGCTCCCGTTGGAGTGGCACAGGCTAGGAGCCAAAAGTCCCATTTATATTTGGTAGAGTACGTAGTGCTCTATTTATAGTGAGTGGCAAGGGGACATAATTATATTAATGATTATAAATACTGACATAGCTGACGTGGCAATTATCATTCGGACACTCATGTCGGTCGCGACACGTGTAAGTTGTGAAGAGGGAGGCGAATGAGGTAATGTCGGAGTTGATATATCTATTAACGATGGTCAGTAAGTCTTCTGATGATCTGACACTGAGGGTTAAAAAGTAAACATGTAGAACCTCCTAGGGTCAAGATATGCACAATTAACCTCGGTAAAGCATGTGGACTACATAGGAAGTAGGCCAAGTATAATAAGTAGAGTTTTCCTATAACCTTAATGAGAAGAATATATTTTGATAACCTTAATATTATGCAGAAGTGACCGTGGTGGGAGTCCGACAATGGTGAATATTAAATAATATTATGCAAGCTGGGTGGTGGATTGATATTGGTGCCCTGGACAGTGATTATATATATAATTAATACTTCAATGCATGTGCATCATTATATTGGTGGAGACAAAGTTTTACAGATGAGAGAGAAATTAAAACAATATTTTAACAAGCAGATCAGACCACCTTCATCATATCATCTTTTTATGCAATGTTTGGAGGGTTGTGGCCACACCCACTTATTCATTCGTTGAGAAAACTAAACAAGCACACCTGAATAGTTTGAATTGAAAGAGAGATCGAGGGAGATGGCTTGTGTTGCTTTGACTTCTCTGATGGCAACAATTAAGCTTGAGTTTCTGCAACCAAATCCAAGGGTTCCTCTTTATGATGAAGCAATGGAATCTTTGTACGAAAAGCTTTCATCTTTGCAAGGTTTTGTGCAGGAGAAATCAGGGGCAAGGGGTGGCACTGCAATCAGAGAATTGGAGATACAGATCAGAGACTTTGCACTGGATGCCGAAGACCGCATTGAAATACTACTAAGCAACATTCTTCTGGCCAAGAGCATACAGGATCAACAAGAAGCTTATCAGCAGCAACTCCATCAAACATTGGGAGAAGCAGCAGAAAACGCAGCGGAGTTGCTGGAAAAAAGCAAGGAAACTGATGAAGAAGAAGAAGTGGTGAATGAAAGTGAAGGACCACTCATTCCTTGGTTAAAGCATGATTCGGCTTCGGAGCCCAGAAATGTTATGGTTGGTCGTGGCCGTGATCTTGTGCTGATAAAGGACAAACTCATCTGGGGCTCTGTGGAACTAAAAGCGCTCTCAATTGTTGGGATGCCTGGTATCGGAAAAACAACTTTAGCCAGAAGTATCTATAATGATGAATTAGTTGCATCGCGTTTCAATGTACGAAGTTGGGTTTCTATGACTGGGGGATACAACGTGAGCCAAATGCTACACCACCTTCTTTGGACACTAGCAGAGGCAGATGATGATGAAATTAAAAAGGGAATCATTCCTGATGATGATGATCTAGCAGCTGAGCAGGTATACAAATGCTTGAAAGGTAAGAGATATCTAATTGTTTTGGATAATTTACCCAACAATCAAGCTTGGGATGATATCCGGGATTGTTTACCTGATGATACAAATGGAAGTCGCATAGTGATAACCACTACGCATTATTTAAGGAGGGGTGATTATGCTTACTCAAATACCAATATTCATAACATGACTTTGCTAAATCCAAAAGAAAGTTGGACTTTATTTTGTAATAATCCTTTTCTGAAACTAAAAGAACATAAGGCACCACCTATATTTCAAAACATTAGGAGTGAAGTTGTAGAGATATGTCAAGGATTGCCATACTCAGTTGTTGTAGTTGCAAAACATCTATCTAAGTGTGACAACATACAACAAGAATGGAAGAAGGTTCAAAAGGAAATAGAGTTGCGTTGTAACCCTGCCACAACAATCTATGTTTCCTTCACAACTAAAGAAGTTGAGGTTGAACGGTACTATCCTTTCAAAGTGGGATTTAAAGGTGATTGGCATGTTGCCTCAGCTTGAGGTTCTGAAGTTGGAAAATGCCTTTCGTAATGAAGTATGACAAGTAGGAGAAGGATTATTTGTTCAATTAAAATTCTTGCTTCTTGAAAATAAAATGCTGAAGAAGTGGATGGTCTTCAGTTATGAATCCTTCCCTAATCTTAAGAACTTAGTCTTAAGATTTTGTTATTGTTTGAAAGAAATCCCTCCAATTGTTACCTTGAAGTCAATTGAGTTGCAGTGGTGTTGTCCGTCCCTTATCACTTCTGCAAAGTGCATTCAAGAAGAGATACAGAGCTATGGATACGATTTAGAGGTTAGAAGCTACCTAGTTCAGAACAACATGATTCATTCTTACATTTCCATTTATTTTTCTATTCAATGGTTACTTCCGATCCGTTACAAAATCATCCCATCTGATCTGCTGCTATTTTTCCTTCATCTTCTGATCTCATTTCATTCTTAGTTATGCATTTAATTTAGCTAATTTTCTTTATAAAATCTGATCTATTGCAATTTTCTCCCTCAGCTCTGATGTCATTTCACTTTCTTCATTTTGCATATATTCTCTTTTTCATATAGATCAAAATCAAGGGATCCGCATGCATTACAGACGAAGAAGAGTCTATACCTTCAGATGATCGATGAATGACAAGCTAGCTAGCCAAGGTATGAATCACATGTTAGAAATAATAATTTCCTAACATTGATTTATATAATAAAGGTTGTAATTCCATAAGGACTCACGTTGATGATTAGTGATGTATAAAGGCGGAATTACTGGGTGAAATTTCCTCCCTCTCATTCTGTTAAAATTTAAGTATATAAGGGTTAAAAGATGTATAATGGAAAAAGGATTAGGTTCTCCTAAAAGGAGGTTTCACATTCCTAGAGGGATTTATATTCCTTTAAGGAAGTTTCCCATTCCTCTTTAAAGAGGGTTCTCATCACATCTATAAATACATAGGAAAACTCTAGGGATCATATGGTTTTTCAATCATAAGTTTCTAGTCTCTGAGTTTTCTAGTCTCCGTATCATCAGGAGGTGATTAAGGCATACAGATCAGAGAGGTGAAGCATTCTTGATTATTCAGGTTCGAAATTACATCTCCAATGGAATCAAGTTAGAGATTACATCTTCAATGGAATCAAGTAAGTCTTTATCTTTATTCATGTTTTAATTAAAGATCCATAATCATGAACATTGTTTAGTTGATTAATTTGATTTACATGCAGTTTATTATTATTTGTGCTTCCGCATTCAAGTTATAAGCGCATAAAGGGTTTTAATTAACATTTGGTATCAGAACCTGCTTGTAAATTGATTGATCACTAAAATTAGGATTCATGATATTTGGGGATTTTTTTAATTATAAAGGTTTAAAAGTACGGTGGATTTTAATTGGAATCAGATTGCAATCGTACGCATGTTTTGTGTTAGTGCACTGAATTTAAGTATACAAAAGGTCGTAATGAGATTAAGATGAAAGTATATTAATGGACGCATAGAGATAATTCATAATTGTAGCATGATCTCGTACTGTCCAAAATTTTTGTCTTCCTTTGGCTACAATTAATTGATTTGTCATCAACATATATGTTGTTTGTGCGTACTATTCGTGGAATTAACAAACATATATGTCAATTGCTATGAATACATACTGTGAAAGGATCAAGGCTATTTTGTATTCATTAGACATCAACGTATATGATTTATATATGTTATGTATGTACGTATTATACCTGGAATCAAAATTAATATGATTGTCCACATTACTTGCTATTACATGATTTATATAGTATGTGATTTCTCACTATTAATCATGTATTATATGTTATAAGAGAACGACATATAAATTAAGGCTTGTTCACATAAATATGTTCGTGAAATCGAAATCAATTGAAACCAACAAATATATACATGTACTATTTGATTATATATAAGATGATTTGGTTGGTTTATGAAATCAAATATTACGTATGTGTACTCCTATTGCTGGATTATTTGTATGAATGTTGGAATCAACTACTGCAATGGAATCAAACTTGGAGTCACGAATGACTATGGTGGCGTAGCTGAGTTCTCACGGCGAGGGCATACGGTGGAGCTTCTCTAATTTTCGGCCGGCTCCGTGGGAGGTATGAAGAGGAAAAGACAAAATGATTGATTATTTTGTTGGACCAATTAATTTGAGCCTATTTAAGTTATTTAAGGTATTATGGACTTGCTTTAAATTCTAGGCTCATTTAATTTGGGCTTAAAATATAAGGGATTATATATAAATTTGGGCCCTTACGGTTTGTTTAAAGCATTTGGACTAGCTTTAAATTATGGGCTCATATGTATATATAAAGGATCAATTATGGATGGAGATTTGATCCACTCTTAATTTATATGTTATAATAGAACGACATATAAATTAAGGTTTATTCGCATAAATGATTTATTAGCATAAGGCGAGTGTGTTAGTCGCCAAAGCGGCCCACTCATGGTAAATAGCTAAATAATCATTTATGTTTATGTTTATAACATAAATTAAGGTTTATTCACATAAATGAATTATTAGCATAAGGCGAATGCGTTAGTCACCAAAGTGGCTCACTCAAGGTAATAGCTAAATAATTATTTATGTTTACAAATGTTTATTATACACATGATATTTTGCATCATTGAATGACACTAAGGATTGATAAACATCTGTGATCATTAACACATGGTTCTAGCGGTCACCCAAAGGTGGATTAGACATGTGATTAATGACAATTTAGGAGATTATGATTCCTATTTTTGTTAATATGTAGCGCATGTCCAAAGATGACCTATATATTAAATTTGGACTTGATGAATAATCTCATTCAAGTATGTGTGAATGATGCATGTCGGTAAATTGACATTGTATTTAAATTTGACCCAAAGGCGAATTTAAATACAAACTTAAGGTTTATATATCATAGTCTGAATAAAGGTTTGTTAACTCAAGGCAATTGATATGTGAGATAAAAGGTTGCAGTGAACACTATTGTATCACGCTATATAATGGTGGCAGTTATGATGTCAGTGATAATGGCAGCAAGTCTAAAAGTAAAAGAAGGGTAAGCATCCTATGAAGGTGCAAGGTACGTTCAGAAAGTGCATAAATGCCATTTCTGTAACAAACCTGGGCACAAGAAGGCTGAATGCCTGAAGAGGATAGCTTGGATGGAAAGGAGAAGTATATATTTAGTTTCAGTATACTTTGAATTCTATTTTATTGAGGTTCCTTCTAATACTTGGTGCTACAACACATGTTTGTAACATTATGCAAGGTTTTCTGATGTTTCAACCTCAAAAGGAAAATGAAAAGTTTCTTTTCATGTGAACCAAGGTTGCAAAAATCGCTAGGCGCCCTCTAGGTGCCTGGGGGGCGCCTAGCGCCTAGGCGGGCGCCTAGGTTTTTTTTTTTTTTTTTTAAAAAAAAAATTAAAAAATATATATATTTTAAGAGTTAATAATTGTAAAGTGTTTAACATTGTAAGCCTTTACACTTTAATAGTTAAATATTTAATACTTATTAAGTTATTTCTTATTAGTTATTATTTATTAATTATTAATTATTAGTTCATTACTTATTAGTTTAATTTAATTATTACTTATTATTTTATTAAGTTATTACTTATTCGTTATTACTTATTATTAGACTATTAGAGTATTATTAATACATTATAACATTAATAGTTTAAATGTTTCAGATTTATAATTTTTTTAATTTAAAAAAAAAAATCAATCTTGGTTTCTCTTATAACAAACGTCATATGCACCCACACAATAATAAATCAAACTTTGTATCCGTTTACGTTCAGCGAAATGCACACAACTTCATTAGTGTATGCACAAGTATGTAGTAGGAGTCATGTTAAAAATTATCGGGTATAATAATGTCAAGTACTATGTACCCAACTGTTTGAGTAATTGAAAACACATTATCACACATAATTTATTTATTAAATTTAGTTTCTGTTGAAACTAACATCATATACACCCACACAATAATAAATCAAACTCTGTACCTGATTACGTTCAGCGAGATGCACACAGCTTCCCTAGCCTATGAATACGCATGTAGTATGAAACATGTTAATAATTAAACGGGTAGTATAATGCAAACATATTTATGAAATTCAAAAAAGTTTTAATCAAGATGCCTATGATTTATTAAATTAGTACGGTTTATTAAATTATTAAACAAAGTTCAATCCCTATGATTTATTAAATTAAGCGTGCTTGGTCTGTGCGGGGTTAAATTATCACAGCTTCCAAAAAAACAAGGGGAGGGGGGGGTGTTTGCACACGCTAACTCCATGAACGTCGCAACTTCTAACAAAAAAAAACTACAAACACGCCTAATTCCATGACTGCTAACAATTATAAATTAAGTCTTTTGCACACGCACACATTACTCAGATTTATGCACACGCTCGTCATCAGTATCGCACACACCTACGAAAATCATAACAAATTAAAAAAAAATCACTCTAATCAAAACGTTTCAAATCCTTTTCTGCATACACATATGAATATCAACAAAAAGAAAAAATGTTGCAATACACATAACATGCAAAACCCATTTATTTTGCTTTCATAGAAATTTAGATGTACTTCGTAATAAAAAAAACATACTAGTTGCAAAAAAAAAGGGGGGGGGGGGGGGGGATTATGCACACACCTAACGTCATTATTGCACACACGAGAATGCACACGCTGAATAGGTGATATGCACTCACCGCTTTATTATGGACATTTTCAGTAATATGCACACACTTGTTCCGTAATATGCACACACCGGCGAGTTCTTCGTCCATGGACGCAATCTAGACAGCAGCAACAATAGTTTCTTCTAAGCACAGCTGTTGCGTAATATGCACACACCGGCGAGTAATATGCACACATTTTAAAAACGACACATTTTCTTCTAATTAAGCACGGCACATTTTCAGTAATATGCACACACTTGTTCCGTAATATGCACACACCGGCGAGTTCTTCGTCCATGGACGCAATCTAGACGGCAGCAACAATAGTTTCTTCTAAGCACGGCTGTTGCATTTTTTTTTTATATATATAAATGAAATCTAGAATTTATTCCTACCATGGATATGATCCTTTAAATTAGGAAAATATTATATTTCATTTATAATCAAATTCTAACAATATAATGAAATTACAATGCCACCCTTATGTGTTAATTATATCCTTATATAAATGACATTTGAAATTCAATCTCATCCATTAAATCTAATATTTTAGATGGTTGTGATGGAATCTCACAATCTCATTTACAAGGGTGATCTCATTGGATCCAGCCCCTATATATATATATATATATATATATATATATATATAGGATCGCGTTCAGGTGAGAACTGGGCGCCCAGGAGAGAACTGAGAACGAATCACAGCGCGCCACGTGTCCGGAATGTAGTTGCAACTAACGCTATAACTAGGTGCACTTCATGTTATAACTAGGTGCACATAGGTGTACCCAGGTGCATAAATGTTAACAAGGTAAATTACTTGCACCTGCAGGTGAAAATAGGTGCACACGTGCAAGTAAAATGTATTACAAGTGCAAGTAAATTATACAATGAGCATCAATACTAAGTGCACCTAATGTTATAACTAGGTGCACCTATTGCTATAACTAGGTGCACATAGGTTGCAACCAGGTGCATGAATGTTAACAAAGTAAATTACTTGCACAAGTGCAAGAAAAATGTATTGCAGATGCAAGTAAAATGTATTACAGGTGCAAGTGAATTGTACAGTGAGCCAATACTAAGTGCACCTAATGTTATAACTAGGTGCAACCTATGTTATAACTAGGTGCACCTATGTTATAACTAGGTGCACCTAGGTTGCACCCAGGTACATGAATATTAACAAGGTAAATTACTTGCATTTGTAAGTGAAAGTATTTGCGAAAATAGGTGCATGAATATTAATAAGGTAAATTACTTGCACTTGTAAGTTAAAATATGTGCGAAAATAGGTGCACTTGTAAGTGAAACTAGGTGCACTTTTAAGTGAAACTAGGTGCACCAAAGTTCCAGTTATTTACGAAAATGCCACCGCGTCATTTTTTTAAAATTGCATCTGATTCGTTGATCTGGACACGTGGACGACTGTGGAGCGTTCTCATTTCCTACCTGGGCGAGAGTTCTCACGAGAGTGCACCCCTATATATATATATATATATATATATATATATATATATATATATATATATATATATACACGTGTGTGTGTGTGTGAGATTATAATTATCATTAATGATCATTTTGTGAGTCACCTATTCATCTCTATGTGCCCAATACATCAGCGAGTGAGAGATCTTCTCCATATGGCAACTGCAAGAATTTCAAGACTCATCACCATGCTAACCATAAAGATTTGCAGTAAAATATTAATCTTGCAAACTCATTCTTAGGCACTTGTGTGATCTTGATCTTGATTACTGACAATGAAAAACGGTTAGTGTTTGTATAGTAGGCAGGAAGCTAAGTAAGAGTGCTTCTGCCCCTCCGCCGGTGGCTTATTCCGACCTGGGAGTCCATGTGGCTGCCCAGAGCTCCGGCGCAATGAAGCTTCCGCTTGCACACCTTACCGTAGTGTGTGACACCTGCAGATCAGAGGATGGGGAGGAGGTTTCGTGTTGTTTTTCTGACTGTTTTCCACTTCCATTATATATATTAACAACACCAGATCAGACATGATATGGTTAATAATGTAAGTACGTGTGTACATGGGAGATTTAGTTAGTAAAATGAGCTTTCGGGTAGTCATACTGATGCGGAGAAGGTGTCGGGGAGTTGGTGCTCGTGCTGGCAGCAATGGGAAGATGAAGGGTGGGAGGAGTCTTGATGTGAATAAGAAAATGATGGCCGAAGAAGCTAGGGATAAATGGGCAAATTATACTGTGCACCACGGTGCACATAGCAATGTGCACCACGTACCTAAACGACGTCGTTTTGAGCATTGTAAACTAATCGTCCGTTTTTTGTGGAAATCACGTTTCTCGTTTCAGCCGGTCTATGTATTTATGTTAATATTCTGTGTATTCCAGGCAATCATTCTGTGTATTCTAGGCAACCGTTCTGTGTATATAGGCAACTGTTATGTGTATTCATGTTAGTAACACATGTTGTGATGTGTTTGTGCATTCGAATGTTTAGGAGGATGAGTTATGTGTATTTTGTGTAAATATTATGTGTATTCATGTTATTAACACAAGTTGTGATGTGTTTGTGCATTCGAATGTTAGGAGGATGAATTCTGTGTATTTTGCGTTAATATTCTGTGTATTATGGGCAAACATTCTGTGTATTATAGGCAAACGTTCTGTGTATTCTATATAATGATTATGTGTATTATAGATAATAAATTCCCTGGAGTCATTCGCCTCCACTAACATCTGTGTATTTTGTGTCAATATTTTGTGTATTCTGGGCAAACATTCTGTGTATTCTAGGCAAACGTTCTGTGTATTATAGGCAAACGTTCTGTGTATTATAGATAATGATTAGGTGTATTATAGATAATGAATTCCCTGAGTCATTCGCGTCCGCGTCTACTAACACCAAAACGACGTCGTTTTACGTACGTGGTGCATATTGCTATGTGCACCGTGGTGCAGGGTATAACGATTGGGATAAATGGGTGAGGTGTGCCAAATGGCTCCCAAGAATTATGATTTCAAAAAATTATATATTTGTATTTATAGGTGAAAAATACTAATTCAAAAGGAAAGTGTAATAATTCATTTAAGGTGTTTAAATAATAATTTTAAAAGACATTTTTATTCAATGATGATATTACTAAAATGTCCCTGAGTTTGAGCGGGAAATTTTTGACAAACACTTTTATTATTATTATTATTATTATTATTATTATATATATATATATATATATATATATATATATATATATATATATATATATATATATATATATATATATATATATATATATATATATATAGATATAGATTATTAATAGTATTAATCCATGATCAATCTGTCTTTAATCAATTCATAGCATCGTTAAGCAATGTTCACCATCCCAAACATAACCATTATCAATAGTCCATAAGCATCCATTACCATTCTTAATCCATCATTAATCCTTAAATCATCAAAGTCCATAGTCATGACTAATATCCATAATTCATTATTAGTCCAACATCATTAACTAATCACTCTTTAATCATTATTAAATAAGCAACATCACTTAAGTCACTATTTAACCATTCTCACAATCATTAAACTTAACCATTGTCATTAACATCATCATCACTCAAATATCATAACCCATCAACCATCATCAAACATTATCATCATTATACCATCACCATCATACTCATCATCATACCACTAATTAATCCATTGTTATCAACTAATCAACATTAGAACCATTATTAGCCAACCCAATGGGGTAGCTCAAGTGGCAAGGGAGCTCTCTTTGTGGGGAGGAATTTCGGAAGAACCCGGGTTCAATTCCCACAAGTGATGATTCCCCTTGGGCCCAGTTCCTGTGCCTCTCGGAGCGCGAACGTGTATATGCGGACGGAGAGAAAGGCCTACCTGTGGTAAATTTATCAAAAAAGAAAATAGCCATAAACACATCTTTAACCATTTTAAATCAACATCATCATTCCCATTAGTAATATTTAATGCCCTTAATCATCATACTACGCTCCTTAATCAACATTATCCCTTAATTAATTTCATCAGTTCATAATTAGTCCCTAATCTCCCATTATTAGGCAATAATATATTCATTATACCCATCATCAATCTACAAGAGCATGCATAATCACTTAATGACCATCATTAAGCATTTAATCATCATCCATAAGCTTCATCATAAAGTCATCACTAACACTAATCATCTCAATAATCAACCAATTACCATTGATAAACATTAATCAATATCATTAGCACTAATTACTACCATTAATCAACATAAACAACTATTAATTACTTCCCTAATCCTAATTAAACTCCAATATCTCAAATGAACCTTACCTACGGATTTTATGCTTGTGGCTGCCAAACGGACTTGCCGAGACTGCCGTCGGAAGAGAGGGCTCGCCGGAGAGGAAAGGGAAGCCGAGAACCATCGCCGCCGTCACGACTCTGCTCCCGCTGGAAAAACAGGGGCCATGGTCGTCGGTTTGCTGTCTGCTTCGCCACTCGTCACCGTCGACGACTCCAGCCACCGCCGCTGCTGCCTTGTCGCTGCAACACACCGGGAGAAACAGAGGAGAGGGTGAGGATGAAGGGCGCTGCTTCGCCGGTGCTCTCCGTCCAGTGCTGCGCTACTGGTTCGAACAAGAGAGAGAGACGAGAGGGAGAGAGAGAGCCAGAGGTTGCCGATCGTCGCTGCTGAGCTCCGCCGCCGCTGCTGTCACCGCCTGGGCTCGCCTCCACCACCACAGCTGCCGCCGGCAGACTTCTTCGTCGAGAAGGGAGAGGGAGACGGGAAACAGAGAGGCGAGAGATGCATTTGAAATTAAGGCTGATGATTTGGGGATTTTTGGTGATGAACATATGTACATATTTATACTTAGGGTTTTGGAGTCCCAAATCAAATTTTAGAGTTAATACCACAAATGGTCCTCTGACTATTGGGGTAGTACTCCTTTTAGTCCTCGACTTTCAATTCGATCACAAATGGTCCTCTGACTTTCATTTTTGACCACAAATAGTCCTCTGTTAAAATTTCTGTTAAATAGGTGTTAAATCTAGGGGTATTATCATCAAATTGATATATCTAATGGTCATAAAATAAAAATGTTTATAATTTTTCACCAACAAGTATAATTGAAACAATTAACAAATATAAATACTCCTAAATAAAAAGACAATACACCTTTTTCTCGTAATTATGCGTACAAAATGAAGATTTAATATTAGTGCTATCTTTTTTAATTTAACCAACAGATTAAAATGGAAGAATTTTTTTTAAATAAACCTTGCTTCCTTCATTTTCATGATTGTTCATACAAGGTCAATTTATAGTTTTCATTTTCCATTAGTTGATCAAACATTTTGTTTGGGACATAACTGAAGGCTGTCACCGTTGAATTAATATAATTAATCAAGTACAAATTGCGAACATTAATCATGGGTTTTTAATTAATTTGTTCATTTATGTAATTTGTCACGTCCATTTTTTTTTATAATTATTAACTTAATGTTTATTAATGTTTGAAATTAATTATGTTGTCATATAATTTTAAAAAAGAAGTAATCATAATAATATTAATCAATTTGACGATATTACCCCTAGATTTAACACTTATTTAACAGAAATTTTAACAGAGGACTATTTGTGGTCAAAAATGAAAATCAGAGGACCATTTGTGGTCGAATTGAAAGTTGAGGACTAAAAGGAGTACTAACCCAATAGTCAGATGACCATTTGTGGTATTAACTCCAAATTTTATTTATTTAGGAATATCTAAAATACACAATTTGGGCTAATAAATTGAGTTATGAATAGTTTTGGGTTAAAAGTTTGGCTCAAAACAATGATACAAGGATCACAGGTTCGTCTCATATAGACTTTGGATCAAGATGTTGATAAATAAATTTATCCCTTAAATAAAGCTTTTAAAACCATAAATAACTATATAAATAGTTTGTACCAAACCATTTGATATAAGGAGTTTAAAATATTTTATTTATAAGCTCATTCAGCAAAATAAATATATTTAGTAACATTTTACTAAAATATTTAATAATAAGAAAATAAGCTCTTTTTGAAATACTATAATTAAATTAATAATATTGAGAAAATACGGGGTGTTACATTAGTAGTCTGTAATCTTCTTTGATTGGCTCAATTTCTTCCTTAAAGAAATTCATCATCAGTCTTCTAAGAACGCTGTATCACTAGCAAACCATAAATAAGACAAAAAATCATCTTCTTTCTTTCTTTCTTTCTCATACACCTTTAATATTTTCTTGTCAATGAATTTCTCTTCATCTAGCGTACAAGGTCTGATTTTTTTCTTTTTCTTTTTGTTTTGTTTTGTTTTTGATTTTTTTTCTTTTAAAACAAGTGTATAATTGAATCTGCAAAACAAACTAACATGATGAAAGTTAAATAATTTTAAAAAAAAAAACGAAACAAAAAATAAGTTAAGCATTTTTTTTAAATTTTTTAATAGATAAAAAAAATCATTTTGTTGTTAAGCAAGTTTGCTTGGGTCGCTACACTTGCCGTGGTTTGTTTTGTCTACAACGCCTCCATCCATGTCCTTTCATATTACACCTAAAACATGTTTTGTTAAAAAAATAGTTCACATACCTTTTGCCTTCAGTGTTTCTCCTTGATATCTTTTCTGGCACCCATGAGTTTTTCTGATTTTCCTGCCCGCTTGTGAATCCTAGTTCTGCTTTGTTATGGTTATTCCCTCTTGACTAAAGGATTTCATTTAGACTATTGGTGCCTGTGTTCAACATTCTCATGCGTTTTTTGAAACTTTCCAATTCCTTTTGCAGGTATAGTTCATTTGAAACATTCGTATCTAAATCAGTCTTAAGTTTTTCTACTGATGTTTTTAGGGCTGAATTTTCCTTTTGTAGGTATTGTTCATTTGAAACCTTCGTATCTAAATCAATCTTAAGTTCTTCTACTGAGGTGTTTAGGGCTAAATTTTCGTTTTGCAGGTATTGTTCATTTGAAACCTTCGTATCTAAATCAATATTAAGTTCTTTTACTAAGGTTTTTAGGGTTGAATTTTCCAACTCTAGAGACTTAACATTCTTAATTAACATAAGGTTCAGCTTACTTACCTTACACCAGTTCTTGTACAGATCTTCATAAGCTTCTGCGAGGTCAACATCCTCATCGTCAGTCTGTATCTCTTCATTTGCCTCATGTGTAAGGTCAACATCATCGTCAACAGTCTATATCTCTTCAGCTACCTCATTTGCTCTTGTTGTGGTAGGTTGCATATGATTTGAGTCCCTCATTACCTCACTATCTTCCACAACATCTTCTGCAATTTTGAAGAACCTCTCGTAGTTTGCACGTTCTTCCACATCATCAGGGTGGTAAATGTTTCCATGGAATGCAACAAAATTTCCTGTCTGCTGTTCTGCTTGTTCACCATTGTTAGAGTCTCCAGAATCACTCTAAGTAAGTGTGTACGATTTTTTATCTTTGTTGTTTCCACAGTCCGCTGCAATGTGTCCATAACCTCCACATTCATAGCATTGAACGCCTTTGAGCTTGAAATCTTGATTTTGACCTTTTTGTTTTTGAATATTTCCAGTTCCACCACCTTTGTTATTTGTTTTTAGCCTTCCTTATCCCTTAGCTTTCTTTAGCATTTTGCCAAATTTCTTAGACAGCATGGCCATGACCTCGTTCAATTCTGTATCGGAGTCAGCTCTTGTAGGTGTCGCAGTGCCGAATGTAACTCCTTTGTTGTCCTTGTTCAGGTACCTATCTTTCTCTTCCATTTCCAACTCAAAAGTCTGCAAATTTCTCATTAAAGCATCTAAAGTTAGAGTTTTTAAATCTGTTGATTGCTTTATAGCTATATCTTGCATCTTGAACCTCGGGGCTAAGGATCTCAGAACTTTTTGAACCACTTTTTCTTCCTCAAATGGTTCACCAAGTTTTGTGCACTGTTTACTAGGTTTTTTACCCTTGCACTGAACTCAATACTAATTCAATTTCTTCCATTCTCAGACTTTCATACTTTTTTTTTCAGACTTTCATACTTGGTCATGAGCAATTGTAATTTTGAGACTTTGACGGATTATGTACCTTCGTAATGATTCATAAGGGCATCCCAAGCAATTTTTGCAATATCTGTGGCTGAGATCAACACAAATTGATCTAGTCCAAGTGCACTGTGAATAGCATTCATGGCCCTATTGTTTGCTGATGATTGTTTCTTTTCGTTTGTTGTCCATTGGCTAAGGGGTTTTTTCTTTTCTTCATTCTCGACTGTCGTCCAAGTTTTTTCAACGGCATCCCAACATTCTTCATCCAAAGATTTTATAAATGCTTTAATCCTGGCCTTCCAATAAGCATAGTTGCTTACTCCTTCCAATAGTGGTGGTCGTGAAATTGAGGCACCTTCTTGCATTCTGCAAAACACACTCGAGTATCCCTAGGATCTCGCTAGCAAATTAAGCAACACCGGTTTGATACCAATTGAAATTATTTTAATTTGTATTGATGTATTGTAAACAAAAATAACTAATGTATGTTAATATTTTTGCAATGAAGCAAACATATATGTGTTATTTTAGTCACATATTGGGCATTTATATTGTATATTATTAAATTTTGTTGGTGGAAAAATATTTTGTTGATAACAGGTACATTGGTACACTGTGTAAAAGAAGTCTAGCATAAAGTAGGTTTCATATATATATATATATATATATATTACTTCCCATGCTTTTTGGAGATATATAATTGTTCCTAGGAAACCCAATTCTACATAATTAAAATCAATATGTTATTGACGTAAGGTTCGTCTGGAACATATTCTTTTAAAATTTTCGACTAACAGTACGTAGGAAAATATGTATTTTAAAATAAAAAATATCATCATTACCAACGTCATATACGTCATAAATTTTAAGGATGAAAAAAATTAGGTAATTTCTTATTAGAGCTTAGTGACGTAAAATATGACAGATATTAGGTGCGTCCGAAATTGCTGACAATTGTTGTCGAGACCAATATTTACCGAAATGGAGTTTTTAGGCTTCTTTTTTACATCGAAAACTGCAATTGCGATGCAAATCATACTATTATCGACGATTTTTTGTCTGTCAGAAATTCGTGAAACTTTAGTGCTTTATCTTCTCAACTTCTCTCGTTCTTTCCTGTGAGTTTTAAATTATGTCTTCTTACTAGTTCCTCTCTCTAGAACCATAAATATATACGTCATATATGTTATAAAGGGATAATTTCTCATTATTCAAATATATGCATATTTTTAAGTTGTTTTTTGTTTTTTTTTTCTTTCTAACTACTTGTTTGGTAATTTTTGTTTCATATTCAATTGTTTATTAATAATGTTTGTTTTGTTTGATTCTAAATGGACATCAAGGTGCATTTGTTTAGTTAATTTTGTGGATTTATGTTGTAGTTATGTGGTGAATTTTGGATTTAATTTAATAGAATAATGTAAAATTTGTATATTATTCGTGTTTTAGAAAACAATTGCTATTATGTTATGTTGTGAATATGGTAATTAATTTTCAAGAAATAATCAATGATTCATTTTAAATTTTAGCAAATTTGCTATGTAATGATTATTTTGAAATATGTTAAATGGATATCAATATATTTGATTTAGTACTTCAACTCTAATTAGCCCCTTGCGACATCCAATCCTAGCTTTGCCACTTCCGGTAGGAAGTGGGATCTCATTGGAATACCCTACATGTCATATGTGATTATGTGCTCTCTAGGTGAAAATTCAAAAGTCCCCACTACATGACTATGTGAATGCATGCTACACAACTGAGAATTATTTAAATGTATACTAAGGTTGTATTCACCCGCCTCAATAATGGGCACAGATTGATAGAGAACCTCCATCCACTATCTCTATTGTTCACTACAAGGGTTCACAAACCAAGAAAACTAAGGAAGAAATTTAGGGGTGAACTAACGAAAGATGGAATTCATATATCAAGAAGGCATATCACACTTCATTGTTCAATCTACAAGCATATAAGTCATAATAGTATGAGGTGTCCTCATGTAAATGAAATTATGTTTTACATATTTATTAACATGAAATATAAGTAGAGAAGAAGTGCTGCACAAGGTGAAGTTCCAAGGAATGAGACAGCAGCAGTTGCTGAAATTCTAAAGAATGTGGCACAGCTTGATCGTTGTAAAAAACAGTGATAAGATTTACAGGTAAAAATATTGTTCCGTTGAGGATTGGAATTTAGGCACGTACTTGGGTATAACCAATTCTCTAGCCACCGCAATAATGAATCCCTAAGAATCCAAGTAACACAATCAGATATAGTTGATGAATACAACAATAACCAAATTCACTAACAAACAACTAAACAAGAAGATCACAATAATGAAAATAAATGGGGTATGGATTAAGGGTAACCACTTTCCAAGTGCTAGAGAAAATATGATAATAAGGAAAAAATTGCCATCTCGAGGATTCATTCTCAATGTGCTAAAGAATTCAAGACCTTTCGAACTAGAAAATAGATCAAGGAATTGTCCAACTTTCATGACGCTACTAATTCCAAATTCTTAAGCACAAAAGCATTATCGACCCCGTATTTTCCTTCCTTTCGAATGTGAAAATGGGGTTGTGAAGAGGATGGCTTGAGTTCCTCACCAACTCTTGTTGGTGTGATTTACTCTCCAAAACAAGTAATCCTTGCTGCGCATTAAGGATCAACAAGATCACAAACATACTTCTTCACAATAGTGAACCCTAGAAATGGGTTTCCTACCTTTTTTGCAAGATTCACATATATAAACACTCCACTTGGATATATGGGGATAAATCCCTAATCCAAACCCTTAAACTAACTACTCAAAATTATAAACCATGAAGACACAAATAGAACACATATTCAAGATTGTAGAATGAGAAATAGAAATCTTCAAGAGAATGGAACAAACTAAACTAAAATCTATCTAGAATTTTAGGGGTGATTTCTAATCTACCTATTGTTGCTGCCTCGCTCAGATATGGAAGCAGAGCATTTTATATCGCAGTTTTCAGGGTTTGGCGCAATGTCACCGCATGAGCGTACCACTGCCCATGCGGGTGCACTAGCAAGCCCGTGCAAGAGGTAGCTCCAGTTGGTGCTAATGCACTGGCCGCCCATAGGTGTGCCATCGCCCGTGCATGTGTTTGCCTCCACACCAAGATCTTTAGCTTATTCTTTTTTCCGCATCTCCTTTATAGTTTATTTTGTGTGCTCCTTTTGCTTCTTTCTCAACACTTTTTACTCCGTTTTGATAGACTTTTGCTTCCTTTTTGCTTTTCCTCCCTCAAATGTGCATTTGGATAAAATTGAGCATAAAACACAACTTTTAGCTTGAAAACCAAATAAAAAATATTGAAATGTGCACAAAAATGGGGCCAATAATTGGGTAAAATATTGTATAAAATAAGAGTCATCACAACTGATAAAATTCCAAAAAATATGGTAGCAACAAATGGTAAAATTCCAAGGAATGACGCAGCAACATATGGTGAAGTTCTAAGAGAAGAGACACATTGTAAAAATCCAAGAGAAGATATACAACTACAAATTCTAGAAGAAATTCAAGTTGGGGAATTAGGATCAGTTCTTCTTCAAGATGCAAATGAGGACTCCCAATTGCCAATTGAATGTAAAATTCCAAGTTCTAAGTTTTTATTCCTCTTTGATCATGCAAAACTGAAAAAATAACATGCTATGTAACCCCTCGTATTTTCCGATAAGTTTGAGGTTCGGAAAATAGGTCTTTAAGTTATGACATTCATGAAATGATCGCTCGATGCTTCAAAGGAATTTTTTTTATAAGTGAGTATAGTTGTTATTAAGCTGCGATCGTACGTACCGGTCACGAACCGTAAAATTTTTAGGAACTAGTATTTGGACTTGTTTGTCCTAGAAAATGGATTTCTGGACACCATACTATTATTCTCGAATTTCCTATTTAATTAGATTAGCCCATAGCAGCGAAAATTTATTTTGATCGTAACATCGCAAAATTTCGCGGTGTACCGAACCTAGCCCAATTTTGAGGTTTAGTCTGGGATAAATTTTTGGTGTCAAAATTCTTCATATTTAAATTATTTTCCACCGAAACTTTATCTGTTTGGACCCCAACTGATAAGTTTGAAAATATTTCATTATTTTATTATTTTTTTTTCTTAATCTTATCCCATAAGCCAAGTGGGTGGAAGATATTTTATTATTTTATTATTATTTTTTTAACCTTATCCCATAAGGTTACTCTTATCTCATAAGGGAAATATAAATGCCAAATTTTATTCCATTTCCCTTGTGTCTTGACCGAAATGAGAGAGAGAAAGGAAGAGTGGAATTCTTCATCTTCTTCCTCCTTGAAGCTTCAAACTCCATAGCCAAAATCCTTCTCAAGTGTCAATTTTGTTTGGTAAGACTTCGATTTTATTCGGTAAAAAGCTTTGTATTCCTTCCTAGATCATGAATCTAAGCTTAGTTTCTTTGTATTTGTTGTTATGGTGTTGATTTTGATCCTAGGGTTTAAGGTGAAATTTGGGGAAAAGATCCAAAATCCATCTTATGGTGTTAGAATGCTCTCAAAGAGGTAAGGAATTCCCTTAAGTTGGTTTAGTCACTTGAAATTAGATAATTGATTATTTGGTTGAAACATGGTGTTTTGGAGCTTTGGGAATATTTTTGTATACATGTTCATAGCTTGGATATGCTTGTATATGTTGTATTTATGTCCATATAGGCTTATACTTGTGAAAATATTGAAAGGAAATCAGCTAGTCTCTGGCAGTGACTTCCGAAAATTATTGGGAAAAATTGGTAAGGTATTTTGACTCCATTTTTTTGTAGATATGTAGTTCAACAAGTGTAGAACCTACATATAAACGTTCATAATGATCGGAGTAGTATAAGTATGGTTTTCGGAATTTTTCCCAAAACTGGACGGAGAGAAAAATATTTCGGACCAAGGGCAAAAAGGGAATTTTCTGTGTTTATTCGTGGATCAAAGTGACCAAAACTTTTGACGGACATCAAGTACTATGAGTTAGGGTTCTACCATAAAAATTTCAAGCGAAAAAGAGTTCGGGAACTATTTTTACCGGCTCAATCTTTCGGACTGCGCCAAGCTGAAATTTTCTGAATTATGCTTAGTATGATTATGGATGTGTTAATGATAATTGTGAGGTAGTTAGTGAGTTAATGGTGATCAGGTAATGCTAAGGACGTGGATTAATGATGGAGATTAAATGATAATCTCATGATTTTTGGGTTATGGTTAGGCAATGACCTTACCTATTAGAATTTATATATGTTAGGATGTACGATATCCTCAAGTTATGACGTAATGGTGTTGTTCATGGTGAGAGTTGTCAATGGAAATAATGACAAGGACAGCTATCTATTATTAGTTAATGGTGGGGACGATAGTTGAGGATACTGGTTGTTCTAAAGTGTGAGATGGACATAGGAAGTGTATCCAAAAATGTTTATGAAAACTTACGTTGAAAGACGTATGCTATTTTGGTATAAAGGTTGTCAAAACCTTTTTTTTTTTTGAGGAAAATACCTCACTTGATTATTGTCAGAAAATGATGTTTGAAAAGCCTGCGGGCACTGAAAGTATTTTGAAAATCCTTCAGAGGCTAATGAAGTAGCCGATTTCAAGTATTGGACTCATTTGTGAAATATGTCCAAATGAGATGATTTGTGGTAAGAAAACTGAAGGAAGGATAACGTTTTCAAAACCGTAGTTTCTAAAGTAAGTGAGGAGGACCTTGATTGACCCACGGGTGGCTTTAAGTGCCATGGCCCAGTGGTCGCTGTATTGTTAGAGCGAAGTCTATTCGCCGTTATGTCGTCATGTTGGAATAAGGAGAGGTGCCCACGGGAAGGCTTGAGTGCCATAGCCCGGGGTTGGGATAAGGGAGGAACCTACGGGAGGGCTGGAGTGCCATGGCCCGAGGTTGTAGGCCTCACTCTTACTATATGAAACTAAGGAAGTTTTAAAGACGAGAAAATAGTTATTTTGTAACGTCTTTGAGAAAGAAATGATTTTGTCTTACGAGACGAGTGGATGTTGTTTCACTAAATGTTTTCAAACCTTTGTCTACTTTTAAGTGACAAATGGATTTCCTTACTTAGCCGTCGTGCTAACTACACTTCAATGTGTTCTTATTAGTTGCAGATTAGTGTGGACTCCAGTAGCCGATGAGTTCTGAACAAGATGGAAGTGGATGTCGATGTTGTAAGTTTAGCCTGTGCACTTAGAGTGGAGTTTGTCAAAGAGGTGATAGAATTCACTCTAGGTGTGGCGGTAGCACCCAGTTTTCTGTTGAGTAGATGTAAGCTTCCGCAGCGTTTTATTACGGATTTTGTAATAGATGTAAGATTTGAAAATTGGGGTGTTACATGCTAACTTTTGAATTTTATATTGTAGTTGATCCATTGATAAGTGTAGGAAACAATATTCACACAGATATTGATAATGTTAGTTCCCAAACGACATGTAATTGTTCACTTTGTAATTGGGGTTCATGTATTTGTCTACACGGTTGTTGATGATGTTATTTATGTTCAGATATAGGACTCCATGGAATAAAATTTGATAAAATTGAAGGTGATGGAATGAAAATTATTTCCCGTGGAGTGAAGATAAGTTGTGACCAACATCCAAAACGAAGAAAAACCATAACTCATGCTAGCAAAGGAAAACAAGTAGTTGAATCTACTACACAAACCAATGCAAAGACACATAAGTCATTAGGAATGACCAAATCAATTGCATAACACTAATTACGCTCCAACCAATGCAAATCTCACCGTCTTACGATGCACTCTCACGCTAGTGCACATCCTCATGACCAACAATACACCACCCCCACCCATGACAAATATCCAGCAATGACGAAAAAAAAACCAAACGCATATCCTCACTCTAATAGCAATAGTCAATGGCTCGATGCGCTCCAATCAATGCATAACTCTATTAAGCATATAATATATAAACGTAAATGTGAAATCCAACTATCATCTTAGAATTTTAGTTGAAATTGAGCACAACTTCAATTAACCCAACGCCATCTACAATGACAATTGCACAACACCGATTACGCAATGCACAAACAAGACCCTCCAACCAATTCACATTTAATGGCCTACAATGCAGCACATTAAGTACACCAATGCACATCTTCACGTCCTACAATGCACCACCCTCCTAATAAATATCCTCCAACGATTTAAAAAAACCTCAATTAGTGACATGGATATGGGCCATGATGAGTCCGAAGAGGAGCCTAATGGGCTGATATTAGTGGACCAAAAGAGAAGAAGAATTGATTCTGAAGATACTCCCTGTAAGCCCAACAACTCTGTTCTGGAAATGGCAAATGCTATCATCACCCAAAAAAACGTGCCAAGGGTGGGGCCTGTAGATCAAGCCCGCCTAGAACAATGAGTCTATTATCTTGGAACTGTCGTGGGCTTGGGAACCCATCGACGGTTCAGGTTTTAGGGTCCGTTTGGAAAGCAGGAAAATGACTTCTGGAAAATGTTTTCCGGAAAATGAGTCCGGAAAACAGTTTCATTTCCAGTGTTTGGATGCATTATGGAAAACTGTCTTTGTGTGTTTGGTTCATTTTCTGGAAAATGGATAGAATTGTATAATTAAACATTGTAATTGTTTTATTTAAAATATAAAAAATTATAATAGTTATTAAAATAATGGTATTTAATAAAAATAGAATTTATAAAAAAATTAAAAATTAAAAAAATTTAAAAAATTTTTTTAAAAAAATGTAGCAAAGGTTTTCGGCGATTTCCCCACCTCCTTAGTCCATGGTCATGGGTGATATGACTTGGTTTTGGTCGAAAACATGCAAAACAGCTATTCTGGCGATTCCGTAAATGACTTACGGAAAAAAATTCCGTAAGTCATTTTCCAGAAAAATGAACTGATTTTCCTTAGTCAACGGAAAACATTTTCCGTTGACCACATTTTCCTGACGTTGCCAAACACATAAAACTCTGAAAACATTTTCCAGAAGTCATTTTACAAGTTACCAAACACACCCTTAGTGGACTTGGTCCACTCTAAGAAACCCAATTTGGTTTTTCTTGCTGAGACATTTATGAGCCAGAGAAAGCTTCAGCCCATCAGATGAAGGTTAGGGTATTTGGGCCTATTTACAGTGGACAACGAAGGTCATAGGGGTGGTCTGGCCCTTTTGTGGAAAGAAGGAACGAAAGTACTCCCTCCGTCTTAAAATGATTGTCTGGTTCGTTTAAAGATGTTTGACTGAAGTAATTTTTCATCCAATTTTTCATAATATTAAGTTTAGCATTAATATATAAAAGTTATATATTTAGAAACTACATTAAAAGTACTATTAAACACAAAAAATTAAATTTAAAAATAATAACAAATTACTAAAGAAAATAAACAAAAAAGAAAGAGTTAGGTTTGACCAATGAATAGTAAATAGGACAGGTAAAATGGGAAAGAAGAAGTATCAATTAAATCCTTTTCGCCAAATCATATTGATGCGGAGGTCAGTTTGAGCACTGGGGAGGAGACGTGGAGATTTATTGGGTTTTACGGTATTCCAGACAGGCAAAGACGAGCGGTTTCATGGGCTCTTCTGAAGCAATTAGCTACTCGTAACACCCTCCCTTGGGTTGTTATGGGCGATTTCAATGATATTCTCCACCAGGAAGAGAAAAGAGGTGGAAACCCGCAACCAACCAGACTAATTGAAGGCTTCCGAGAGGCGGTCGAGTTCAGTGGTCTTCGCGATTTCAATTTTGGAGGATATCAATTCACATGGGAAAGATCAAAGGGCACACCGGGCTGGGTGGAGGCTAAGTTGGATAGGGTTCTAATTTCAGATGCCTGGGGTGATCTCTTCAGCTATGCAAAAGCAAACTCTATCTCTGTGCCGTCAAGTGACCATCTTCCCATTCACTTGTAGATTTTGCCTAATGTGATCCCTACTGGAAACTCACGCTTTCGTTTTGAGAATATGTGGTTGCGTGAATCTATACGTCGTGATATTATGATTGAGAGCTGGGAAAGAACACAAGGGCAAGACTTAATGACTAGAATCGGAAGGTGTGGTAAGGCAATATGGGATTGGGGAAAAAACTTTACAAAGAATTTCAACCGGCGTATTCAATACTGGAGAAATCGAATGGAGAAACTGAAGCACCGGCGTGACCACCAGGGATTATCTGAATTCAGAGAAGCTCAACACCAGTACTTGAGGGCCCTGCACCACCAAAACGACTACTGGCGTCAAAGAGCAAAGATTTTTTGGTTGAAGGAAGGAGACATCAATTCCTCTTTCTTTCATAACTCAGTGAGAAGGAGAAAACAGAACAATAGAATCTTCGGCCTCAAGGATGACAGAGGTGCTTGGGTTGAGAGAGGTATATCTCTGGATTCTCTTGTCTTAAATTACTTTAACAACATTTTTCAACCAACTAGTGGTAATGTGGATTCTGTAATTGAGTGTATTGAACCTAAGATCAACACTACGGACAATGTCATGTTGAACCGTAGAATTTCTTTACAAGAGGTGAAAGAAGCCCTTTTTGATATGAAACCGGATAAATCTCCGGGGCCAGATGGGCTTAATCTCGGCTTTTTCATTCATTTTTGGGATGTCCTGAACCCAGAATTGTTAAGGTTCGTTTCTGTTTGTTTCCAGACCGGAACTATTCCTAAGGGGATTAATTCTACTCATGTTGTTCTTATTCCTAAAAAAGCTAAACCTGAAAATATGGGGACTTAAGGCGTATAGCTCTATGCAATACCCTGTACAAACTAGTGTCTAAGATTCTTGCAAACCGTTTGAAACCCTTGCTCAATAGTCTTGTTTCAGAGTCTCAATCTGCCTTTGTTCCCGGTAGATTAATTACTGATAATATCATAATAGCCTATGAGATTAACCACTATTTGAAAAGAAAATCCCAGGGTAGTCTTGGTTTTACTGGAATCAAACTTGACATGAGCAAAGCTTATGATCGAGTTGATTGGGAGTTTCTGGGAAGGGTTTTGGTTAAACTGGGATTCTCGAACCACATCACCAATCTGATTTGGAATATGGTATCCACTGTGGAGTATAGATTCTTGCTGGAAGGGAAGGAGATTGGAACTGTTCTTCCTGGGAGGGGGTTGCGTCATGGAGATCCCATATCTCCTTATCTTTTCATTTTGGTCATGGAGGTCTTTCATATCTTGATACATAAAAAAGTCAGGGAGGGTCTAGTCCAGGGAGTTTCTATAGCAAGGGGAGCACCTAAAATCACAAACCTCTTCTTCGCAGATGATTATTTTGTTTTGTTCAGGAAGTGTTAGTCATCAAAGATGTGATCAATTCTTTCACTGAGGCCTCTGGCCAGACTGTCAATTATTCCAAATCTTCAATATCTTTTAGCAAGAATGTGAATGAGAATTGCAGGAGGGCTATATGTGGGGTCTTAGTAATCCAGGAGGGGAATTTGAGTGGTAACTATTTGGGATTGCCTTCTTTAATTGGGAGAAACAAGAGAGAAATCCTTGGGTTCATTAAGAATAAAGTGGTGTGTAGGATTAAAAGCTGGACAAACAAATTCCTATCTCGGGTTGGTAAAGAGATCCTCTTAAAAAATGTGATTCAAGCCATCCCTACATATGCATTGAGTGTTTTCCTCATACCTTTGGAAATGGGAAGGGAGATTGAAAGGATTATGAATGGGTTTTGGTGGGGTTGTGAGGGGGAAAGAAATAGAGGAATTAGATGGAAAAGATGGGAGTCCCTTTGTGTGCCTAAACAGTGGGGTGGTCTGGGGTTTAGAAGGGTGAGAGAATTTAATGTGGCCCTGCTAGGCAAGCAAGCTTGGAGACTTATCCAAAATCCTAAATCCCTTGTAGCTAAAGTTTACAAAGCTAAATACTATCCAAAGAACCACTTCCTTGAAGCTCAAATAGGTGGCAACCCCTCTTTTATTTGGCGTATCATTATGGAAGCCCAGGGTGTGATTAGATATAATTATAGATGGAGGGTAGGAGATGGGAACTCTATAAAAGTTTGGGAGGTTCCATGGTTACCTAACAATATTGTCCCTACACCTCCCTCTGCTGGGACACTTATAACTGAGGAAGAAAAAGGAGAGTACACTGTGAAAAGTAGCTACAAGAAATTGATGGGCCATATTCAAGATGTCAACCAACCTTTCTGGACAAGAATGTGGAGCCTACACTTACCTCCCAAGATCAAGTCTTTCATGTGGCAGGTATGCACAGATTCTCTCCCAACACATGATCGGCTAAGGATTAAACAGGTTCAAGTCCCTCTTGTTTGTCAACTTTGTAATATGGAAGGGGAATCTGCATACCATATCTTTGTCTCATGTCAATTTGCAAGAAGTGTTTGGAACTATTCTGGAATCATTCCCCATCGACACTCTAGCTCATTCTTGGCTTGGTTGGAAACAATATTTAACAGTGTGGATGATAGTAAGTTATGCAGGGTCATATCTATTTGCTGGAAGATATGGGAGGCAAGAAATGAGAAAATATGGAACCATGTTATTATCCCTCCAGAAGTAGCAGTCAATGGTGCCACTAATTTCCTGAGTGAATGGCAGTCCGTAAATTCAAGTATCCTGCAACAACAAATCAGTACCAGTTATGAGATTCAATGGAGAAAACCACCCGCAGGATGGAAGAAACTGAATGTGGATGCAGCCCTCGATGTGAGCAACAAAAAGATGGGGTTTGGTTTGGTTCTGAGAGATGATAATGGCACTTTCATTGCGGCAAAACAGATTCCCAGAACTGGTATTCTCAAACCAGATGAAGCTGAGGTAATGAGTGTCAAAGAGGCTCTGAAATGGTTGAAGGAACTTAGCATGGATGATGTCCAGATTGAAACTGATTGCATCAAAATCATCAACAACATTAGGAATCATTCACTGTTTTCTTATTTCGATCTTCTACTTAATGATGTTAAGGAAGTAGCTAAAGAGTTTGTTAATCTTAGCTTTTTGTTTGCTAAACGGTCAGCAAACAAGGTCGTCCATTTACTAGCACGAGAGGCTTTGTCAAAGTCTGATTGTGTGGATTGTTTTTCGGTCCCGTTTCCGTTCATTATACGTCGTTTGGACTCTGACTATTATTAATATTACTAGCAGTTTTTCTTTCAAAAATAAAATAGTAATAGCCAACACCCTCCAACCAATGTACAACCTAGTGCCATATAGGCATACATTGCACCACACAATAGTGCACCAAATGCGCAACTCAACGTTTTATATAGCTCCCCTAAAATCACAAATTCATCGACAAACATAATCAAACCCAGATGAAAAATTCAAATGGAGAACGAAGGAAAATGAGGACAAACCCAGATGAAAATGAAGAAAATAAACAATAATTAAACATAAATTTAATCCTAGTCATCATATTTTGGCCAATGAAGAGCTCGTATAATACCATAGTTCTCACTTGAAACTGATTTTCATATGAATCCGATATTATATATATATATATATATATATATATATATATATATATATATATATATATATATATATATATATATATATATATATATATATATATATATATATATATATATATATATGTATATATATGTATATATATGTATATACACTACAGCCACGTACAGAAGTTATACGTAGGGCTGTTAGCGAACAGAGCTTTCGACAAACTACTCGTGTTCGAGCTCGGTAAGCGTTCGTTTATGTTCGTTTATTAAGGTAAATGAACATTAACAAACAAAATTTAGAGCTCGGTTAATAAACGAACAGAGTCTGAACAGTGGTAAGCTCGTTTGCTAAGTGTTCACGAACAAGCTCGTTTGTGTTCGTTTAGTAGTGTTTGAGAACAAGCTCGTTTAGTATTCGTTAATTAATGTTCGCGAACATGTTTATATATATATATATATATATATATATATATATATATATATATATATATATAAATTTGTTCGTGAAGATGTGAATGCAGATTATTTATTGTTCGCGAACAAATTGTGTTCATGAACATGTGCAGGTGTTTGGTTATTAAGTGTTCACAAATGTGTTCATGAACGTAAATGAACATGTTTGTGAACGTGCACTAGTACAAAATGACACATAAAACACTCACATTTAGCTACTGTTCTTGAAAGAACAGTTGTGTATTCTTAAAAAAAATCGCGCGGTGACAATTCCGTAAATAAGTGAAGAACAATCCGCTACCGTTGTTAGTAGGAACGAATGCGAATTTTTTTTTAAAAAAGGGCTCTTTACATTTCGCTACCGTTTCGTGTAGAAACGGTAGCGAAATATAAGTTATTAAAATTAAAAAAAAAAGTGAAAAATACATTTCGCTACAAACATACACACAGATCCTAGATCTGCTTCAAACAAATTAGATCCACGGCCACAGACCACTGCTTCCACACAAACGCAACCAGACCACTGCTTCTATCGCCACACCACCGCAGCCTCCACCGCTACTGCATCCGCCTTCCACCGTCGCAGCCACCACCGCCGTCGCAAACAGATCTGCCGCCCGCACCAGCCACGACCACCATTGCAGCCTTCGTCCACTACCTCCGCCTCAGTCACGGCGACCGCACCTCCGCCTCCATCGCCTTCTCCGTCGTCTGCCTTCGCCACCAGCGAGCCTCCGTTGTAAGCACCACCACCGTAGCCACCATCCATTTTCGCCTCCCCCGCAGCCAGCCACCAGATCTGCGCAGCGCAACCACCACCACCGTCCGCCATTTCCCCCTCCACAACAGCCACCACCATCCGCCATTTCCGCCTCCATTGCGCAGGTTACATTTTTTATTAATGTTTTTTTTTTTTGTATTAATTTGTTGACCTAATTGATGATCAAGTGAATAATTAAAGTCTTTTACTACTTATTTGATGCCTGCCTTATAATTATATTCTTTGTGATTCTACTTGTGTAGGTACAAAATGTTGACGACATAGTTAAAGATTTGCTAATGCAAATCCAGAATGGTGAGGTAATAATTTGGACTGAATCTCTCTACCTGCTTCATTCTATTTTTAGTGAGAATTGGTTTTACCTTTTAGTTGATAGTTCCATGTTAGGTTAGTATATCTAAGAGTTACGTTGTTTCTTCTACTTTTAAGGTAATAGTTCATTAGCTCTAATTGATTCGATCTAGCCAATGTACTGTATCTGTCATTCTGTCTATAATTCTATATAAGATTCTCCCTTTGGATTTGAAAGACATTGCTAACAATTCATTTTGCAGTCCAATATGTTCATTAATAGATGATTATATGTTTTTTTTACACAAGAAACATTATTTCAAAGGCTTTGCTTGACATAGTGGAAATGTGCTTGACTAAAAGAGATCAAATGTTAAATTACATTGTTCTTCCTTTTAAGACATGCATGGTCAAAGCCTTTTGCATTGGGCTTGACCTCTAAGAGGCATATTATTAACATTATGTCATCACTTGTCCAATTGTTAATGGAGACATTTATTAGCAAAGAGCCAGAGATTGATACTTACATTCTATGTCAGACAATTTAGTCTCGTCCTATCATACGAACATGCCCTAGTAGTTCATCTTTTTTGTGTATGATGTTTTTTTAATGATAATCATTTCAGCTGGTGCATTCTCATTATTTTTTTGAATATGTAGTTATTGAGATTTGCTTGCAACTTTATGTGTACTGCATTTTCTCTTTAAATTTATTATGCTTCTTCTAGTTATACTTTAATTAAAATTCCGTCTCCATTGCAGGCAATAGATCCAAAAGATATTGATGGTCTTAAGCGAAGAAATTTGATTGCCCAACAGTAATTATCTAGGTGTTTGTTAGATTTCTGTCCTTTATACTTCTCAAGTTAAAATCTTTTGTAATCTCCATATGTGTTAATCTTCTCATTTCTTGACTGTGTCAATTTGCTTCTCCTTTTAGGAGTTGGAAAGGCTACTCAGTAAGGAAGGGTCCTAAGTATGCTCCCAAAAGGATAAAAGAAGCTACTGACCTCACTCGGGAGAACTTGCATAGGTAATTTGCTGAACTTATGGCTCTGCCATTAATTTGCTGAACTTAATCTCTGCCATTAATTGCTGAACTAAAATCTCTGCCATTACTTGTGGTTTTGAGTTCCAGCTATGCCATATAATGGAGATAATAGAGAAGCACTTCCACAATGAGGAAGTTCAGGCGAGTGATTGTGTGATTGTTGCTTACATACTTTTGGTGTATTGTAGCTCAAGTTTTCCAAAAGATGGATAAGTTTCCTCTCATAACTGTTTCTGAAGGCTGTGAGAGAAAGCATGACTTATCTATGGACTATGACTCTATGAGTTCTCTGCTATCTATTAAGATTTTCTTTTCCATAGAAAACCATTTACAAATGGTGATATTTTCCTTCTTGCATTAATAATACGAGTAAATTTTGTTTCCTGTCCATTTTGATTTTGAAAATTGAAATTCTAAATTAATTACTTATTTTTGTCACTACACCTGCAATAGGTTCTTCCGCTTGCACGAAAACATTTTAGCCGAAAAAGGCAGCGGGAACTGCTTTTTCAGAGCTTGTGTGTGATGCCACTTAGACTGATTGAATGCGTCTTACCGTGGTTAGTAGGATCACTAAATGAGGAAGATGCAAGGTCTTTTCTGCACAATATGCATATGGCAGGTACTGTGTTTTTTCTTACCATTCTTTAGTTAGTATCTATTACTATTATGCCTTGTTGAAGAGGATCCATGTTGCCTTTTTTCTCATTTTGTATCTGATGCAGCTCCGGCATCAGACACTGCGTTGGTAACACTTTTCACTGGTTGGGCAAGCAAAGGCCGTACAGGAGATACTTGCTTGTCTTCTAATGCAACAGGTTGCTGTCCTGATGAAGAACTGTCAGGAAATCAAGATTGTATAGGCCAATGTTTTTGTGCCAGAAGTAAATCAATTATTTATAATTTGGAATTGTAAATCTTTAATTTCATTGATTCTTTTTTAAGCTTTGAAGTATTGTAGTTTCAATTGATCATAATGTTTGTGTGAGAATTGCAGGTTGAATATTATTGTTTTGGTTTTAAGTAAAATAAATAAATTAAAATATTTTTAAAAATATATATATAACCATCTGTTACTAGCGGATGATTTTTTTTTTATTTATTTTTTATTATAGATCATCCGCTACCGTTCCTAGCTAGGAAGAACGGTAGCGAATGCTTAATTTTTTTTTTTTAAAAATACTAATTCGCTACCGTTCTTAGCTAGGAACGGTAGCGAATGATCAAATATTAAAAAAAAAAAAAATTAATCTGCTACTGTTCTTGTAAAGAACGGTAGCGGATGATACGACTTTTCGCTACTGTTGTACAACGGTAGCGAAAAGTCAGCGACATTCAGAGACTGTCCCATCCGCTACTGTTGTACAACAGTAGCGAAAAGTCTTTTACAACAGTAGCGGATGTGCAGTTTTGTACTAGTGGTGTTTGTTAACGTTTGCGAACACGTTCGTGAACGTGTTCGTTAACGTTAACGAACACGTTCGTGAACATATTCGCGAACGTTAACGAACACTAACGAACGCTTAACAAACGAACACGAACAACCTCCGTTCGTTTATGTTAGGTTCGTTAACAGCCCTAGTTATACGTACTGCTTCTCTTCATTCCTTAAAAGGCAAACTCTCCGTCTCTGTATGCAAAACTAGATACATGCATATTTAATCCTTCGCGTTGAAAATAGCATACGTAAATCAAGACACAAATTGTTAAAATTTTCTCTTCTTATTAAACTGACTCGGTCATCTAGCGCCTAACTAGGTTGAGTTAACTCATCCATTTTGATCGATTTAGCCGATTTGATCCAGTTGGCTCATCCTCTCTCTCTCTCTCTCTCTCTCTCTCTCTATATATATATATATATATATATATATATATATATATATAGACATATACATGTACTGTTTTTTTTTTAATTAGCCGCATAGGTGCTCGCTTAGGCCGTCTAGGCACTAGGCGCTCCTCTACGGCTTGACTAGCGCCAACTGTAATCATGATACTAACATTCAAAATATTTTTAGAACTTTCATGATAGCAGTTTTGTATCACTAATCAACCATATATAACTATATAAATCACCACTAACAAATACTTCAACTTGTTAAAAGAATGCTATTAGGTATGAGTTTGGTAGGAGGTCGACATTATTAAAACTACTGTTGAGTTCTTTTGGACCGCAATCTAAGCTTCATGATTTACATTAGCATACCATCAAACTTTGAATTGCATGGTGCACTACCCTTAATTACTAGTTGAATGTGTTGAAACTGAAATTTTATTAAATATGTTTATTTTTGAATATTAAAATATTTATTTGAATATATTTTAATTTGTTATAAATATGACCTCTCATTTCTATGTAATCATCCTAGGAAAAATCATAGAGATAATGATCATGAAAATAAAAACCCCAAAGCTCATGAACATCATGTCTATCATGTTGATCCAAACCTCTAGTTGAAGATCAAACCATTTGAACCCGGAGGCCCTTTAGAAGAACAAATATAAGCTCATCCATAAACATCATGTCTATCATGTTGATCCAAACCTCCAGTTGAAGATCAAGCCATTTGAACTTGGAAGCCCTTTAGAAAAACAAACATATAAGTTTTTTTTAAAGATCAAACCACTTGAAATCCGGAGGCTCTTCAATGGAATCTTCAGGACATCAATTAAAAAATCAGAGGAACATCCAGAGATCTTGTACCCATATACCCACATTGATACATACATGTAACCATATTTGAATTTCAATATATTATTCAAAAATTTGTGTTTACAAATGCTATTAGGTATTAGTTTGGCAATGGAGATCGAAATTTTTTTTTTGGTAAATTTATAGGGTCTTTCTCTCCGTCCGTTTAACGGTCCGGGGTCCACCCACGTTCGCTCCGGGAGGCACGGGAGCTGGCCCAGGGGGAATCGTCACTTGTGGGAATTGAACCCGGGTTCTCCCGAAATTCCTCCCCACAAAGAGAGCTCACTTGCCACTTGAGCTACCCCGCTGGGTTGGAGATCGAAATTATTAAAACCATTATTGAGTTCTATTGGAATGGGCAATCTAAGCTTCATGATTTACATTAGCATACCATCAAACTTTGAATTGAATGGTGCACTACCCTTATTAGTTCAGAAAATTCCATTTCATTTACAAACATAATAATTCTCCTCTTACTGTTTCAAATAATAGAATTTAAGGAAGCAAAAGTCACAGAATAAATTAAAAGATTTAAAAATATATTTATTAGTCGCATAAAATAAAAATTTTAAATATTTAAAAATATAATAAATAATATAAAAAAATTTACACCTGATATACTATTGCAACAACAAGCAAAGGAGCTATTGTGGGAGCTATTGTTCGCAACAACTTAAAACTGTAAATAGCTACGAGGTGATGTTGTCCGCAACCCAAAATTTTTTTGTGATGTGAACAATAGAACCTTGTTGCTGTTCGCCTGTTCACATCATCGAATTGCTACTACGAACAGTAGTTTGCTTTTCACAACAACCTACTATTTTTAAAAATATAGAGAAAAAATCTATTACAAATATAAACAAAAAAAAAAGAATAAAAATTAAAGTATACAAGTATTTATACAAATATTATGAAACATATAGCAAAATTTGACCATAATGGATGAAGAGTTTGTTTTGTCAAGGTATGCAGACAGAAAAGTTCGTAGAGAAAATTTAAAAATTATTGAGAAAAAGTTTGTAGATGAAATTTTTGAAGTTTGAGATCTGAGAGATAAATTTTAACTATTTATATTAGAGAAGAAAAAAGTCTACAAAAATCATAATTTGACAAACTCTATAAAATTCAATAACTTTTGGAATACCAATAGGTTTTAAATAATTTCTAAAAATCTTAATCGAATATACACAGACTTTTAAAATAGTCTGTGAAAGTTTAAATCGAATACCAATAGACTTTAAAAGTGTCTTTAAAAGCTTAAATCAAATAGTACCAAACTTTTGAAATTTAAAATTTTTTTTTAAGTCTATAAAAATAATCCAGAATAATACACCCCCCCTAGTTTGAGCAATGTTATAACTTTTGCCATGGAGAATTAGGATAAGGATGGTTGACTATCGACCATGGGTAGATTTGTCACTTTTTGACTTTGTCTGCGCTCATCAAATATTCCAGCCAAAGTAGACTCAATGGAATATTTGGAAATAAAACTTTGGGAGGGAGACTTTGACGACTCATTTGGTAAACTTTCTTCATTCTTTATTTTGGAGAAAAGTAAGAATAAATGCATTACATAACTAGAACAAATTAGGGTCGTAAATAATATAAAAAAGCCAATAATTAGAGCTCTCAAAATGGGTCGCAGTCCGCGGGTTAGTCTGCACCTGCCCCGCGGTGGGGTAGATTATATAGGACCACAAGAAAAATGGTCTGCAAAAAAGCGGGCCTAACGAGCTTGATCCGCTAAGGCCAGCAGCCCGCACGGGCCACGGGCCAACCCGCTGGCTAAGTCCCTAAGTAAAAAATATATATATTAAAATAAGTATATATATATATATATATATATATATATATATATATATATATATATATATATATATATATATGCTACACAGCAAGGCCTTGCTGTGTAACATTATATATATAACATATTATATATATAATTATAGATGTATATATAATTAGGGTCACACTTGTGTGAGACCGTCTCACGGATCCTTATTCGTGAGACGGGTCGGGTCGGGTCAAAGCACCATGCAAATGTCATACTTATATGTGCAGATGTCATACTTATATACTCAAATATAACACTAATCAAGAATACAATTTTTGTTACTTAATAAGAGAAAAAGTAATACATTTTTCATAATAAGTAATGTTGACAAGTGCCCCTTACTTATAAGGGCAAATATAATACTTTTGAGGAAAAATGTAATACTTTTAAATCGAAATGTAAAAGTATTGTATTTTCCCTTTAAAGTATTACATTTACCCTTATAAGTAACAAAAATTTTATTCTTGATTAGTATTGCATTTGAGCATATAAGTATGACATTTATGCATATAAGTGTTACATTTGTATACCCGACCCGTCTCATGGTGAGACGATTTCACACAAGTTTTTGCCATATAATTATATATATATATATATATATATATATATATATATATATATAAAATATTTATAAAATATAATTTTTAAATTTTTAACACGAGAAAATTAATATTATTTGTAGACTTTATTTTTTTGAACTTTGAATTAATATTAATTTTTGTTAGATTATAAAGTTGGATACTAAATTCGCAATTTTAGTATTTGTAGAATCTACTTATTTTTTTAATTTTAAATTCAACAAAAAAAAAAAAGTCCATAGGTCGGTCCGCAGGACCCGCGAACCCAAGTGAGGCGGGTTAGGGTTACATGAACCCTAGCTCGCGGATTGGTCCGTAAAAATCGCCAGAAATTAGATCCGTGGTGGGGCGACCCAGCCCACTTTGATAGTACTATCTATAACGAGGCTATTATAGAAACACGCGCGTACAATACCTCCATTTCACTTGGATCATGCATACAAACCTTAAAGTTATTTACATTCAATTTTAGTTGTGTCTAGTACAATTAACACTTAAAATTTTTAAAACAATATAGATGAATTGAGTGTCGTACTCAAATCAATTACGATCAGAAGAAATAGTCATCTAGTAACATAATTAAAGTATTTAAAACTCAACACAAACACATGATTCTGAACACACACACATATATGGACGGTTCAGGCGCTAAAGAAGTCTCAGGTGTGTTTTTGCGGTAAGATCTGAGTCGTTATCAAATCTAGATCAACATTTCAAATCAATGATTTTTTTTTTTAAATGCGCATCTGGAAGAAAGAAGCATGAGCTAAAAATGGCGCACCTTAAGTGTTAAAACAACGCACCTTAACTGTTAAAATGGCGCGCACTTAAGTTTTAACATCGCGCACCTTCAATTTATAACAATGGTCAAGGACGGAGTCAGAAATTTCATCCAAGGGGGGCAGAAGATTACAAAAAAAAATTAAATGAGATATTTTGGAAGAAAAATTAATTAAGTAGGGAGATTCAATTAGATTCAACCTCTTGACCTCACCTTGACGCATACATACTTAACCATCTAAGATACTTCATCTTTAAATAATTTATATCTATATTATTTACTTATATTTCAACATTTACTATATCTATGTACAAGGATCCCATATATATAACTAATATAAGGGGTGAGGAGGGATGGGGAAGGGGGCAGCTGCCCCCATAATGGCTCCGTCTCTAACAATGACGCACCTTAAGTTTCAACAAACAACACACCCTAAGTTATCAACTAAACATCTGACTCATCACCTTAAGCTAAAAAACCACTCACCTTAAAAAGGAAAATCACATATCTTAAACACAAAACATATGCACCTTAAGCACATAACTTACACAGATTAAGTTTAAAATGCACGCACCTTAAGCACAAACCCTATGCACCTTAAGTTCACCTATATGGAAAATTACTAAATTGTCACCGTGTTATTTTTAAACGTTGTTAATCTTGGTCGTTGATTTTGACAAGATCAATGGCTCTACTCTCACCGTACAACCACACCTAAGCACCCCAACCGCACGAGAACCATATATATATATATAAATCAAATGAGAACTAGCACACATGAGAGAACTAGGAACTAATCGCAATCGTCCATCTAGAGTATCTAACGAATCAAAAAGCAATTTTTTCTTTAAAAAAATGCGGTAACAATTTTGTAAATAATTCAAGCTTAGAAGTGCAAGTAATAGTTTCATAGAGTACAGTACAATAATAGTGCAAGTAAAATGAATTATGTAAAATATACATCGAGCAACAATATTAAGTGCACCTAACGTTATTATTAGTTTCACCAAACATTATCATTATGTACTCCAATATGAAAGGTAATTACTTGCACTATTAAGTGTAAATGGTTGAACTTTAAAGTGATACTCCCTCTGTCATATTTTACCTGTCTTATTTACTATTCATGGGTCAAACCAACTCTTTCTTCATTGCTTATTCTTTAGTAATTTTTTATTATTTTTAAATTTAATTTTTTGTGTTTAGTAGTACTTTTAATGTAGTTTCTAAATATATAAATTTTATATATTAATGCTAAACTTAATATTATTTAAAATTGGATTAAAAATAACTTTAGTCAAGCCTCGTTAAACGAATCAGACAACCAAAATGGGACGGAGGTAGTATTACTTACACCTTTTTCTTGCACAGTTGCAAATGTTAGTTACATTTCAAAGTTTGTGTTATTTATAAAAAATGCAACTACCTTTTCTTAAAGAAATTATATCTAGTCTGATCTTTCTAGATGGAGAGATGTGATTGGTTCTTGCATGTCTATTCTCACCTGAGCACTACGGTATATATATTATGGTTGGTTGTTAATAATTAATTAGTTTGTGGTTGGTTGTTGCCTTGTTGGGCATGTCTATATGGAGAGGTTCTGGTGCAAAGATGCCCCCAGATGAAAATAAAAACACTGTTGAAAATAAAAAGTGCGGAACCTTATTGATCGTCCGATTTTTTTGTTCTACGGTTATGATATGCTTTTATTTGTCGGGCGTGTGAGTATTGGGTTATACAGTTCTTATTTGTCTTGGAGGTAATTTTGGCTGTGATTTTATTCTCTTTTTTTCATCAACAGTATCGGACGTTTTGCTCCTATCACGCACATCAACACAGTTATTACTTACCCTACATGTGGCCGTTTATATATATATATATATATATATATATATATATATATATATATATATCTAAAAAACTTAATAAGTCTCAATCAAAGTTATATCCTTGATTTATGTCCCTCCTTTTGTATGCTAATAAATGTATACATTTTACTTTAAATGTTGTACACTCCAATGTTATTAGACAAAATTATTCCTACTACATTCTTATTATACAAAACTACCCTTACACCGTTATAACACCGTTACTTTTAACTACATCATTATTACCATACACCTATATCTACCATATCTTTTTCCTATTCTTTAATTATCATTTTATTAAAATCATTATATAATTAATTTAATGGTTGATTATATTTTAATTAAATTTCTATAAATTGTAAATCTGTGTGTGCATAAAATACATATATTATTTGTGTATATATAATTCGAATTATAAATTTTAATTATTTGTATTTATTAATGTTTTAATATTGGGCATTAATTTTCGCGCATCACGCGTACAAAATACTAGTATATATATACTAGTATATATATATATATATATATATATATATATATATATATATATATATATATATATATATATATATATATATATATATATGTTCTGGATCAGGTGAGAACCTATCATTAGGTGAGGACCATGTGGACTAATCTATATAATTCATTTAGACTGGTCTAACGGCTATGAATGCAACTGCACAACAAAGTGGGCGAGATGCACAACATTCACACTATGAATGAACAACAAACTGAGACCGAGTGCACAACAAATTGAGAATGAATGCACAACAAACTATGAACGAACGCACAACCAAATGAGTACGAATACACAACAAACTGAGCGCGAAAAATTAAATCTATTGCATATAATTAATCATAACCATTGAATTATTTAAATCAATGGATCAAATAAGTCCATAGGGCCCTCACCTAACTATATGTCCTCATTTGATCTTTAATGTGTCTATATATATATATAGAGTCATGATGAGGTGTGGCCTGGTCATTAGGTGTGACCGTGCGGCCTATTTTCAGCCATTAGATCATATCAACTCATCAAATCAATGCGCAATATATATATATATATATGTTACAGAACACACCATTCTACGTACTAAAACGCACCAGAGGACCGATAAAATATACCATTCCACACAATATACCAAATGCACCTATTCACTTAAAATTCATCAATATACTTAATAAAACACATCATTCTACGTATTAAAATGTACCACAACGTGCCTCATGTCAGATTATAAACATGCACTATTACACTTATTAGAAAACATGTGTTAAAATACACATCATTCAACGTATTAAAATGCACCAGAGGACGGATTAAAACACACTATTTCACAACACACTTATTAGAAACACGTGTTAAAATGCACACCATTCAATGTATTAAAATGCACCAGACGACGTGTTAAAACACACCATTCAACAACACAGTTACACATCATTCTACGTATAAAAATGCACCAGCGGATAGATTAAAACATACCATTGCACAACACAGTTAATGCACTAACATACTTAATAAAACGCACCACAACATGTATTCAAACGCACCACACTAGGTACTAAAATGCACCATTCCAATTCATGTAATATAAATACTAAAATTACCATAATAATCCCACTTAAACATACGCGAATTTCAGTAGGATTAATGTGTTAGGAACATACTGTAATAGGTTTTGATGATACCAAATGTAATTCACAATCCCCTAAGTCTCGAAAGATAGGAAATACTTGTAAGTTCGACAAGTAAACTAAGAGCGAAAATACAACCGGGTAATTGAGCTCAACTCGGAAAATATTTAAGCTTAAGGTAAACTTGTTTGAACATCTTAGAAGTTTCGTGTTGTAAGCTTATAGATAGATCAGAAGAAGACACGAGACAACACTAGAGGAATAAGGGTCTGCGAGACATCAACTAAGTCTCGAGACATCAATCTAGTTAAAGACGTGAGATCGAGACATCAAGTAGTCGAGACATCAACATTGGTCTCGATAAGTTGACACTTCTCCAAAAGACTGAATGGCAGTCGAGAAGCATGGATAAAGTAATCTAAGTTTGGAGAAGAAGAATATCATGGAGATAAAATATTAAGGAGGTGCCGAAAGAATATTATGGAAACTACCGGAAGTGGATACCACGTCAGAATTCCACAACAAACGGATAGAAGGTGCACCAACCCAATGTCGGTCTTATTCCCTAAAACGAGGATCAATGGGAATATAAAAAGAGTAACTTTTTCCAAAAGCAGTAAGTGGAGCATGGACTCAAGAAAGTGGATTATGGGATATTCACTACAAGACAAAAGGTTCAAGTTACAAGACCACCACTCCATGAAATATGCTAACATTATGCAAGTCCCATGATCAGCATGGGAGTCAGATTTCAAACGGAATAATTTTCCCTCCAACGGAATTATTCCTGAACTCTCATATATAAGGACGTGAAGACACAAGTTCAAGAGAGGTTCGAGAATTCTAAGCTATAATAAGAGGTGTCTAGTTCAAACGTTCAAAGTGCAAGTGCTTAATCTGGAATATCATCCTGATATTCACCACAGCGAGAAACACATCTTAGTGTTTGAGAGAGTTACAAAGCTTAAACTACTACATATCTAGAAGGTGACCGAAGCTGTTCTACAAGGAAGATTATTTCAACGAAAGCTTTTGGTCAGATTGGAGATTGTTACACTCAACCTGTGACAACCGGAACAACCTTGCTTTGGAGAAGGCAAGAAGAGGCGGAGTAACCTGGGAGCTGTCTTGTGAAGATCCTGAGGCTTGAGGCGGGCTTGGTGATCAAAGCTCAAGTGCTCGAGAGGTGGAGTAACAAGAAGCGGCGCGAAAAACCTGAGGCTTGAGGCGGGCTTCGTGATCAAAGCTCAAGCGCTCGATATTGTACTAAAAAGGGAAGTTTTAGTGCAATCCTTCTGGGGAGTTTCTAGAAGAAGAGTGGACGTAGGCGGGTTGGCCGAACCACTTAAAAATCTCTCTCGCATTTACTTTCTGTTTTTATCTCTCGCTATCTAACTCTCGAACTGCACTGCATATAACCATACCTCTCGAACTAACTCAAACTCGTGCAAATTAAAAAGGGGATAACTTTTCCGCTGTGCATAAAACTTTGTCTTCACACGAAAGGTCGAAAAAGATTTGCAAAATCTTATACAAGTCTATTCACCCCCCCTCTAGACTTGTACCCCATCCCCTTGGGACCAACAATTGGTATCAGAGCGAGTTCTCTGATCGATATAAACCTTCGTTTATATTGCCTAGAGATCATTCTTTGAAAATCTTTTAAAACGTTTTCTGCACGAGATAATTTTTCAATATGGACAGCATGTTGTCGAGACATCTTCTTTTTGATCTTAGCAGGTTTGACGACTTGAAAACACGCATGCTTGCGTACTTATCAGCCCTCCATGATGAGATGGCCGAGGTTATAACATCTGGACCAGTCAAGATCTTAATGGTCAATACTGCTGCAGAACAAACCAAAGACACACCAAAGTACATCCCAAAACCTAGGGAAGAATGGACAAGTGATGATAGGAAGAGAAACAACCTGGACAACATCGCCAAGGATATTCTCTTCAGAGCTATAGACGAAACCATCTTCCCACGAGTAAGAAAGTGCACCACGGCAGAGGTATGCGATACTTTGATGTTAATTGGTGAATGTGACGAACAGGAAAAGGAGAACAAGCTCACTGTGGCAATGAAGAAGTTCGAGGACTTCAAGATGAAGCCAGGAGAGAGCATCGACAGCATGGAGTCTCGGTTCATGAAGTTGTCAACCGAGATTAGTGATCTCAAGAAGGAGATCCCACAAAAGGAGCTAAACTTGAAGGTCTTACGAGGCCTTACCAAGGAGTGGGAGATGAAGGTGATAACAATCGCGATCACAGGGATTTGAAGAACACCACAACCGACCAACTATTCAGAGATCTCAAAGCCTTCGAATTTGAGATGTTTCCGAGAGATGAGGACGTGGTGGACACACGGAATGTGGCACTGGTTGCTGATCAACCATCCACCTCCTCAAGGTCAGACCCTAATCCCACAAATCTTTTATCTAATGAACAATTTGCTCTTTTCATGAGAAAATTCAGGAAGTTCATGAAGAAGACACCGGAGAGCAATACAAGTTCACCTTCCTCCTCAAGAAAGAAAAATGAAAGATATCCATCCAGAAGGACGGAGGAAGAAAACCAAGGTCTATGCTACAACTGTAGGAGACTATGGCACTTCAAGGCCGAATGTCCTTACCCACCGGTAAGCAAATATCAAGGCCAAGAAGGAAAGGATTCCAGGAGGAAAGAGGAATCCAGAGAGAAGCCAACACAAGGAGGCTTCAAAAGTTCATCAAAGACACATTCGCGCAGGAAGGCGCTTGTGGCGGAGGAACTTGAGAAGGCAATCGAGGAGTCCGAGACATCAAGCTCTAGCGAGAGCAGCAGCAGCTCAGAGGATGAGAGGGGGCTCATCTGCTTATACACTACAGAAGATGACGATCAATGCTTGATGGCTATCAACAATGAGGTAACCTCTACTTCTACATCTCGCTGCTCTATCTCTACTTCTCAATGTTCTTCTTTTAGAAGCGATGAGGATCCCTTCGAGACCATGGACTTGCTCAGGAGAGACCTCAACATCGCTAATAGCACTCATGCTAAAGTTCTGGAAGAAAACAGCAGGCTAATTGCTGAAAGAGAAACGCTTAAGAATGTCCCGAAAGAGAACTCAGAGCTAACTCTCAAAGTAAGCAACTTAGAAGCTGAAGTAATCCAACTTAAGGAAGAGTGCAAAGCTCGAGAGGCTAGAGAGCTTAATCTTAGAGAGGTTATCGCATCATATACTAATTCCACCAAAGCTATGGAGAAAATGGTAAATGATCATAGACCTACAAATGATAGAACCGGACTAGGGTTCCATCAGAACTGTCTCTCGAGAGATAAACAGACCAACGATTTTGGAACTTCAAGTAATGGAGGGTCTCAACCCAAACCGAATAAGGGTCATAAGGGACCAACAGAGAAGACCAGAGTAGCTATTCATAAACCGCCCCTATACACCAGCAATGGAAAGTATAGGAAAGCTACGAAGAATGGCCGGGTAAATAATATCGAGAGATCACCTAGCTATCTCTCGCAAGGTCATTCCGAGTACAAAAGAAGCTACATTCCATATAATGCGCCTCAAGGCAAATATGGAAGGTCTGAGATCCATAGAGTTAGGAACTCACGGATGGAGGAAGGCAGACACTACCCATCTGATGAGGATTGGTCACAAGAATATGAACCGTGGAATAAACCTCAGTTTCAACGGTACCACGTGACCAAACAGGCCATGAAGGGCATGGTGCGTAAATTCGAGGTCAAGCCTCAACCGAAGTTGATTTATGCACCTAAAAGGCCTAGAGTCTTTGCTAGCATTCCTTATGATTATCAATCGTATAATGGCTACATTGCACCTAGGCCTGGAGTAATGGGCCCGAGGTATAAATGGATGCCTAAACTTACTAACCAACCAGGACCCAAAGTTTGGGTACCTAAATCTGCTTGATTTGCATGCAGGACACCGGGGACGTATGGTTCATAGACAGTGGATGTTCGAGACATATGACGGGAAATCTAACTTTGCTAGAGAACATCCATCCTATCGAAGGTCCCTTGGTGACATTTGGAGACAACGAGAAGAAATGACGCACGAAGGCTGTTGGTGAGATTCATAAGAATGAACTGGTGATCAAGGAGGTATCCTACGTTGAAGGACTCAAGTTCAACCTCCTTAGCACGAGCCAATTCTGTGACAAGGGCTACAAAGTTATCTTCACCAAAAACAAGTGCCGGATCATACAAGAGGAATCTCTCGAAGTCGTCTTGGAAGCAGCAAGGAAAGGAAACATGTACATAGTGGATTGGAGATCTGCCAAACCATCCCTATGTATGCTAGCAAGGAGCAAAGAGGACTTATGCTGGGATTGGCATAGTAAGCTGAGCCACCTGAAATTCAAAACCATTAACAAGCTTACTAAGAGGAACCTTGTGGAAGGACTGCCCAAAGTTACGTTTCGAAAGGACAAGATTTGTGAGACATGTCAACGTTGCAAACAGATCAAATCCTCTTTCAAAAACAAAGCCGAGACATCATCCACTAGACCACTAAGTCTTCTTCATATGGACTTATTTGGCCCGGTGGATCCACCCAGCATGAGAGGAAGAAAGTATACTCTTGTGGTAGTAGATGACTACACAAGATTCACCTGGACCGTGTTCTTAACCAAGAAAAGCGAGAGAAAAGTTGCACTACCAAACCTTTTGAAGCAAGTTCAAGTTGAAAAGGATGTCTCGATATTAAAGATTCGGTCAGATCAAGGTGGAGAGTTCATTAACCAAGTGATCGAGAGCTACTGCAACGAGAACGAGATTCACCATCAGCTGTCAGCTGCTCGAACACCTCAACAAAATGGCATTGCTGAAAGGAGGAACAGAACTCGCAAAGAAGCAGCAAGGACCATGCTCTCACAAGCCAACATATCACAAGGATTTTGGGCAGAAGCAATCAACACAGCGTGCTATACCCAAAATAGGTCCTTGATTGTGAAAGGAGTTGGAAAGACTCCATATGAGTTGTGGAATGGAAGGAAACCGAGTGTTAGCTACTTCCACACATTCGGGTGCAAATGTTATGTTCACAACAATGGAAAGACTCAGCTAAGAGCTTTTGATGAAAAGGCAGATGATGGAGTATTTCTGGGATACTCATCGACAAGTAAAGCTTTCAGAGTCTTCAACAAGCGGAGATTGGTGGTTGAAGAATCCATACATGTCTCTTTTGATGATAGAGCATCGAAAGATCAACCATCAAAGTCAATAGAAGCAGCTAAAAGTTCTGAGGACATTCAGCCAGAATCAGTCGAGAGATCAGACTTACCTCTCGATGGGAAGCATCCAATAGTTCGAGACGTAGCAGAACTCCAGTCAGAATCAGATGATGAAGAAACTGCCAAGAAGAACGCTTCTGTCTCAGTTGATTCAATCCAGATCATAGATGATCAACCCACATCTCAACCTACAATCGAAGAGTCAAACGAGGAACCACAACCCGATCTAAGATGGTTGAGAAGTCACCCCGCTGATCAAGTGATTGGAAATGTACGTGACAGAGTACGAACCAGATCAGTTTGAGAGGAACGACGTTTGGGAACTAGTTCCGAGACCTCATCATCAGAATGTCATTGGCACAAAGTGGGTTTTCAGAAACAAGATGAATGAGGATGGAGTCATTGTTAGGAACAAGGCTAGACTTGTTGCTAAAGGTTATTGCCAGGAGGAAGGGATAGATTTTGATGAAACCTTCGCTCCGGTGGCACGTCTCGAAGCCATACGCATCTTTCTCGCATATGCCGCCTTCAAAGACTTCAAACTGTATCAAATGGATGTCAAGAGCGCTTTTCTGAACGGACTTCTTGAAGAAGAGGTGTACGTTGAACAACCTCCGGGTTTCTTGAAGAACGTGGGAGCTGACAAAGTATACAAGTTGAAGAATGCACTTTACGGCTTAAAACAAGCTCCGAGAGCTTGGTATGATATTTTATCCTCTTTTCTACTTCAATGTGGGTTCACCAAAGGCCTAGTGGACAAAACATTGTTTAGAATTAAGGATGGGGATCACATCTTATTGGTGCAAATCTATGTGGATGATATCATCTTTGGGAGCACCAATCTAGACTTATGCGAGAAGTTCTCCGGTTTGATGAAAGGGAAGTTCGAGATGAGCATGATGGGAGAACTCAAGTACTTCCTTAGACTACAAGTGAGACAACTTAAAGAAGGTATTTTCATCAACCAGGAGAAATACACCAAGGATCTGCTCAGGAAATACAATATAGAAGGGAAATCTTCAGTCAAAGTACCCATGGGAACCTCTCTACGCATCGATGTCGACAGTGAAGGTCGAGAGGTCGATCAGACTACGTTTCGAGGTATCATCGGATCTCTTCTTTATTTAACTGCTAGTAGACCAGATATATCCTTTGCAGTAGGTGTATGTGCTAGATTTCAGGCAAGTCTTAAGGAGAGTCACTTAAATGCATCTAAAAAGATTCTTAGATATCTTAAGGGTACGCAAAGTGTTGGACTTTGGTATTCGAAAGGTGGATCTTTCGAACTTATGGGATATTCAGATGCGGACTTTGCCAGTTGTAAAATTGATCGAAAGAGCACATCTGGGACATGTCAGTTTCTTGGTGGAAGACTTGTCTCATGGTTCAGCAAGAAACAACATTCAATAGCTACAAGCACCACAGAGGCAGAATATGTAGCAGCTGGAAGTTGTTGTGCTCAGATTTTATGGATGAAGCAACAATTACTGGATTATGGTGTTGAATGTAAAGAGGTTAAGATTATGTGTGACAACACTAGTGCCATAGCTATTACTCAAAATCCAGTGTTACATTCAAGGACAAAACACATTGATATAAAGTATCACTTCATCCGAGACCATGTTGAGAAAAAGGATATAACTCTGGAATATGTTGCAACGGAGGAGCAACTAGCAGATATTTTCACAAAAGCGTTATGTTAAAATAGATTCTCTCAACTAAGGTTAGAATTGGGTTGAATGGTCAAATCTTATCTTCTTGTATTTAGTGCCATGAACTGTTTCGCATGTGAGGAGCGGTTTCATCAACTTTATGGCAGCTTTGGAGTTACACAGCATCGAATGGTCATTCATATAGCATCCCGTGACTCTACAGTGCTAAGTTTTTGGACTATAAATAGAGGGGTTTAATTTCTCAGCAATTTATGTCATCGACTTCTTCATGGAGAAGAAGAAAGGAAAAGACGATGTACCATTTTGGTATAGAGGAAGGAAATCAGCAGCCAAGTCCAAAGACTTTCAAGGAGAAAACTATCCAGAATCAACGAAGGGTGAACAGATTGCGGAGTTTCCTGATAATCCAAACAAGCACCCTATTCCCATCCAAGGTGAATGGATCCCCAAATGCGTGGAGATCCACAATGGTGGGATACTGGAGTCAGGAGAAGAGTCCCGTATAAGTGGGACTCCTACCGCTGCACATTCCGGAAAAGGATCTCCCTCAACCAAATGGAGAACCAAGGGAAAGGGAGATGGAGCCTGTGAGGAGGGCAGCAGCGGAGAGGTAGAGAAAAACAAGAAGAATTAGCCACCTCTAGTTCTGTTACTCAACTAAATAGGATTTTAGATGGCTAGTTCTTGTTCTAACGATAGATTCCTATATGGCTTTCCAAGGCCAAACAAAAGTTTCTAAGGAATCTAATAGGATATTGATTCATATGTAATGTATCTGGAAATCACTAAATGAACTTAAGGATATGTTCCAAGTGATATCTTTTGGATGAATCAATCTTGTTTTTGTCGCAATCTGTGTTCGAAAGGTAGTTCGAGAGATACTCACTCAGTTTGCCCATATACGTTATGTCTCGAAGAAGGGGAGTTCGAGAGATCACTTCGAAAGATAACAAACTGACTCTCTAAGTATCTCTAAATGAAGGAATAAGGAGGGTTAGGGATTAATCACTCAAGGGGAAAATCCTTAACCATTTGAATGCGTTGTTAGTAGATTTTCCAGATCAAGACGGAGGAATAAGGAGGTTTAGGGATCAATCACTCAGGGGGAAGATCCTTAAACTAGTATCGACAGGTGTTCACCTTCGAAAGGTAAAACTGATGAGTTCAACGGATATATGTGGAACGGCTAATTTGGAAATTAATGTTAGCCACGTGGTCTTCGGTTACTGACGGTTTTCCATGTTTAAGGGCACTATCTTGATTAGTGGGAGCATGCTCATAAAGTTTTATTATCTTATAAAACCCACCTTTTAAACCGTCTCATACTCTTTCCCGAAAATACCCTTATCATATATTATACGCCTGACCGTTATAAGGGGTATTTCTGACCTTTCAATTCGTTCATATTAACCGGGATCTCGAATCGGATCAAACTCTCAACCCTACCAATATATCCGACCCAAATCCACAAGATATAAAAGCCAATTCATGACCTCGACTTCACCGAATGTTCCTGACGAAGTTCGAGAAGGTAGGGCTGATGAAGTACATGACACATGACTACCGAACCATCCATGACCTCGACTTCACTGAATGGTTCGCGAATGCTAAGGTCACAAAGTTCAAGATTGAGAGCCGATTCAACGAGATTGACATCACGACCTCTGTTGGTGATAGGGCTGTTAGCGAACAGAGCTTTCGACAAACTACTCATGTTCGAGCTCGGTAAGCGTTCGTTTATGTTCGTTTGTTAAGGTAAATGAACATTAACAAACAAAATTTAGAGCTCGGTTAATAAACGAACAGAGTCTGAACAGTGGTAAGCTCGTTTGCTAAGTGTTCGCGAACAAGCTCGTTTGTGTTCGTTTAGTAGTGTTT
>CP025646.1:22754336-22766386 GCA_003576665.1 Ipomoea trifida
GTGTAAACCGGGTGACACTAGACCACAAGATCTTTGGCAAAGTTATCGATCTTTTCTATGATAATGTTTTAATACATACCTTAAATTCATCTAAAACAATTCGCTAATTGATTTTATAATACAAAAGTGGGGTTCCTAAAATTCATTCCTAGCGTGATCTTCGCAATTATTTACAAACCACTCTCCATTTCAATATCTTTATAACTCCATTCTCAACTTAATTTGAAACCATAATAAATATATCTGTAACTCTACAGTAAAGTATCTTTGTAATGGAAGCCACCTAACTACACATCTCTACCTCCCTTCAAATTCTTCCCAAAGCCCCTTCTAATTTAACTTCCCAAAACCAGATTTGCCATATCCCCATATACTAAAACTAATTCCATTCGCTATCATGAACAAACTTTGAGCATGCAACAATGAACCAAACCTCCAGGCGTCAACCAAGGGCGCACCAAATTGCAACCACAACCACCCATGAGATGGGATGTGAATGAAATAGCGTGAGATTTTCAATAAAAATTAAATTACAACAGCTTAATTGATAATTTAGATCACAACAATTAAACTCAAAAAACAATTAGACTTTTGGTAAGCGTGTATTAATATTTGGTAATATCAAAGATTTAAATTATTAGATAATAAAAAAATCTCAACATTTGTTTAATTTTTAAAAAATTTTGCGTTCGATTCATTTTAAATTTTAAAATAATAGGCTTTGTTTGATGAACAATTTTTTGGGTTAATGTTTAATTATAACACTTAAACTTTTTGACCAAGTTATGCAATTACGTGAGTGTTTGGCTATTGTGTTTTGAATCAAAATGTTAAAAGTAAACCCCGCCCCCCTCCACCCATGACCCACCCACTCACACACTTCATAAAATTATAAAGGAGGAAAGTTCTCCCATTTTGATTTTTCGCTGCTGTCCCAATTGGGTAGCAAGTAATTCAAGGCTTTTAAAAAATAAAAATTGTTACTCCGTATTATTTTAATAATAATAATAATAATATTTCTTTCAATAATAATAATAATAATAATAATAATAATAATAATAATAATAATAATATTATTATTATTATTATTATTATTATTATTATTATTATTATTATTGATTTGTTGTTGTTAAAGCTAAAATTAAATATCTAATTTTACCAAAAACCTATCTACAATTAATTAATAAATTTATTGATTAAAACCATTAACAAAGTTCAAAATATGTTAACCATCAACCCTTAGTTCCCAAATAAGGCCATTATGTTTTAGAAAATTTTAGGAGTTAATTTGGATTTAGGGTGTGTTTGGAAAGTAGGAAAATGACTTCTGAAAAATATTTTTCCGAAAAACAGTTTCATTTATAGTGTTTGGTTGCATTCTGAAAAACTGTCTTTGCGTGGTTGGTTCATTTTCTGGAAAATGTGTTAAATTGTATACTTTTACATTTTAATTATTTTAAAAAATATAAAATAATAATAATATATAAAATAATAATATTTCTTTTACAAAGTAACAAATGTGGCCATTTTGGCAAAATAATTGTTGAAGCCAAGTCCGGAAAATGACTTCCGGAAAAAAAATCCAGAAGTCATTTTCCAGAAAAATGGCCTCATTTTCCTTGGTCAACGGAAATTATTTTCCGTTGACTGTATTTTCCAAGCACTGCCAAACACCAAAAGCCCGGAAAATGATTTTCAAAAATCATTTTCCGGGCTACCAAACACACCCTTAGTCTGATCCTCTAACTATCATTCATTTCTAATTTTAGTTTTCGACTTTTAAAGCTACCAAATTTAGTTATTAAGCATTAAATATTTTCTATTTTAATCCACCTTTAACTTTCCCTATGTGAATCTTTAACATTGAAGGTAAAATTGAAAATTCATATTCTTTGAGCCAATTACGGGGCGTTTGGTTAGAAGGAAGGAATTATGCAGGAAATGAATTGTAATTCCATGGAAAAAAGAATAATGTGGGAATAAATTGAGAGTTTAAATTTCAATGTTTGGTATACATGGGAATTGAAAGAAAATAAGTAGTATAAAGTTCAAAATGCCCATTATTATTATTATTATTATTATTATTATTATTATTATTATTATTATTATTATTATTATTGTTGTTGTTGTTGTTGTTGTTGTTGTTATTGTTATTGTTATTGTTATTGTTATTGTTATTATTATTATTATTATTATTATTATTATTATTAATCAACTTATATGAAAAGTATCTCTTGGACCCATTTGCATATTCAAACACCCAAAAAATATAACATATTAAATTCAAAATGTTATTCTTCAAAATGTAGGCAAATACGCTATATATACATCAAATTAAAGTACTTGAGAGTTTTGAGAAAACATACTTGATTAAGGTTGGCCTAGAAAGATTATTGCTCAGAAACGACATTCTCTATTGACAGTAGTTGAAGAATAATACGCGCTATCATCTAGAAGGAAAGGCCAAACATTAATTTTAAGTTAAAAAATGGAGGGATAATTTTGTCTTACGACTCTCTTTTTTTCTTCCTAAAATTCACAGAATAAAAATCTCAAAAGAGGCCATGAGATTCTAATTCTATAAAAATGAAGAAATTGCAATTCCGTGAAATTGCAATTTCCTCCAACCAAACTAAAAAATTTAGTTGCTTTTGGAATTAGGTGAGCATTAAGTGTGGGACTGGAATTCAAATTCTCTCCAACCAAACCCTTCTGGAACCAAATTCGAGGTCGAAATACCTCTAAATCTCCAAATTTGTCTAGACAAAAGAAGATTCTAAAGATGGAATATGAACTGCTGATAGAATTAATCTACAAGACTCTTAATTGCAAACTTGGAAGTTTGGAAGATATATCTTCACCATCTATGAAACTTATGAACGGAATTATGCAAGGAATCACCTTCAACTAGGCAAAATATATATTCAACAAAGTGTGTGAATTCATTGCTGCTTCAAAATCGAAGGATGGACCGCTAATTGGCGACAAATTCCTACAAAAAGTCGGATATGGTCTAATGATCTACGAAATCCTAAGGAAGAAGGGAATGCGATTAAGAAAACAAAAGAACGTTAGAGATTACAGAGTTCTCTTAAAAAGGTTTGGCCTTGAGTACGGGAAAAAGGGAAGCCTTAGCAACTGTTCTGAAGGTAGTGACTCTACCACTTCAAAAACTCCTAGATCTCGAAGGAGGAACATTGCAACAACATCATAGGCAAGTGAGTTCTTGGCCTCTAGCAACCCCTTGGTAGGAGATCAAGAAGCCATCAGTACAGCCATGTCTATCGTACTTTTCGAACAAGTGATTGAACAACCTGCAGAAGATGTCTATAGACTGAAAATTCCAGAAACTCTTGAGATAGAAGACACCACTCGAGTGGAACTTGCAGGAGTGGAAGTGCAAATATCAAAAGAACTACAGAAGAGAATCTCGAGCCAACCCCTGGCCGAGACGAGTGATGTAGAACCTGTAGAAAGTAACAACAGCGAACCAGCTAGTATTACAAATGAATCTGCTCCGATTGATGCTCTGATTCATGAACCTGTTATGGTCGAGAAGCAACCTACAATGGATGAAGACAATCTTGTGGATGTTGTTGTCGAAGAAGATGAGAATGCAAATGGAGAAGAAGGCTTGGTTGAAATTGATGTTAACCAAGATGACAATTTAAACGAAGGTGGTGAAGTTGAAGTGGATGATAATGGTCGAGACCAAGAAGAGGAGAATGAGGAAAACTCTGCTGAGAATGTTGATGCATTTATTGAGAAAACAGCAGAGATTGAGACACAAACTTAAAAAGAAATTACTACGGAGGAGGTTGTAGAAGAGATAAGGGAAGAAATAACAGAAGAAAATGTGGCTGAAGTATAAGAAGAAGTAGAAACATCAATTGAGGGGGAACAATTAACAGACGTGAATGTTGGATATATAGAAGATATTTCACATTTGGAGATAACAGCTGTGGTTGACGAATCACCTCAGGAGGCGAGACCACTCTCTAAGCAACCAATTTTATCAGATCATATGATGCAAGACATTGATGAATACCGTTCTGAAGAAGGCAAAGCCGTACACGACAATGAAGAAAGATGTTCTCATGAAACTAGTGGTGATGACCTACAACTAGTTGACACCTCACTACTAGAAAGTCATACAAGGGACTGGCACGATTCCATCAGGAAATTAAAGACAAGACCGTCAAGGAGATCGGAAGAAAATGAGGAAGACATTATTGCCTCATTATTCATAAGAATGGGAAAAGCTCAAGAAACAATTTGTGTGTTGAACTTCACATGCAGAGAGGAAAGAAGAGAAAGACGGAAGAAGAGAGAGCAGTTTGTGATTGGAAAACTGTAACTATCTTTCATTATGCAGGTGGTAGGCATATATACATATGGCGGTTGTAACAAACCAAGAAAGGTAGAAAGTACAAGAAAACCCTTAGGCAAATATACATCAAGTATTCTGTTTATGTTCATCGCCCTCTAATACCCCCCCGTAAATTGGAGCATGCATGTTTTGTGTGCCCAGTTTAGAAACGAACGTTTGAAACAACGAGACCGACAGTGCTTTGGTGAGACCATCTGCGACCTGGTTAAGCGATGATAAAGCTAGAAGTTTAACAAGTCCTTGGCTGACCTTCTCTCGGACTATATGGCAATCAATGTCGATGTGCTTAGTCCTTTCATGAAATACGTAGTTCTCGGCTATGGCAATTGCGGATTTATTGTCGCAGAATAAGGTGGCCGGTTTGCTTAACTGTATCTGTAAATCCTTCAATAGATATGTGATCCATTGGACTTCACAAACGGTTGCTGCAAGGGCTCGGTATTCAGCTTCGGAAGATGAGCGTGACACTGTCATCTGTTTCTTTGATCTCCATGATATGAGGGATGATCTAAAGAAGATGCAAAAGCCAGTAATAGACCTGCGTGTTTCCATACAAGCAGCCCAATCGGAATCTGAAAATACATTGAGCTCCATGGTAGTCTGCCTTGGATAGAATAGACCTTGGCCAGGGGCCTTTTTGATATATCGAAGCACTCTGTGTGCTGCGGTGAGGTGCTCATTTGTTGGAGCATCGACATACTGGCTTAGCTGCTGTATCGCAAACGAAATGTCGGGCCTTGTCGCGGTTAAGTAAAGTAATCTCCCTATTAGTCGTCTGTAGCTGCTAATGTCAGAGAGGTTCGTGCCACCATCTTTACTTAATTTGTGGCCAGGGACCATTGGAGTGCTAACAGGTTTGCTGTTGATAAAGCCAGACTCACTTAGAATATCCATAGCATATTTTCTTTGGCAGAGGTTCAGACCTTTGTCACTCATGTGAGCTTCAATCCCCAAGAAGTATCCCAGTTCACCAAGATCTTTGATTCGGAAGGCAGTGTCGAGGAATACCTTCAATTCACGTATGAGTTGCAGCTCGGGGCTTGTAACAAGGATGTCGTCGACATACACAAGGATGGCAATGAAGGTTGCATCACAACCTTTGGTAAACAAGGAGGGATCCGACTGTGATTGTTTGAATCCTTCCCGAATAAGAGTTGCACTTAACTTTGCATTCCATTGGCGGCTGGCTTGTTTTAAGCCATAGAGTGATCTCAAAAGCTTGCAAACTTGGCCCTGTTTTTCACCTTTAAATCCAGGAGGTAAGACCATATAAACTTCCTCATCCAAATCTCCGTGCAAAAATGCGTTGTTGATGTCCAATTGGTGAATGTACCATGCTCGGGAAGTAGCCATAGCCAAGAACGTACGTATTGTGGTTATCCTTGCAACCGGGGAGAAAGTTTCGATATAATCCACTCCAAGTTGCTATGTATATCCCTTTGCTACTAACCTTGCCTTATAGCGTTCCACTGATCCATCGGCCTTGAGTTTCACTTTGTAAACCCATTTACATCCTATCGGTAACTTCCCTGGTGGTAAATCAGTGATCTCCCAAGTCTTGTTGTCTTGCAAGGCTTTGATCTCAGAGGCCATTGCCTCTTTCCAACAATCATGTTTCAAGGCTTGAGTGTATGACTTTGGCTCATCAACAGAAGTAAAAGCCATAGAGAACATCATGTGAGAAGGAGATAGATTATTGTAGGCAATTACTTTGGATAACAGATGAGGAGAGGAACCTCCCCTTATGGCAGAATCACAATAGTAGTCCTGTAGTTTGGAGGGGATTCTGCGTGTTCTGTCAGATCTTCTGGGCTGGTTCGATGGAATATTAGGTGGAGAAGGTGACCTCTCCGGACTAGGAATATTGAGAGGCTGTGCTGCTGACCTTTCCTGATCAGTATTACTGTCATCAGTGGAAACCATCGATGGACTGTCAGGTTCTGGCACGGGGATATCATTCTGGTGAGGTTCATGGTCTGCGTGATTCTGCTGCATGATCATATCTAACTCCGAGGATGTGGGAATGTTTGGGAGTGAGACGTCCATGTACTGCTCCGACTGCCATTGAGGATTGACATCAATCATGGGGAACTGATCTTCATGGAAAACAACATCCCTGGACACAAAGATAGATCCATCAAGTAAATCATAAATCATGTAACCTTTCATACCAGCTGGAATGCCGATGAATATCCCCTTTCGGCCTCGAGGCGCCATTTTATGCCTGTTATGAGATAGAGTGGCAGCATAACATAAGCATCCAAAGACTCTCATATTGTCAATGTTTGGAGTGTTACCATATAACCGTTGATAAGGACTGATCCAACTGATTACAGGAGAAGGTAAGCGGTTAATGATATACACAGCATGCATCACACAATGTCCCCAAAATTCCAAAGGAAGATGGGCTTGAAAACGAAGTGAACGAGCCACATTCAGTATATGTTGTTGTTTTCATTCTACTATGGCATTCTGCTGAGGAGTATTCACGCAAGACCTTTGATGAGTTATTCCATTTTCTGAAAAGAATTCACTCATTTTAAATTCACTCCCATTGTCACTCCGAAAAGCTTTAATTCGAACCTCAAATTGTGTAAGAGCATAAGCATGGAAACTCTTCATAAACTGCCTTGTTTCACTTTTATTTTTCATCAAATGCACCCATGTGAATCTTGAATAGTCATCTACCAATGTTAAGAAGTAATATTCCCCTTTTAGAGAGCATACCGGGAAGGGTCCCCAAATATCAACATGAACCAAGTCGAATATAGCCTTTGAACAAGTAGTACTTAATGGAAAAGGGGAGCGTTTATGCTTAGAAAAATGGCATACATCACATGTCAAATTCTTAATGCTATGAACATTAATATTTTTGAACAAATGAAGCTTGTTTGTAGGAAAATGTCCAAGCCTTTGATGCCATGTTTCTGCTTCAGTACTCTGTGCAGCACATCACTTATTTATCAACTTCGGAGGATCCTTCAGTAGATATAATCGCCTCTCTTCTTTAGCTAAAACAGCTGTCAGCCCATGATTCCCCTGAATCGAACACTGTCCAGATGTAAAAATCAGTTTATATGGAGTATCTTGCAGTAACTTCCTCACAGAAATGATATTAAACTTGAAGGAAGGAATGTGTAGTGCTTCCTTTAACCATAGATTGTTGTTAAGCCTCACATCACCTATGTGTTTAACGTCAATATGATGACCAGTAGGTAGATTCACCTTGACTTCACTGACATTATGATAGTTAGAGAGAAAATACATGGAGCACACAATATGATTAGTGGCTCCCGAATCAAGTATCCAAGTTGAAGAACTTAGTGAAAGAAAGTTCACAGAGGGTAAAGAGGACTTGACTTCATCATGATGCTCATCAAAGCTAGGTGTCAAAGCCACAACAGCCATGGTGCCAGAACTAGAGGAGGCATAGGATTGGTTCTGGTTGTTACCATTCTGTGTTGGCACCAAGGATAACAGCCTCTGCAATTGTTCAGCTGTGATTCCCAGGTCAGTACTTGTGATTGGAGCTGTGAGCTGCTGTTTTCCCTTTGTCTTGAAACCAGGTACCCAGCCCGGTGGATAACCGTGCTTCTTGTAGCACTTATCCACCGTATGTCCGGTCATCCCACAGTATGTACACTTAGCCTTAGCAGTACTGAATCTTCTTCCATTGTATGAATTAACCGCAGCAGAAATATTTTCATCAACTACAGGACCTTGGACAGCATTTGATTGATTTATGTCCAGATTGTTTAAATTCATGTTGTTTGTAAAGCTAATCTGTCTTTCAACTTTCTCAGCCATTACAAAGACTTTGTATACTTCAGGTATAGGATCCATAACTAGAACATTAGATTTCAGATTATTATAATCCTCATTCAATCCTCGTAAAAACCTTATTACCAGATCGATTTCCCTCTCCTTTATGATTTGGTCAGTGCGATCACAGGAGCACCTTGGATTGCACTTGCACATGGGAGGTGGCCTCAAATTGTTCATCTCCTCCCACAGAGTTCGACTTCTGGTATAGTACTCATTAACAGACAGATTTCCCTGCTTCAAATTGTACATATCGTTCTGTAATATGGAGACGCACTGAGCATCCTCTTGTGAGAACCTTTTGCGTAAGTCTTCCCAAACTTCCTTAGCTGATTGGAAGTGCATCACGCTCTGTGCGATTGATGGATGCAAGGACCTAAAAATCCAAGCGCAAATCATCAGATTACATCGCCTCCATACAGCGAAGTGCAACTGATCTGCGTCCTTGTCAGGAGCTAGTAAAGTTCCGTCGATTAAGGACCACTTATTCTTGACCTCAAGAGCTATCTACATTGAATTCGACCATGCTCCATAGTTCGAACTTCCTACTAATGGCGGACTGACAAGGATTGTCGTCGGATTGTCGTTTGAGCTGAGGACGAGAGGATTCTCCAACTCCTCTATATTCAGATCCCTTGGTGGCTGGACTCGACGATTCCGCTGCGGAATCACTTCCGGACTGCTGCGTACCGGTGATCGAGTGATTGGCGTCGTAGCTCGTGGCGGCGGATCGGTGTCTCCCACGCCGGAGACGGCGGCGACGTAAGAGTAACGCCCCTGCTCTGATACCATGTTGAACTTCACATGCAGAGAGGAAAGAAGAGAAAAACGGAAGAAGAGAGAGCAGTTTGTGATTGGAAAACTGTAACTATCTTTCATTATGGAGGTGGTAGGCATATATACATATGGCGGTTGTAACAAACCAAGAAAGGTAGAAAGTACAAGAAAACCCTTAGGCAAATATACATCAAGTATTCTATTTATGTTCATCGCCCTCTAATATTGTGAAAAGGTTGGTGCTACTCTTGACAGCTAAGGTTTGATGGTCATTGATCACCATGTGTTTGTCAAGAACAACCTATGCGAACTTGTTGATCATCAAAGAAAGCTTCTTGCAAAAGTAGAAGCGGTTGAATCTCATCTGAAGAATAACCTAACTGAAACTCTCATGGCCCTCATCAAGTGCGTGCAGGATGAGAAGGTACTATCCGATAAAATGCAACACGAGACGCACATCCAGATAGTGAAGATGATTCAATCCCAAGAGGCCCGAATCAATAAAATGGAAATTGAGCTAACACAAATGGCTGCTGGGATACAACTTCTGAAATCTGTTTCTCAACACACAAATTTCATGGTTGATACTGTGAAGTCTAAACAGGAGGATGATTCCAAAGACATCTATTTCCTTGTTGATAATGAAAAAAGGGGGGGAAGAGATACTCAATCAAATATGCTTGAATATTTCAACTGCAAGACCGCGTGAAGGAAGTGGCGGTCGTGGAAGAGGCACTCAAACTGGCTTTTCTCATTTTAGTCAGCGAGGAGATCCCAGAGGTTCTGGTTCAAGTTCGGAATCGTCATTAGAGTCATACTTTGTGAACAACACATCATATCCAGACAAAGTGTGGACCATGCAAAACCTACCTACCAAAATAAAGAAGCTGAATGCAACGGACGAAAAGCTATGGGTTGATGAACAGAACAGGTTGGAAGGAATAAATAGAAAGAAAACAGAGATGAGGAATTCTTTGAGAAAGTTGGTAGGAGTTGATGAATCTAAATTAAGATTCGAAAGAAGCTTTGGGGAGTTGATTAACTGGTTTGAAGCCGGAGTTCTTCCAGGAAGAAACCTTCATGAGGCCTTCGAAAATTACATGAAGGGAAGATTATGTGATGAAGCAATTACCCAACTCTTCAAAGATGATTTCTTTAAATTGAGGGAAAAAAAATCAACAGAATGATGAAGCTCAAAAGGGAGAAGAAAAGAGCAAGAAGGTAATCTGCTCAACCCATGAAAGTATGATATTTTTTGTGTAAACATGATGTTTGAATATCTTCAAGTTCTCAATGTTTATGGTTTCGAAATTACTCCTTAAATTTCTCTATCTTCAATATATATATATATATATATATATATATATATATATATATATATATATATATATATATATATATATATATATATATATATATATACACTAGTAAATTACCCGTGGGATGCACGGATAATAGTTTTATATTAAATATTTAAATAATAAAATTAAAGGTTAAATTATAAATAATCAAACAAAAAAATAGATAAATATATAAAAATCAAACAACAAAAATATATATTATGATTCAATTAGTTCATATCAAAACAAACAAATAGATAAATATATAAAAATGAAACAACTGGGGTGGGAAATTTATGAGGGCATGAGCAATGATATGAGCAAAAATCACACTTTATGAACAGAAAAAATTAGTAACTATATTACTACACAGTTGAGATTAGGGTAAACAACTAATAGTGTACTCTTTTATATAACAAATATAAATTCAAAAACTAAAAAATAATAAAGAACGACAGAAGAATTGAGAATCCAAGATCAAAGCCTAAAAAGAAACAACAAAAATATATATTATCATTCAATTAGTTCATATCAAAACGTACAAACAAATAGATAAATATATAAAAATGAAACAACTAGGGTGGGAACTTAATGAATTATGATCAGATTGAAGCGATAAAAACATAAGAAATGGATATATATGTGACACCCCAACCTCACACAGGCTGAGATAGATAAAACTTAACACAACAGCTGCCTATCTCAACCAACAAACATAACATAGCGGAAGCGAATTAAAACTTAAGGGCGTCATGCCACATCTAGGTATAAAACACAGCCTAGATGCACAGGCTAACCATAAGAAACGAACTAAGCTGTCATATATAAAATGAAATAAATCCCCAAGTCATACTCCACAATATTCAACTCACTAGTCAAGAGTATATAATATCTCAAAAGGCACACAGGCCCAAAACCAATGTCTAAACATCATAAAGCTAAGTCTAAGCGTCCTCATAGATAAGCTCTAACGCGTTCGCGCTCAGACTACTCCATACCTGGAAAACACGCAAAGAACCATTAGCAAAAGACTGCTAAGCAACCACCATTCACACCCGCAAGGAGATATAGATATACATAAGCTTGTAAATAGGTTTACACACCCATATAGAATATAAACGCCAACAAACTGTTCAATAGTTCAAAACAGATACTCAACAACAATAAGCTGAACGAATCATAAACCAAGACTCATCCAAACAAAGCCAATATCCAACAACGAACACATAAGACAACACCGAACCATAACCAAGATGCCAACTGAACACAATCATAAGAAACAACCAACCAAAACCGAGAACAACGAGATATCAACCGAATACACAAGGACTCACAAACCAAAGAACCGAGAAGAAACTCTCAACACCAACCACCAAATCCTCACACCAACCATCATACCAAACCCAACCCCAGTCAAAAGTCAGGTACGCAGGGGTAAAAACCCAATCACAGGGACCGAAGTCCAATCACAGGGACCGAAGTCCAATCACAGGGGTAATGAACCCAATCACAGGGGTAATGAACCCAATCACAGGGACCGAAGTCCAATCACAGGGACCTAAGTCCAATCACAGGGGTAATCAACCCAATCACGTGTAACCCCTCGTCATTTCCGGATCAAATTAAAGTTCGAGAAATATATTCTTAAGTTAAAACATCCCTGAGATGAGTGACAAAAGCATCAAAAGAGTTTTTATAAGGAAATATAGTTGTTATTAAGC
>CP025646.1:22778827-22795502 GCA_003576665.1 Ipomoea trifida
AACCAATTTCATCAATTGCGCTATATAATATTCGATGTTATAATTTACATAATTGTATATTGATCCAAATATTCTTAAAATATTATAACAAATCCATTCCGTGCAACGCACGGGCGAAAATACTAGTTAAGATTAATTAAATTGCCCAATGAATTAATTAACAAACGAAAGGCTTGAACGAATTTACGGGGTGTTACAATATATATATATATATAACAATATGTAAAGAACATATACCTCCACATCTTCCAACACAGATTCTAAGGTTTCTCCTCGGTTGTTCTTTACTTCGTAAAGACGAATCAATCGTACTTTGATTGCCCACGCAGTACTGAAGGCGTTTATCTTATTTAGTAAAACAAAAATAGGGGCATTGTATGTAGATTTTATGAAGCTAAAGTGGTAAGATGGAGTGAACGAATGATGTGAAATTGGTTTCATGGTTGCATGATTTATATAGTGGTATGAGAATTTATTATATATATATATATATATATATATATATATATATATATATATATATATATATATAGATTAAATCAATTTACCGTTTTTCACCGATTAAGAATTATTGCTTTTTTTATAATGTATGTTAGTATGCAATTTCTATTTTATTGTATGCAATTTGGCTTTATTAAATCATTGCAGTTGGCATCACTTTCCTTTCATTGCAATTTGCCTTTATTAATAATAATCACTCCTGCTATTATCCGATTATTATTATTATTATTATTATTATTATTATTATTATTATTATTATTATTATTATTATTATATTAAGAATTTGCAATTTGCCAACTACTCAAAATTGCGTAAACTAAAATTATGATTCATAACTGATTAAAATTTTTTACCAATTATAATTAATTTAAAATTTAAAATTAATTATTAATAATAATCACTTCTGTTATTATTTTAAATTAAATCAATATACCATTTTCACCGATTAAGAATTATTGCCTTTTTTTTATAATGTATGTTAGTATGCAATTTCTCTTTTATTGTATGCAATTTGCCTTTATTAAATCATTGCAATTGGCATCACTTTCCTTTCACTGCAATTTGTATTTATTAATAATAATTTATTATCCGATCATTATTATTATATTAAGTATTTACAATTTGCCCTTATTTTAATATTATTTTTTCGGTACAAATAAGTAAATATTATGGCATAAATCAACTCATCTCTATTTATAATATAGCATTGCCTTTTAAACATTATAAAAATTTTCAATAATAGTGTAAACAACAGCTACGGTGATTTACAATAGTAAATAGTAAAAAATGAAATAAAAATTATGAAAGTACTCCTTAACCGATTTTTCACCGATTAAGAATTATTGCCTTTTAACCAGCTTGGTTGGCATGAGTGGCCGAGCACTCTTGTCCCTTAAGAGAGGTCGGGAGTTTAAACCCCCTTTAATTGGGTTGGTCCGGTGCGAATGAGGATTATGCTGAGTCTGGTACGGGCTTAAAGGTGCCTCTTATGAGTTAGGGCCTGCTAAGGACACCTCATGGTCTAACAAAAAAAAAAAAGAATTATTGCATTTTGTTATAATGTATGTTAGTATGCAATTTCTCTTTTATTGTATGCAATTTATTGCCTTTATTAAATCATTGCAATTGGCATCACTTTCCTTTCATTGCAATTTGCCTTTATTAATAATAATCACTCTTGTTATTATCCGATTATTATTATTATTATTATTATTATTATTATTATTATTATTATTATTATTATATTAATTTGCAATTTGCCAACTACTCAAAATTGCGTAAACTAAAATTATAATTCATAACTGATTAAATTTTTTTACAATTATAATTAATTTAAATTTTTAAATTAATTATTAATAGTAATCACTCCTGTTATTATTTTAAACTAGTATTTTCAATCGTGCGATGCACGGAATGGATTTGTTATAATATATTAAGAATATTTGGATCGATATATAATTATATAAATTATAACATCAAATATTATATAGTGCAATTCAAGATATGTTTTGGATCGATTATGTTTTATGATGTTATCCTTGTTTGAATTCTAGCAAATAATTGCTTAATTAATAGCTGATGTGTAGATGTACGCATGCGGTGCTGGAACTTTAGAGATTTTATATATCGTTGTTTAGGAATTTTATAAATTGGGCAAATATGCTCGTTCTCTAATAACTCAGGTATAGGAATCAATTGCTATTCTAACTCATATGTATGGAAGATATACTTTTGTGTAGATATATAGTAATCTTTCCATCTTGAAAAAAAACATAATATCATCAGTTGTATTTACACATTATTGAAACCTCTTTGTAGACAACATCGGTAGTAGCAACACAATCTTGTCCATCATCGTCTAGAACTAATTAACACTTTCAGGCTATCAGGATGGGAGACTCGGGAGAAAGCCATGTACAATTGACCGTGATTAAAAATTGGTTTTTTCATATTAATGATAGTCATGGCATATGCAAGCATTAATGGGAATTATTTATGCTGTAACTTGAAGGAGAATCTCGTATCAGAAAGAGTGAGAGGCATTCGAGGGATAAGAACTTTGGTTCCTTCATGTGTCCCATTAACTATTCTTGCTTCAACAATGTGATCTGTCAATCTTGTGATGATGAGTCGCGTACCATTATAAAGACCCAGAGAATTGTCTATCTTTCGCAATAACATAACAGGTGCACCGACCTTTCATTAATGTCAATGAATGATTAAGAAAATCATACAATCTCAAACTATTTAAGAATTTATGAGTGTATACTTCTAATAGATTTTCACCGTTTGGTTCTGCCTTACACAAAGAGTTACAACTTAAATATGTTCGTCCTTTTGCAATATTCATGTCGCACATGTACTGATTAATTTGATCAACGACATCTAAAGTCGGCGAGCGGATCACTGACCTTCCTGCTGCAACTCATCAAGCGTGCCATATCTTGAGCTTGAAATTTTAAAAAATCACTTTTAATGTAATAAATGCATTGAGTCATAACAATATTGACACTGAAAATTTAATATTATAATCTGCATGTATATATTCTGTGATTTTTCCATAAAATTAGTTTTGATAGTCAAACGGTAAAACATATTGATTTTACCAATCACTAAATTTCAAAATGTTTCAAATTCCCAAGTATATATAAGTAAAACTCACATCTAAAGCCTAATTTTTTTTGTCAATATTTCATACATATAAAGCAAGTCTCTAACTATTGTGAGAAGTTAGTAACCTTGAGTCTAACATACAACATAAAGCATTGTGTAATAGTAGGTAGTAACTTTGAGGTAAGATCATTCAAGCATATAAGCATGTTTCGAGCTTGTTTCTATGCTCTCAAAATTGAAATCATCATACTGGCATCAGGCAATAAACAAAAATATATCAGAATATATGAATAATATATCTAAACCGTTAATCCAAACTTTACTCCAGATTACCAAATGGAGTGTATGGTTTTTTTAATCATGCCCATCCAAACTGTTGAAATGCGATGTCCATAACCGTTGATTAACAGACTACTCATGCTTCATATTTCATCAAAGTATCCATTTCTTATGATATTATGATTTATAACATATAAGAATCGACAAATAAACTATAGTATGAGTCTTCCTTGCATGCAACAAATATCACAAAAATTCAGTGTTCTAAAATAAGTGTATAAATGCAATATGTATATAATTTGCATTGCATTATATATCATTAATTTAATTACTTGTTGATGAGCACAAATGATGAGTGTAAAAAGGGTGTAATGTCGTTCCGTTGAGGATTGGTGTTATGGCACGAAACTGTGTGAATTACCAGACACTAGAGTATATGAATTTATAGAATCCAAGTAACAAAGACTGAATGATGTGGAATAAAAGAAAGCAATTGATTAAGGTGAGAACTATATGATAAAAGGTATGGGCCAGATTAGGGGGATTGTAGCCTTGATGTTCTAACCAACTCAGGATTAGGGAAAGAATAGTTAACCAAGGGATATATGGGCAATGCACAAAAGAATTCTACTCAGCTACTTTCGTAATCAATAAGAGAATTAGGCTAAGATTGCCCCACTGTCGTGATGCATCAATCATAACCTTAAACACCTAAGCATTGTAAGCCCCCAACATTACCTCTACTTTCATAGCAGGAAAATTAGGTTGAAATTGGTAAGGCTCGAGATCTCCATCCAACTTTCGTTGTAATGAATCCCTCTCCTAGACTAGCAATTAATTCAGGCCACAAACTAATAACTAGTGCAAAGAAATCCCCAAATCAACATAAACCCTAGGTAAAAGATTCAATCCCTTTATGCAATTAATTACCAATTGAACATCAAGACTAACAATGGATCCCTAATCCAAACCCATAAACGAACTACTCCCGCATGATGGGAGTAAACAAAGACAAAGCAATAATTAATAACCATAAACATTGCAAGAATTAAAAGGGAATAGAAACTTATCTGATAAATAACAAATCCAACTTCAATCCTTGATTCCAATCTTGAAATAAAATAATCTAATGTAAAACTAGTCTAAACTATGCTGGGAAAATATAAACTAAAAACTAGGGTTCAGAACTCTGTAAGGAACCTGCTTAAATTGTAGAGAATAGGTCAAATATATAGGAGGTAGATGGGCCTTGGCCCATTAGGCATCTTCTAATTCTTTTCCAACTTGTATTCTTCATTGTAATTCCCTTTTCTTCCAGAACTTGTCCAATATTCTTCCTTTGTTGTTCCTTGTAGATATTTCAGCACTTGGACAATATAACACACAAACAATTCCTAATTTCACTAAGATACAGAAAATAACCTTCAAAACAACTAGAATAAGGGGTGAATAATTGTACAAAATAGCAGATATCAACTCCCCCACACTAGAACTTTTGCTTGTCCTCAAGCAATTACCAGGATAATCTTCCCTCCAAGCACTGCAACTGATCACACTTCCTTCCTGCTCAACCAATCATTCCACCAACCAACTCATGCAACCTAACCTGCTTTAAGAATCATCTCAGAATCACAAGTGAGTTCCCCTCTCAGGCCAATAACCGGGCACCCGAAATTAGGTAGATTAAACCCTGTATGCACATGTACTTAGTTAAGATTATGCAAGACTTGGCTTAAGATGAACTCCCATAAACATGCCCTTCATACTCACATAGATCACTCTAAAACTGCACGCTAAGATCAAATAGGACTTTATTTGGCTTGTAATGGGGCTAATGGTGAGTGGCTACAAAGAAGGGGTATGGAAAAATAAACAAAAGAGAGAGAATTTCACACCTATTCACAACTAAATCTAGAGGAGACATGGAAAATATGAGCAAGAGAGCAAAAATATTTGAAAGCCCAAGAGTATTCTAAACTAGTGGGGGTGAAGACATTTATTCTAACAACCTGACTTACACTTTTATTCATCTTTCTTTTTCTTTCTTTTCACAAACATTTTCTTCACTTTCAAACTCTTTGTCAACTTTTCTTTTCTTTCTTTTCATTCAATCAACCAATAACTTCCTTCACAACACCCCCACACTAGAACAAAGATAACAGGAATAACTCTATCAAGAATAAGCCCAAAAATGGAAATCTCCTCTAAATTAAAGAACAAATGCTACATTCTCTCTAAGGGTGAATGGAAAGTATATGGCTAAGGGCTAAGGGTTAAATGATAGAGCTAAACAAGAAAAACAATACAAAGAATGGGGTTAAGTGCTTTTGCACTTATTAAACAAAAACCAGGCTCAAAGGGGACAACTAGGGAAAATAAATGTAACACAGGGTAGGTTTAAAGGCTTGGGCTAACAACAATGGCCTAAATCACTTCAAAGCATGCAAATTCTAGATTTCACTATGAGAGAGCACTGAGACAAGCTATGACAGAACAAATATCACCGGAATCCCACATAAGCCTTCACTAGCAATGCATAACACACAGGGGGAACATTTAGGTTAGAGGTTAACCCAACTATTGGCAAGAGACTGAATTAAACACAAGCTCAACTTTGAATCATCCCTGACAAGCTAGGCTGCACAAGTACCACCAAACAAACCACAAACCAGCAGGAAGTAAAGCGGTCACAGCCACAACACAAGGAAAGCACATTACCTTTAGCTGCAAATTGAGTCCTTCAAGCAAACTGCATCCAAAAATTCATCAGAAATAGTACCCCCCACACTTAAACTGGACATCGTCCCTGATGGACAAACAAGGCCTCACGAACTAAAAAAAACGAACTAGAAAACATAACATTTTTTTTCATTTTTACACTTTTTTTTTATTGCAAAACTTACGGCCTTGTATCACGGCCTGGGTCACGGCCGGGATGCGGCCCGTGACTCAGAACCCCCTATAACGCTCTCGGTACTGGAATTTTCTGGGCGGGGTCACGGCCTAGGTCACGGCCGGGATGCGGCCCGTGACCCAGAGCTCTGCTTTGCTCTGTACGTACTGGAATTTTGCCGACGCCATCACGGCTTGGGTCACGGCCGGGATGCGGCCCGTGACCCTGAGCCCTCGTTTGCCCGGAACACACTGGAATTTCTGGGATGCCATCACGGCCTGGGTCACGGCCGGGATGTGGCCCGTGACCTAGAGCCCTGTTCTGCTCTGTCTGGTGAAAAACGATGCCTCGGCATCACGGCCGTGACAGTGGCCGTGATCCAGGCTCCGCCTTGCGCAGTTTTGTCCTCTTTCGCGCCCAAGCTCGGTTTCACCTGCAAGTTAGTCCAAAACATGTCCCAAAACACTTCTAAACTGTTCCAAAGCCTAACCTCTTCAATTCTAACCATTCCCCACGCCCTCAAAGGTAAAAGAATGCAAATCTCACACCAAAAACAACCCTAGAGAACTCCCTGTAAACAAAGAAAAATCCCTAATCTACTCCGAACTAAAACAAAAAGAAAAATGTAGTAAAATAAAATGCAAAAAGTAAAGGATAACATGGGGTGCCTCCCATGAAGCGCTAAGTTTACTGTCGTCAGCTCGACTCAACCGTATGGATATCAGGTGGGATTGTGAACCACGCGATCCGGTGGCCTTTTGAACTTAGACAGCTCCCTCATCCATCTTTTGTAGAAACCACCCGAACTAGAGAACTTTTTCTTCTGTTTCAGCACACTTGACAGTTCAGGGGGTCCAGGATCAATAGGGGAAACATGCAAATCCCCTAACTCAATCTTCCTACTCTCAGCAGTGCCCTCACCCAGCCCTTCTATCAAGTAACATTCATCAACATATGAGGGCTGGTGCTTCGCCATTTTGAATATGTCAAATTCAATCTTGTTCTCTGCCACCTCCATCACTAGTTTTCCTCTTCTCATATCAAAAGTGCACCAGCACTAGCTAGAAAAGGTCTACCAAGTATAATAGGAACCTTGGCATCCTCCTCTATATCCATAACAACAAAATCCCCCGGTATAAAGTACTGATCAATCATGACCGGGATATCCTCTAGAACTCCCACCGGACGCTTTATGGAGCGATCCGCCATCTGTAGGGTCATGGAGGTGGGTTTTGGTGTTCCCAGGTTGAGTCTCTTACATAAAGAATATGGCATAAGACTAACACTGGAACCCAGATCACACAGAGCACCCCCAACTACAAATCCACCAATGATGCAAGGAATGGAAAAACTACCTGGATCTTTCATCTTAAGAGGAAGTTTATGTTGAAGAACTGCACAGGTCAAGGCTCCTTCACTCAGATCCACCACCGCACTCTTCTCTGGCTTTTTCTTATTGCCTAAAATATTCTTCAGAAACTTCTTGTACGATGGAATCTGAGTGATTGCTTCAACAAAAGGCATGGAGATCTCCAGCTTATCCAACATCTTATGGAACTTGCTCTCTCTATCAGACTCCTTTGATTTCCACAACCTCTGTGGGTATGGTAATAGGTTGTAAGGTATAACCGAGTCATCTACCTTCTTGTTCTTCCTTTCATGCTTCTTACTTGGAGCACTCTCATCCTGCTCAGGAGCTTTCTCCTTAACACTATCTCCCTGCACCACAGGCTCCTCCTCACTATCATCAAGAATATCCTCAACCTGAACACCCTCATCCTTCTTATCAGCTTTCTCAGGCACTGGATCATTCGAAGGAAAAGGGGGGGTCCTTCAAAGCTAATCCACTTCTAGTGGTGATTGCATTCACTTGGTGCCTTGGATTTTCTGTGCTTGCTGGCAGTCTACCATTCGAAGATAAAGGTGGATTAGAAAACTGATTACCTCCTCCTTGTTGCTGAGCCTTGAGACCATCTATTTCTGCTTGTAGTTTGCCAAACAGCTGAAGGTTCTCTGCTTGTAGCTTACCAAACTGAGCCATCATAGTGTTCATGAGAAGCTGTATATCAACATCCTGAGATGGTCTAGAGGAACCTTGACCCTGAGTGTTCCCAACATTCTGATTCACTTGTTGGAACTGCCCTTGAGATACATTCTGATTATTCTGCCCAAAATTCTGATTGTTCCTCCACTGGCCTTGGTTCTCACCCTTGTTCCCTTGGTTACCATGAAATCCTAGTGGATTGTTTCTCACTTGATTTCCCTGATTGTTCCAAGAGGGAACAACCTAATTCCTTCCTTGTTGCTGGTAGTTCCCATAACCTTGCCCCTGGCCTTGTGGTCTAGAATAACCAATGAGGTCAACTTGCTCTACAATAGGCTGAGGAACTTGGTTACCGAAGTCTAACAAAGAACATGTCTGAGCTACATGATTTCCACCACAAGTTGCACAACAGGCTACAAGAGGTACCTGTGGCACAGAATAGGGGTTAAGAACATAAGGATTCTGTGGAACCAGTGGAGGCTGAGCAACTGCCTGGACACTCTGAGTAGGGCTCTGTACTAACTGCTTTAGCATGTGTTGTATAGTATCCAGCTGAGCCTGCATTGCCATCTTCTCACCAACTTCGAACATCCCAACTGCCTTCTCTCTCTTGGGTATATCATCCCCCTCAGTGTACCAGTAAGTATTGTTAGAGGTGATCCTCTCAATCAACTGCTCTCCAGCTGCCGGTCCCATATCAATGAAAACACCCCCAAAGGATGAGGTATCTAGAATAATCTTTGACCGGTTAGACAATCCCTCATAGAATGAGGACATAAAATCACCTGGGGTCATCAAATTCTTCGGGCACTGCCTCATCAATTCTTTAAATCTCGTCCAAGCCTCAAGGAGATCTTCATTGCCAAACTGCTGAAAATTTTGAATTTGCTTCTTTAACTTGGCAGCCTTGGAAGGAGGACAGTATTCCTGCATGAAAGCCTTGTAGAGTTGTTCCCATGTAATGAAATGGTTGGCTGGGAAAGAATTCAACCAACGCTGTGCTTGATCTCTCAGGGAAAAAGGAAACAGTCTCAGCTTGATGGCTTCACTAGGAACACCATTGATCTTGATGGTCTGGCAGATACGGTCAAAATGAATTATGTGGGTTTTCGGGTCCTCAACCTGAGATCCTCCAAACTGATTATTCTGGACCATCTGTATGAGCTGAGTCTTCAACTCAAAATTGTTTGCCTCAATCCCTGAATACACAATGCAATCCTCTTCAGTAAACTCAGGGGCTAAATGTGCAGCCATTGGCTCTGCCTGTGGAAACTCTTGTGCAAATTGCTAAAGCAGGTTGGGATTCATCTAATGGAGAGGATTTTGCATCCCAACCCCATAGCCTGGTTGCTGGTACACAGGTTGTTGTTGCATGAAAGGAGCTCTGAATCCTCCCCCAACATAGACATTCGGGTTTGGATCGGCCCTGAAGTTCTGTGCCTGATTCTGAACATTTGGATTTGGGGGATCAGCACGAACTCCAGGATTGTCCCCAACTGTCTCTCTCTACCTCGGGTGCTGTTGTGTGTTGGCACCAGTATGGGCTGGTTGCCCAGTATTGCTACTGTCACCGGTCTCCATGTCTACTTTGAAGTCCTGGAACTCTCGAAGCCAATCACGTAACACCTTCTTCTCCCTCCTTAACTTCCTCTCAAGATTTAGATCGTAGGGACGAAGATTCGTGCTCCCTTTCGATCTAGTGTGCATAAAAGGAGGGTAACCTGCTGTCTAACACAACCGCAAACACTCTTGGAAGGAACTAGTAATGGGTTAGTGCAAAATTTTTTTTTTTCGAATTAAGAATAAAATAAAACTTGATCTCCTAAAATTCACTAACTCTAATGCTAGTAAGAAATTAATCACACAATCAAAACCAAATAAACCAATCCCCGGCAACCGCGCCAAAATGTGATGAGCACAAATGATGAGTGTAAAAAGGGTGTAATGTCGTTCCGCTGAGGATTGGTGTTATGGCACGAAACTGTGTGAATTACCAGACACTAGAGTATATGAATTTATAGAATCCAAGTAACAAAGACTGAATGATGTGGAATAAAAGAAAGCAATTGATTAAGGTGAGAACTATATGATAAAAGGTATGGGCCAGATTAGGGGGATTGTAGCCTTGATGTTCTAACCAACTCAGGATTAGGGAAAGAATAGTTAACCAAGGGATATATGGGCAATGCACAAAAAATTCTACTCAGCTACTTTCGTAAAATTAGCATGTATATATTCTGTGATGTTTCCATAAAATTAGTTTTGATAGTCAAACGGTAAAACATATTGATTTTACCAATCACTAAATTTCAAAATGTTTCAAATTCCCAAGTATATATAAGTAAAACTCACATCTAAAGCCTAGTTTTTTTTGTCAATATTTCATACATATAAAGCAAGTCTCTAACTATTGTGAGAAGTTAGTAACCTTGAGTCTAACATACAACATAAAGCATTGTGTAATAGTAGGTAGTAACTTTGAGGTAAGATCATTCAAGCATATAAGCATGTTTCGAGCTTGTTTCTATGCTCTCAAAATTGAAATCATCATACTGGCATCAGGCAATAAACAAAAATATATCAGAATATATGAATAATATATCTAAACCGTTAATCCAAACTTTACTCCAGATTACCAAATGGAGTGTATGGTTTTTTTGAATCATGCCCATCCAAACTGTTGAAATGCGATGTCCATAACCGTTGATTAGCATACTACTCATGCTTCATATTTCATCAAAGTATCCATTTCTTATGATATTATGATTTATAACATATAAGAATCGACAAATAAACTATAGTATGAGTCTTCCTTGCATGCAACAAATATCACAAAAATTCAGTGTTCTAAAATAAGTGTATAAATGCAATATGTATATATAATTTGCATTGCATTATATATCATTAATTTAATTACTTGTTGATGAGCACAAATGATGAGTGTAAAAAGGGTGTAATGTCGTTCCGCTGAGGATTGGTGTTATGGCACGAAACTGTGTGAATTACCAGACACTAGAGTATATGAATTTATAGAATCCAAGTAACAAAGACTGAATGATGTGGAATAAAAGAAAGCAATTGATTAAGGTGAGAACTATATGATAAAAGGTATGGGCCAGATTAGGGGGATTGTAGCCTTGATGTTCTAACCAACTCAGGATTAGGGAAAGAATAGTTAACCAAGGGATATATGGGCAATGCACAAAAGAATTCTACTCAGCTACTTTCGTAATCAATAAGAGAATTAGGCTAAGATTGCCCCACTGTCGTGATGCATCAATCATAACCTTAAACACCTAAGCATTGTAAGCCCCCAACATTACCTCTACTTTCATAGCAGGAAAATTAGGTTGAAATTGGTAAGGCTCGAGATCTCCATCCAACTTTCGTTGTAATGAATCCCTCTCCTAGACTAGCAATTAATTCAGGCCACAAACTAATAACTAGTGCAAAGAAATCCCCAAATCAACATAAACCCTAGGTAAAAGATTCAATCCCTTTATGCAATTAATTACCAATTGAACATCAAGACTAACAATGGATCCCTAATCCAAACCCATAAACGAACTACTCCCGCATGATGGGAGTAAACAAAACAAAGCAATAATTAATAACCATAAACATTGCAAGAATTAAAAGGGAATAGAAACTTATCTGATAAATAACAAATCCAACTTCAATCCTTGATTCCAATCTTGAAATAAAATAATCTAATGTAAAACTAGTCCAAACTATGCTGGGAAAATATAAACTAAAAACTAGGGTTCAGAACTCTGTAAAGAACCTGCTTAAATTGTAGAGAATAGGTCAAATATATAGGAGGTAGATGAGTCTTGGCCCATTAGGCATCTTCTAATTCTTTTCCAACTTCTATTCTTCATTGTAATTCCCTTTTCTTCCAGAACTTGTCCAATATTATTCCTTTGTTGTTCCTTGTAGATATTTCAGCACTTGGACAATATAACACACAAACAATTCCCAATTTTACTAGGATACAGAAAATAACCTTCAAAACAACTAGAATAAGGGGTGAATAATTGTACAAAATAGCAGATATCAGAAAGTGCATAACTCGAAATGATGGATACGAATTATATTACCATATTGATAGATATATTAGAAATGACCCAATAATAATAGACACCCGGGGGCCGAAAGTGCATAACTCGAGTAGTCGAAGAGGAGTCCCAAACCCAGGGCCCGTCTCTAGGCCCAGAATGATGGGCCTTGACTTAGTCTTACGGCCCGCCGTATGGGCCTCGACTTAGTCTTGTGGCCCACCACGAGTTTAGCCTAGGAAGTTGAGATTTCCTTTGTATAAATTAGCTACGTGCAGTTATCATAAGGGGCAAGTCTAATTTTCCTTACAAGCTAGACATCTCTTTCATGTTCAATTACATCGAAAATCCCTTTGTAATCTAGTTACAAGCACTATATTAATATAAAAGTGTCTCCGCGACATTTATTAATGATCTTTTCTATCGAATCATCATTCGGTAACCTTCCTTTATTTATTGGGTTTAATGATTCGGGACACCCCGGGTTAATTAAATCCATCATTGGTGCTCTTGTTGAGACATGCTCTTTAATTCACATTTCATATAAAACCCAACACTGGAACAATGGCAAGATCCGATCGCAGCCCTCGGCCGCACCAGAGTTGTCCCAAGCGACAACAATCCGATCCCTGAGACCCAATGCTTCCTCGCTCGACGCGAACTAGCCTCAGGGTCCCCAGCTGCCCAATTCCGCCAGGATCTAGAATGGACTCGCCAAGAAAAAAAATAAAAACCCAGGCTCCAAAGCCATCATTCCGGCCAAATCAGGCGCCACCCTTGGCACCAACAATTGCATCGTCACCATTTTGTCGGACTTGGCTCGATCCAGATAGATAGATCGGATATTACCTCGCTCCACGCCACACCAGAAATCAATCAAACTTTCCACGCATCATAGCGTTCCGCGATCTTTCCATCAGAGGAAAAAGGCGTCCACTTCGCTGGGCATTTATACTTCTTTTGATCATCCATTTTTTTCTCTTTCTTGATCTCATCTCAAGCTCATGTACACATCCAAAAAAAATGACTACACTGATAGTGATCTTACGCAGCTATAATTAATATCATTGAAAATGCAATTGGGGCCGCCGCTGCCAACTACGCCCCCAGCCACCTCGTCGCTGCCGCCGCATCGTCATCAGCAGACAAGCTCAGAGTCGCCTCAGATTTTAGATGAGAGAGCTGGTCATTGTGACGACGTCCGCAGCGAGGTATGAAGCCGATGCCTTCGGCTCCGCTGTGATATCACAGAATTGGCCAGAGAATCCGGTTGATTCTGCCAAGTGTTTCTGGCCGTGCGCGGTGGTGGTGTTGGGAGACCCTTCTGATCGGCTGAGAGTCCGTAGCTTTGTAATCACAAATGAAGTCTGACGTGCCGGTGATCTCGCGTACTTGGTAGAACTATCACATCGAGTGCACGTAGAATTATCGCGTTCCTAGTACACCACCATAATTACTATCGGATATGATTTCTAGGTAATTACCAAAAGTTGCTGATCGGATCATAGGTGGCGTGGGTGTCATTGTCATTTCCGGCAACCGCAGCTTCATCTTCACCGTTCTCTGGACCGCCTGTAGATCCTATGGGATTTATTCGCAAATCATAATAGACAGAAGTTTTTTAATTTGATAGGAGATCTAATCATGATTTCCCTTCAAGTAGAAGTTTGTATCAACGTACGTTTTCAGTGATGGTGGTACAACATGCAGTACATGAAATCTTATGATATGCGCCAAATTAAATGATATGACATGATGGATAATAAAGTGGATCGTAGGCGATTCCGGCGGGCGTCGATGTGACACCCCAACCTTACACAAGCTGAGATAGATAAAATCTCAACACAACAGCTGCCTATCTCAACCAACAACGTAACATAGCGGAAGCGAATTTAAAACTTAAGGGCGTCATGCCACATCTAAGTAGAAAACACAGGCTAGATGCACAGGCTAACCATAAGAAACGAACTAACTGTCATGCATAACTGATAAAAATAAATCCTCAAGTCATGTTTAACAATATCCAAATCACTAGTTAAGAGTATATAAAATCTCCAATGGCACACAGGCCCAAAAACCAAAGTCTATCATCATAAAACTAAGTCTAAGCGTCCTCATAAGATCAGCTCTAACGCGCTCGCGCTCAGACTTAATCCATACCTGGAAAACACGCAAAGAACCATTAGTAAAAGACTGCTAAGCAACCACCACTCACACCCGCAAGGAGATATAGATATACATAGGCTTGTAAGTAGGTTTACACACCCATATAGAATATAAACACCAACAAACTGTTCAATAGTTCAAAACAGATACTCAACAACAATAAGCTGAACGAATCATAAACCAAGACTAATCCGAACAAAGCCAATATCCAACAACGAAAGCATAATACAACAACGGGCCATAACCGAGATACCAACTGAACAACAATCCACAAGAACAACCAATCATAACCAAGAACAACGAGATAACCGAATAAGCACAAGGACTCACAAACAACCAACCAAGAAAGAATCCCAACTCCAACCTCCAAACCCTCAAACCAACCACCATACCAAGTCAAACCCACAGTCAGAAGTCAAAAGTCAAGAGTCAGAACCCAGATAACTGGTACACAGGGGTGATGAGCCCAATCACAGGGACCGAAGTCCAATCACAGGGACCGAAGTCCAATCACAGGGACCTAAGTCCAATCACAGGGGTAATCAACCCAATCACAGGGACCGAAGTCCAAAGTCAGAAGTCAATAGTCAATAGTAGCACAGTCAAACCAACCAACAACCTCCAAACGATACCAACAAATCCACCATCACATACTCATACTCCAACCTCAACTCAAAACAACCAACAAAGTGTTCATCTCAACTATGAACACAAACCAACTCCCAGGTAATGAATTCAAGGAATTAATAGACCAAGAGTACAAAAAGAGAAACCAAAGACATGAATCAATACTCCAAGATATGGTATAAATACCCAACAAATGGCATGAATAAATACTCCAAAGACATGGTAAAATACCCAACAAAACAATCCAACAATAATCAGAAACAAAGGAGGAACAACAGACAACAACAACACAGAACAGCTCTCTGGAAACAATTTCCCAGGAGCCTTGCGGAACAACCCAACGGATCGCACCCTTCCGCCGACCTCCTCCGCAAGGAGGAGACGGTCCCCCTCAACGGGCCAACCTCCTCCGCCCAAGCCTACCGCTGCCACCTTGCGGATCATATTGGCGGATTACATTATGCCGCCGCAGGTCTCCGCAAGGCCAAACCCAATCCCAGAAAACCATTCTGCTCACAGACATCACAATTCCCCTTTCCAGAATGCAATAATCAGACCAAATACACCAACATTTCATCAAATTAGAGGCCAAAAACATGGAAATCCAAACCATCAATGATCATAACAACACTAGGCAAAAGATCAAGATGAAATCCAACAAATACAACCGAAAATAGGGCTAAACACCAAGAAATTTCAGGATTTCCAACACCAAGAATATCATATAGAATAGGAGTGTAGAAATAGATTTTGATGGACATAGTGGTTACCTCAAAGAGCTTTCTCCAACCTAACAAAGCCTCAAGCAAGCTCACAAAGCCCCACCACCTTCTTGATCATCTTTTACCCAAAGAACCCCAAAAGAACATACATAAGAATATGCAAAAAGACTAACAAAACCATAAAATGCAAGGTAGATTCTTAGCTAGATGCACTTACTCAATCCTAAACAAGCTTAAAAGAGCAATCTTGACTTGAAAACTTGTAGGAGAAATGAAGATCAAATTTGGGAAATTTTAGGGTGAAAATGGCGTGTGAAATGATGTGTAGGGAGGAGAGGGAGTGAAAACCTTTAGGGATTTTTAATCTTCAATATATATACTAGAATACATATAATGTATTAGGGTGAAAGACTTTAATGTGGAATGGGCTTAAGTTACATATATTATATTAGTTACAAGAATTAAATATATACAAGATTAATAAGTTGGGCTAATGAATTCATCCCTTACAATTAAATATATGAATGAGAATAAAGAGGCCCATAAAATGTCTTAAAGACATTATACTAATATATATTAAGAAATTGGGCCATGTAGGAATAGTTTAATTACAAGAATTGCAAGGATCCAAATTGAATAAAAATCCCTTACAAGAATAATTCAATTAATTGGGCTCTTGATTAGAATAATTAAATTAGGCTCAAGAAATATATATATATATATATATATATATATATATATATATATATATATATATATATATATATATATA
>CP025646.1:22797508-22856715 GCA_003576665.1 Ipomoea trifida
CGGGCCAACAAAATTCAAGCCCGCCAAGGGGCGGGCTTTTTTGGCCCGCCCCATTTAGGCCCGCGGCCCGCCATGCGAGCCCGTATTGACAACTCTAACTAGAACATATGCTGGTATGCCAGAACCTCTAATCCTTGTTTCTGCGAAATGAGTATTCTCACCTTTTGATTTTATTTTATTATCTGTATATGTGTGCTTATGATAATTAGATCAGAGTGATAATACTTCATGTTCGTTAACTACTTGTGAGTATATGGACCCCTCATCAAGCATGGTTGAGCATTTGGGTAAATACATGAGTTTGTAAATATAAATTTTCTTTATTTATCCTCTCGAATCATAATTAGGTTCTACATGAAAAATGATGCTTTGGAATGGTAAATACATGTGGTTATATGCCAAATTGTATGTATATGTATCCATGTATGTGATGAGCACAAATGATGAGTGTAAAAAGGGTGTAATGTCGTTCCGCTGAGGATTGGGGTTATGGCACGTAATTGTGTAAATTACCAGGCACTAAAGTATATGAATTAATAGAATCCAAGCAACAAAGACTGAATGATGTAGAATAAAAGAAAACAATTAACTAGGGAGATACTGTATGATAAGGGTATGGGCCAGATTAGGGGATTGTAATCTTGATGTTCCAATCAACTCAGAATTAGGGAAAGAATAATTAACCAAGGGATTTATGGGCAATGCACATAAGAATTCAAGTCAGCTACTTTCGTAATCAATAACAAGAATTAGGCTACAATTGCCCCACTGTCGTGATGCATCAATTATAACCTTAAACACCTAAGCATTGTAAGCCCCCAAAATTACCTCTACTTTCATAGCAAGAAAATTAGGTTGAAATTGGTAAGGCTCGAGGTCTCCATCCAACTTTCGTTGTAATGAATCCCTCTCCTAGACTAGCAATTAATTGTGGCCATCAATCAATAGCAAGTAGAAAGAAATCCCCAAATCAACATATACCCTAAGTAAAATATTCAATCCCTTTATGCAATAATCACAAATTGAACATCAAGATTAACAATGGATTCCTAATCCAAACCCATAGGCGAATTACTCACGCATGGTTAAAGTAAACAAAGCAAAGCAATAATAAATAACCATAAACATTGCAAGAATTAAAAGGGAAGAGAAACTTAACTGATAAATAACAAATCCAACTTCAATCCAAGATTCCATGCTTGACATTAAATAATCTAATGTATAACTAATCTAAACTATGCTAGGGAAATATCAAGAGAATAAACTAAAACTAACTAGGGTTTTTAACTCTGTAAGGGGAACCTCCTTTAATTTTAGAGAATATGTAGAATATATAGGAGATAGATGGGCCTTGGCCCATTAGGAAACTTCCAATTCTTTTCCAACTTGTATTCTTGTTTCCTTTCTTCCTTGTAATTCCCTTTTCTTCTAGAACTTGTCCAAAATGCTCCACAATTCTTCCTTTCTTGTTTCTTGTAGATAATTCAACACTTGGACAATATAACACACAAACAATTCCCAATTTTACTAGGATAAAGAAAATAAGCATCAAAACAACTAAAATAGGGGGTAAATTACTGTACAAAATAGTAGATATCAGTATGTTCTAGGACTTTGGATATCGAATGTATAATCAATTTTTATTATGTTTGGATCTGATTGCTATGTTTGCATCAGAATGTTAAGATACATATATCCATATTTATGTAAAAAAAAAGTGTTTCTTCATCCACAGTTTGGACATGTATTCAAAAGAGTGGTTTTTCCCAATGTTGTAACGTACTTCTTTGTAAAGTTGAATGGAAATGATGATCTTGTAGATGGTGTCTTCCATTGCCAAATGTGAATTTATCGAGCTCGCTTATGAAGGAAGCAATTATTAAACTTGGGCTCTTGTGTGTTGAATATATTTGGCACCTAAGGAATTAAGGCAAGCCTTTGTTGCTAAGTCATAGAGCAATGATGCCCAGAAGGCACAAGCTCTCATTCTCATACGCCACCACTTGAATCGCAACCTTAAAAATGATTATCTGATTGAAAAAGTCTCCATTACATTATGTAAATCCTTGAAGGACCATTTCGACCAGTAGTCATCAATTGTCCTCCCTCGGGCACAATTTTGACTAGTTTATTTCAAGTTTTAAGATTACAAATCAAGAACTGACTATAATCCAGCTTTGCAAAAAATAGTCTTGCATTTAAAACTTTGCAAACAAGAAGTTTCAGAGAAATACTTATTTGAAAAATAATATATCTACTTTTCATGCGAGTAACCTTATACTCTAGCAGCAGTACAAGACAACAAATTATGATAAGCATTCTAAGCTGATTTTAGCACTCCTTGCGGTTAAGAAACATAACTAGTTGTTAATGAAGAATCAAAATGCATGTCTAGTTGGTTTTGCACTGGTGCCTGAAGCACATAATGTTGCCCAGTCGAGCAACTTTATAAGGGGTTGCGGTTGAGGTTATAATTGGGGTACTATGAGTTTCAAGCTCAAAATAAGAAGCAAAGTGATCAAGATAATCAAGGATGAACAAACTCGTCGAGGCAAAATTCTAGCCAGAAGCAGGGTTTCTATCAATGTGGGTGTGAAGGGCACTAGTCCCTTCGTGGTCATCTAAAAATGAGTCTAAACTCATCTTGATGATTCTAGTTTGCCTGAAGCAAATACTGCGATAAATGATGATAATGAAATGATGAGGTATTGCTGAAGAAATGATTAGTGTCACGATAATATTTTGAACAATGCATGAAAGTATATTCATGGCCGAAAAAGTTAGATCATGCATTAAGCATGAAGCATTCGAGAAGTTAGCTCATGCTTGAAGCATCCAAGAAGTTAGCTCATGCTTGAAGCATCCGAGAAGTTAGTTTACGCCTAAAGCACCCGAAAAGTTAATTCATGGTCGTGGAATATTTGAAAAGTTATTGCATGACCGAGAAGTATGTATACTCCGAAAGTGTTTTCAGCACAAAGTTACATTTGGATGCAAATTTTACGAGTGCAATGAGATTTTAATTTGCTAATTTTACTACTCGAATTAACTATTCGAAATATACTATTCAGGAAGTTTACTTCTCAGAGTTACTTCTCTTAATTTGCATGTTTATTTACTCAAATTTGTTCTCATGCATGCAATCAGGACTCTTGTATGCAATTGACTGGGTGCTAATTTAAAGTTGAATTATTATTTGTTCCATAAATCCTATATCAATCCCGAAAGGATGATAATCCTCCTTTGACTAAATTTAAGATGTCAAAATGTCGAAACCCTCTCCGAATATGGCTTAGTGCAATTCTGTGTTATTTAAGGAGCTAGTAGTATACCCCTTTATAAGAATGATCCTTGACTTATGCCATACATGATATGATTGATTTAGATGTTATTAGTTTGAAAGATAGAAGCAAATGATATCATATCAGTTTGCCCGAAGCAAACGAGGTAATGAATTATATCATATCAGTTTGCTTGAAGCAAATGAGGGAGTGAATTATATCATATGAATTTGCATAAAGCAAACTAGTGAGTGAAACTAATGGAAAGTTGAGGATAAGGATTTTGGGAGATCTTGAAGATATATTTTATTTGATAACCTTCCTAGTTTCTCTATGATTGTTGTGTACCCTTATAACATCATTTGATATGTATGCTAGGGCTGTCAAAGTGGGCCAAAGCCCGCGGGATGGCCCGTACCCGCCCCGCAATGGGGCGGGTTAGGGTCATGAAAAAATAGGCCCGCGAAAATGCGGGCCTAATGGGGAGGGCCAAAATTAACCCGCGGCCCGCGCGGGCTAACCTGTGCGGGTCGCGGGCCGAACCGCGGGCTAAATAAAAAAAAAAAAAAGTATATATATTCACGTGAATATATATATGTTCACATCACATGTGAATATATATATGTTCACATCACATGTGAATATATATATATTCACAGTGAGTGAATATATATATATTCACATTCTGTGAATATATATATATATATATATATATATATATATTGGATAGTGTGTGAATATATATTTCACTGTGAATATATATATTACTATTAAAAAAAAAAAAAAAGAGGAAGATGAAAAGCCCGCGGGCCGGCCCGCGGGGTCCGCGAACCCGCGCGGGGCGGGTTAGGGTTACACAAATTTTGGCCCGCGGGCCTAATGGGCCGGCACGCAAAAGCCCGCAAGAAATTTGGCCCGCGGTGGGGCGGGCCTAACGGGGCGGGCCAGCCCGCTTTGACAGTACTAATGTATGCTTTCATATATGATTATATATGTTACTCTTAGATGATTGCATATATGTTTTGGGTACTTCATATGTTGCAATACATTTTTAAAGGCTTTAAAGACCCAAATGACATTATAATATGGGATGAGCTAGTGGGTCGCCTTGGCAAATATTTTTTTGGTGAGTCAGATTCCTTCAAATGCATATTATATAAAGCATATTTTGTAGAAGAAAATTATTAAACTATATATTTTCTTGTTGGGGACATCATTTTTATAGAAGCGTGGAGACATATCGGTATAAAAGACAAGAATCCGTGGAAAGCTAAATCTAATAGAAAATTTCGTCACTCTTAAAATCACTTAAAGAAGTATGTATTAAAGACATTCGTCCTGAAGGCAAAAACCCTAGTAAATTTACAGGTGCACCCAAAATCATAATATTGGGGATGCAGAACAACCAGATAAAAATATCTGTGAGAAATGGCTAGAGTTTGGTTGAATTAGAAATATCCATGAATTTTATATATATGGGAGAAATTTATGAAAAATATTATAGTTGTCGACAACACAATTGCTTTATAAATTGCTCTCAATATATGAGAATCTGAATCCAAAGCTAGGCACCAGTAGTGCCCTGATTTTTTAAAGGAGAAATTAAGGCATATACGACTCAGCTCGCTAAAACTATATTCTCTTTATAACGTGTATACCATTTAATGTTAACCTTGTAGGTTACAAATGCGTGTTTGTACAAAAGAGAAATACAAACAATCTGGTGGTAAGATATAAAGCGAGACTAGTAGCTTAAGGGTTTATGCAGAGACCCTAAATTGATTTTGTGGCACAACATATGACATTATGTTTCGCTAATTAACATCATTGGTAGTGAATTATAAATTTAGATATGCAGTTGATGAATGTCATGATCGCAATGAAATGAGGAAAGTGAAAATCGCAACGTGTATCATTAAACTACTAAAGTCTTTGTATGACTTGAATATTATTGACTGAGTGTTTTCCTCCAAAAGAAGGAATATGCAAATAATATGTACCATATGTGTTCGTTAAAGAATTGCAAATGGAGTTATTTATTTATCATCTCAGTCGATATTAATGGTTTAAATGGTATTGAAATACATAGAGAGTTTGTGATATTAGCTCATGCCGAAAGACGGAGTTTTTGAAATAAAAGACTTTGGAAACCCAAGTATTTTCTCAACCTGAAAATCGAGCTTCCCTTTGAAAAAGTTTTATACACTAGTTAGCCTACTTGAAAAAGTCTTGAAGATGTTTTATATGGATAAGTATCATTTACTTATTACACTAACGGTTGTCCAATAATCTCTTGAAGTATATAAGGGACCGTTTACACTTGGAGATGATAATGAAGATATTTTGGGACTGGAAGTCCATTACGTCGTTGTTATTGAAGCACTATTATACAACTAGAAGTTCCATAGTCGCATCATGCCTGATAATTCAATTTGCGATGAAATTGCTACCAACGTTTATTGCTCCCTCTACAATGAAATATTATATTAGAATGGTGTTTAACATATCCTCCAGCATTTTCGAGGTACAAATATTTTGACGTTTATGTGAGAAACCAATATGTGGTTTTGATAGGCTACTTGGGTACTGGCTCTTGTATTTGATCCCTATAATACCAAGTCCCAAACTAGTTATGCTATGTTTTTACCCCTAATGTCACATATGAGGACAAATAAAGATTGTGTTGCCCAAGCAAATAATAGTTTTGTTAAGGGGAACCTTACAAAACATATTGCACCTTGTCCTTCTACACACATGAACTCCAGAAGAGTGGTAAAATTCTTGTTGAAAAAGTTCACTCCAGTGAACAATCTTGCATATATGTTCACTAAGTCTCTGCCTACATCCACTTTTGAGTAATATATTCATAAAATTGGGATGCGTAGGCTTAGAAGATTGTTATCTTCAGGGGGAGCGACAATCCCTAGCTTTACTAGAATGGACAATCTAGAAGAATTTTGAAATCTTGAAGATTATGCTCGGAAAGCATATAGTTGTACTCTTTTCCCTTAGCTATGTTTTTCCCACAGGGTTTTCTTAGGCTAAGGTTTTTAATGAGGCAACCGATGTAGGTGCACTTGAGCGGATAGTCCTGAAGACACTTGAAATCTTGAAGATTATGCTCTGAAGGCATATGGTTGCACTTTTTTTCCTTTAGCTAAGTTTTTTCCCACTAGGTTTTCTTAGGCTAAGGTTTTTAATGAGGCAACCGATGCAACACAATGGTTTAACATACTTCATGTAATCTTTTCCTCATATAGGTTTTTCCCATTGGATTTTTCTAGCGAAGTCTTTTAATGAGGCATGAGTATAGTTATTTAATGGCCAAGGGGAAGTGTTATAAATACTTTATTGATGGCCATTAAACTTGAGACTCTTCATTTTCCTTCTACTTATTGCATTATTTATGTTAAGGATATGAAATGTTGTATGGTTTAGTATAAATTGATAGTGAAGGTTTAGTGAAATGGATCTTGAAGATCCTATGTTATTGCGCTCTACATCTTGTGTTATACTTTTCTCTCTATTCTTCCATTCCATTTTGCAATATTGTTCATAACGCGACGTGTTACCATACAACTATCACGCGAAAATTGAGTTAATTAAAAGACCATATTACAACATTATCCATTATGTTTATAATTAATATCATCTTTTTTTTTTGAAGGTAAAAAGTATATCATTAATTAAGATCCAAGCTCAAAACGTGAGCAATGGAGGGAAATGGAAAGGAAAAACAGTCCGTATAGTCTGACTTAGACAAAGCGTCCCTAGCTAGGCAATGGGCAGCTATGTTTGCAGACCGTTTAACAAACAAAAAGCTAAGATTGGTAAATCTAGTAGCAATGTATCTAATGTCATGAAGGATAATATCAAAGTAAGAAACATCTGCATGAGAATGAAGGATGCCATGAATGGCTTGCTGGCAATCACTTTCGACTAGGAAATTGTCTGCACCAAGCTCTTTCATCCAAGACAAAGCTTCACGAATTCCGATTGCCTCAGCCTCAGCTGGAGTAAAAGCACTGCTCCATGTTTGACGTCTTGCAGCAATGAGACAGCCTTCAGAGTCACGAAGTACGAACCCAAAACCCATCTTGTGATTGCTTTGGTCCAGGGCTGCATCGATATTAAGCTTGAGTAACCCCGATGGTGGACGAGTCCAAGTGGTGCTAGCTTCTGTGAACCTGGTAGTATTGTTAGTAATGACATTAATGGAAGACCATTCAAGGAGAAAACTTTTTGCTGAATGACAAACAGAGGATGCAGAGAGAACAATTTGGTTCCAGATTTTATCATTCCTAGCCTCCCAAATCTTCCAGCATATAGAAATGATAACACATAAATCAGAATCAGATTTAGATGAGAAAATAAGATCAAGCCACTCATTCAAGTTGGTACTGGATAGATAATCAACACCTCCAATGAGGTTCCAACAGTTTCTAGCCAAAGAACAGCACACAAAGAGATGAAATGTAGATTCTTCTTCAAGAGAACATAGCTGGCACAGATCTGGGACCTGCACATGTCTTGCTTTAAGGCTGGCATGAGTTGGTAATGAAGCGGAACATAGCTGCCAGAAAAACGTTTTTATTTTTGGTGGGAGTTTTAGATTCCAGAATTTTGACCAGACAGGAGATTGAGAAGGATCCATATTACCCATCAAGATTTTATAACAGCTTCGTACTGTGTAGACCCCTTTGGCATCTTCAGTCCATATAATTTTATCATTTGGCCTTGTGGCAGAGAGAGGAATGCTTTTGATCATATTTCTGTCATCATGGGTAAAGAGAGAATTTAATAGCGATTCATTCCATGATAAGGGGTTTTGGATAATAAGATCTGCCACCTTAAGGTTGTTGGTGTTAGATATGTATGCCCTAGGAGCCAGCATTTATTGTTTTGGGCATTAATTTCTTATTAAATAAATATAATAAATAATTGTTTTATTTATTTTATTAAGGCTTAGTTAATATTTGATATTATTCCATACAATCTTCTTAATTTTTCATTCTTAAGTGTTAAGAATATGAGTGACGAAGAATTAATAAATGAAGTATTGTAAAATGTTCCTAGTCATAGGAATTCTAATTGGGCATTAGAATTCCGATAAGACTAGCACATTGTCCTTCTTATGGTGAGTCTCATGCCATTCTGTATGAGATACAAAGAGTGGACATGTGGATGATTGTTAGAGAACAAATCATTGAACATTGACTGACTACAACGTACTGCATGGTGTTTACCAACGTGTCATCGGTATGTTGTATGTTACAAGTATGCAATAATCCTTTGACTTGAGACGACATGGTTGTCTCGTACATATGGTGGACTAGTTTTTTCCAGTATGCGTCTTTTTGTTCCTTATGGGACTATAAGTGTACTTGGTGGCCTAGTTCAGTGTTGTACGGTGACATGTGTGCGTTCAATAGAGGATCCACCGCCTTGAGGTAACAAGGATGTTCCAGTCTATTCAATAATCATACAACGAGAATCTCTGGCCAGAGTATAATGAAGTTGGACTTCAGGTTAAGAATATTGAATAGACATATTGACCGGGTTTATGGGTTTGACCAAGTTTGACCATGACCTTTATCTGGTTCGGAACAAGTGTTGTGTGGAATGAATGTTGCATGATATTTGTAACGGAAGGGTTCATTATAACATATTAAAATATATTCATTGTCAACTAGGTAGTCATGATATACTGCTAGGTGTCACTCATGACTTACGAGTTATTTAATAATGAGTTATTAAATATTACTCGTTGCTAGTTTGACTATGAACCTAGAAAGTCACACCATAATGGTTCGTGGTAATGCTGAGAACTTTAAAAGAAATCGATAAAAAGTTATCGATATTGAATTAATACATTAATAACTGATTAATGAATTAATTCAATACTGGGTAGATTTGGGCTTTTAAAAGGCTAGCACCTTTGGGCCCAAACCAGGCTATATATATATAAGCCTTGCCCTATTTCTTAACTATGAGAAGTGACAGAGAGATTATTCAGAAAAGAGTTTTCACGTGAAAATCTCTGGGAGTTCTCACGTGCCTGGCCGGTGGACGGACTAGAGGCCGGACGATTGGACGGTTTTGATTCTGCCAAAGCACGCTTCAAGGGTAAACCTTTCTAACTTCCTTTTTACATAGAATCATAGAAAAAGTAATTGATGCTTCCGCTGCGCATGTATGTTTTTCTAACAGTGGTATCAGAGCCGGACTTTTTCTAATGATTTTATGTTTAGATTAATTTGTGGCTTTTATTTTTTTGATCTAAAATTTGGGTTAATTTAATGATATAATAATTTGATTATTATATGAAAAAATGTTTTTATAATATATATTTGATATATATGAAATTAAAACATAAAGAAAAACAAAAGATTATTACGTAAGAGGTTTGATTAAGTTTTACGTAAAATTGAGTTTTACGTAATTTAGTTTTTAAAAATCAAAAAGGCAAAATTTTTTTTTCTTTTACGTAATTGGGCTGTGATATTCCGTATGTTCTTCGGCAACCGCTGCTACGTTTTCCGTTCATCTTCTTCATCATATCCGTTCGTACTCTCTTGTTTCCGATCAACCATTGATCCGCATGAGGGAGACGGAGAAGTAGGTTGGCTTGAAGAAGTCAAGTCAAATGGTTGTTCGAACGGAGAACGCCATTGTCGCTCCTGGAGAAGGTGATGAACTGTTCATCGTCGGCGACTCCAGCAGCAAGCTTTGTCATACCGGCGACTGGTGGCTGAGCGTGATGGTGCGTTCAGTTGGCGTCGCTTGTGAACGGCTAGCTATTAGCTAATCCCGAGAAGGCCTGGTTTCATGTTGTTGCTCCCGGAGAAAGAGATGAAGGGTTCATCGCCGACGAGCGCACCAGCTTCTGGTCGGATGGCTTTGGCACGGTGGCTGTTCCAGTGGGTGAGGTGGCCGGCGGTGGGATGCTGGCAGAGACGGACACACTGTTGAAGCCGTGAAAGGCACAATTTGTTTTTGGAAAGATTAATATTACCTATTAAATATTTAATATTTTGGTAATATTATATTTTCAAAATACTAAATATGATAATTAGAATTATGTTACCAAATAAAATATTGGATATTTTTGTGGCATTAATTGTTATCATATTGTAAAATATTCTATATTGATAATTGAAAATTTATACTACAAATTTAAATATGAGATATTTTGGTAGTATTAATTATATATTATCATATTTGATTATTTTATAATTGAAAATTAATATTTTTGGAAGATTATATGATAATATATTGTTATTGCCATTTGAAATATGATTTTCATGGTATTAATAATTATATTATTGTAATCTTGAAATATTTATTTTCTCCTTAAATAGTGATTCTTTTATTTGATAATTGAATGCTATTTAGGTAAGTTTCCATGATTATAAAATTTTAAATTAAAGTGTTTGATTTAAAATAACATTATAATAGTAATTGATTGATTTCATACAAATTTGATTTGGTAAGAAATTAATTAATTAATGGAAAGTTTTGTTTTGTTATATGGAAATTGGTTTCCATATAAAGTGTTGTTTAGATTGACCCAAGTTTTTATGGTATAATTGGATTATATCTTATAAAGCCACAAATTAATGCGTTGTTTATTTTATGCTATGTATGAATTGCTTAGCATGTCGGTTTGGTCATGGACTTAGGACCCGTTGAATGAATGTGATTTATTTTGGGTTTTGCACCGTTTTTGGTGATTAATTAAAATTGAGGTCTGCGTGTCTCTTATCTATTATTGTAATGTAAATCCCTTTCCCGAAACATGTACCCCTTTTCTGGTAGATAGGAAATGTATAGATATCGAAGACTTCAAGAGTTGAAGACCCGAAGAATATGTACGATGGAAGCTTACATGTAATAGATAGGATTTTAATTTTTCACTATTCACTGTGCACGGTCAAAATTAGTTGGCTCAATTTTGACCATTTAGAAGTCCATGACCGATATCGAGTTTACTTTTCATGCCTTTATATATGTGATATATGTGAAAATGTTGCATGAGTAAAGTGAAATTTAATAATTATTAAAATCTTCCCTTTATTAAAATATTAAGTTGTAAACGGTTAGGCCTCAAGAGTTGAGATTACCTAATCGTGGCTCTCCACCATCGTAAGAAATCAAATATTTTTCTTAGTATGGTGTCGGCTATGCCAACATAGGGGCAACGTGTTATTTTAAAATATTTTGTTTTTCTTATTTTAAACATGTGATGTGGTAGCACTTAGAAACTTTGCTTTTCAAGAAACCACTAAAGGTGAGAAAAGTCAAGGTTCAACTCTATTTGTTACCAGGATGGTGGGTTTGACTTAACTGAGTCCATTGGGCTAAGATGCCCCTTAAGGTGAGGTTCAATGGGCCATGGAGCCCAAGTTTAATTAAATCGAATCATGCATGAGATGTATTGGCAAGAGTTGGCCACTTACAAATTTTTCAAATTCCAAGATGCCCCTTAAGGTGAGGAATGAGATAAATTTGTAAGACTTCGATTACCCATTAGAAATCTTCCAACGGGATTTCCATTTCTTGCTTGGGAAGTGCAGGATTCGAAAAATTTAGTGGGAGATACTATTTGATTGTTTTTCGAAAATCAAATAGTTTAATCAAGAATCGTGTCTAATAATTAATGTTATTTTCTGCAGTTATTTTCAAATGGCTTTAAATCCTTTGTCAAAAATACTCGAAGAAAACAAACTTACTGGACCAAATTTAACTGATTGGCTCCGAAATTTGAGAATCGTTCTCAATTTGGAAAAGATCGGTTATGTTTTAGACCAAGATCCTCCATTGATTGGTATCATACCAGATGATGCTGATGTTGATCAGCTTGATGTTCATAATGCTGAGGTTGCAGCGTTTGATAAGTGGAAGGATGATGATCTGAGGGCTAAGAGTTATGTCCTTGCCTCTATGACCAATGAGTTACAACGTCAGCATGAAAAGATGCCTGACGCAAAATCTATGGTCAATCACCTACAAGAGTTGTACGGTGAGCATAGTAGGATTGCACGTTATGAGGTTACTAAGGCCTTATTTCGAGCAAAACTACAAGAAGGAGGAAATGTAGGAGATCATGTTCTTAATATGATTGGCTTATTGGAGAGATTGGAAGAATTAAATATCTTCCTTGATTCTGAGCTTGAAGTAGACTTAATTCTACAGTCTCTTCCAGATTCTTTTGGGCCTTTCATAATGAATTTCCACATGAACAAGCTTCATTGTTCGAAATATGATCTGCACAATATGTTGTGCACTGCTCATGCTACAATGAAGGCTATGAACACTGATATTGTTCTTTTGGCATCTTCCAAGTCAAAGAAGAAGAGAAAGTACAAGAAGGTTTCTGAAGTGAAACCAACTGGGGGACTGACCAAAACTAAAGGGAAGGTTGCGAGTAAAGGAAAGTGTTTCCATTGCAACAAAGAAGGGCATTGGAAAAGAAATTGCACAGAATATCTAAAGTCTTTGAAAGTCAAGGACAATGACAAACCTTCAGAAGGTATGCTCATTAAAGAGACTAGTTTTTAATTGGTCTAAATAACTACTTCTTTGATAATATACTCAGAAGCAACTTCACATGTTTGTGTATCGTTGCAGGATCTGAGAAGAAATAGAGAGTTGACTGAAGATGAGATTGCTCTAAGGATGGGAAATGGAGCAAGAGTTGCTGCATTAGTTGTTGGAGATTTATCTATTCAGTTTTCATTTAATCATATTTTAAAAGACTATTTATGTAATTCTAGTATTTAAAACATTATTTCCATTCCTGTTAAAAATAATTATGAATTTTTCTTTTCGGAATAATGTTTATTACATTTATTTCAATAATAAATGCGATGACACTAGAATATCATTAAATGGTATTTATCGCTTAAATATGACTAATGATAGTATAAATGAGCATTTAATACATATTAATGTATTCATGTGATCCATTTGATGAAATGGATTTTAGATCATGGAGTTCCATCTAAGTCTGTTCGTAAGACACCATATGAGATATGGGACACCCCATCTTAAGTATGCTAAGATTTGGGGTTACACAGCTTATATCAAAAGCCTAAAATAGACAAATTGGAAACAAGATCTAAAAAGATAGAAAGATATAACTTGACAAAGAGTTTGTTAATAAATCTTCCTAGCCTTATTAGATTTAAGAATCTGTGCAATATGAACCAAAACTTATGCCTCCTCTTTGGATAAATGTTAGACATAATCAAGCATTAGACATATTATAGTTGTCTTCATGACATAGAGAGTGTCTTTGCAATTGGAGATAATGTGTCTAGTGACGATCATATCATTTACAAAGAGGCAATATCATATATCAATTTTAGAATGTGGAACATCTGTTTTGACAAGGTAGTCAAATTGTTTGACTATAAGGTAAAACATTGATGACCTATGTGTATAAAATGGTCAGTGGGAGTGCTATCACGTTTCTTTTATTATATGTAGATGACATATTAATAACAAGAAATGATGTAAGCATGATGACTCCGGTAAGAGTTTGATTATCTAAAGTTTTCTATATGATAGATTTGGGATAAGCAACCTATATTCTTGGAATTCGAGTCTATAAAGATAGATCGAAAAGATTAGTAAGTTTATCTCATAGTATGTACATAAAATATTGAAGTTGTTCAATATCTTATATTCTAAGAAAGGTTTTATTATTTTTCAAGCATGAAATCTATATCTCTAAAGTTTGTATCCTGACACAACTGAAGAGAGGGATCACATGAGTAAAATACCATAGGCTTCGGCTATTGGGTATGTTATATATGTGATGTTATGTACAAGATTTGATGTTTCTCATGTAGTGAGTGTCACTTGTAAACATCAATCAAATCCAGGTGAATAACACTAGACATCAGTTAAGTAACTAAGAGTTTAGTCTTAACTGATAGAAAACGAGTATTAACGATTAAAGGATACACAAATTTGATTTTCTATCGGATCAGATGATAAGAAAGTTTACTTTTTGTAATAGTGGTGCAATTAGTTGGAAGAGTTCCAAACAGGAAATGATTGCATATTCAACTACTAAAGCCGAGTTTGCTGATGCTATCATCGCCTAAGAGAGTTCGTTGCAAAGGGTGATATTGCAATGCAGATAATAGCATTTACGGATAACCTAGCAGATCCGTTTTCTATACCACTTATTCAGGAGCAGTTAGATCGGCATCTTGAGAAGATGAGGGTTACCGATTGGCTCTAGTGCAAGTGGGAGACTGACATTTTAACGTCCATTGTATTACGAGAGATTGAACCTTTTCCTTCGTCTTTCACTTCACTTGTACAGATGGCACACCGTTGCTCTCTTTAAAAGAAAATCACAGAAAAAAAAAAAAATCACAGGATCAAACTTTAGTTGTGGGGTCAGGGCCGGCCCTGGGCATGTCTGCCAGGGCCTTTGCACAGGGCCCCCAATTTTTGGGGGCCCCATATTAAAAAAAAAAAATTATGTATATACTGGCATTAAGCATTACGCATGGGCGGCATGGCTAAATTGGCTATTAGTACTGTAGCTTTTATTCTTTCAATACTTTCATTACCAAAATTACGCAGCTTATATTTACACATCTCACAACTAGCCTAACTACGTATTTGGTAATTTTTTACGTAACTTTTTAAACAATATCTTCAAAAAAAAATAGCCCAATTTAAACAACTATTATCTAATTGGTAATTTTTCAATAGTCAAGGGACCAAATTGGTAATTTTCAATAGTCAATGGACCAAATTGGTAACTAATTTTTCACTGAAATGGTCCCTTGACTATTGAAAAATTACCAATTTGATCCCTTGACTATAGCAAAATTACCAATTTAGTCCCGATTTAACGGATGTTTAACAGTAAAAATAAATGGAGGACCAAATTGGTTAAAAATTTCAAAGTCGAGGGACTAAATTGGGCACGAAAAATTATCGAGGACCAAATTGGTAATTTCGCAATAGTCGAGGGACCATTTCGGTAATAAGCTCTAATCTAAAAACATAATAAGTGTGAATGAAGGTTATATCCTTCATTTATGTCCATTTTTTCCGTTAAGTTTTGTTGTACATTATGCTATAAAAGTTGTACTTTACAATATATTAGACAAACATATCCTTACTGTTATAACTTCCGTTATCTTTTCTATTATTGTTACCATGCACTGATGCACATGCATCCACTATATATTTTCTTATTTTCTTCAATAATATAATATATACACATTATATATTGGAGTTATGTGTTAGTTATTTTCTATAAAATAAATATAAAATTTATAAAAATATTTTACATTATTATTATTATTATTATTATTATTATTTACAATAATTTAAATATTTAAAATCTAAATAAATTTAAATTTTTAATATAAAATATTAATATTGGGCACATATTTTTTGCGCATCGCGCATCAGAAAAACTAGTTTATATATATATATATTACTTGAAAAAGGGGCCTAATTTAAAATATTGCACACGACCCCAATTTTTATTGGAACGGCCCTGTGTGGGGTATTAACTCTTTGAACTGCAACAGATAAAAAAAGTATAAAACAAATACAACATTATGATAGAGTCAATAGTATTTAAAAATTTCTAAAACATAAACACAAAATTCTGTACGAGATTCCAATTATTACTCCAGTGCATTGAAATTTTAGTTTCAAAATAAGAATTATGTTTTATTTATTGGGATAGAGATAAAATTTATAGAATTATATTATCGAATTGAGTTGGATGAATTTTAATCAAAATTTTAAAATGAAAATTTAAAACTTGCTGATATACTTTATAGACATTGGAAATTATGATTGAATCTATACTTGGATGCAAATAATTTTAACATTTGATATACAATTTTTAACATAAGTAATATTAAACTACTGTTAACGATCGAATTTAATAGTATCCTATAATTTCAAAGAATAAAATTAAGCATTTGGGAAAAGATCAGAGAAGGAAAAAAAAAAAAAAAAAGGTTGTACTAAATATGTCCAAAATGAAATGGTTATGGGGGCTCGACCTTTAGCAGTTGTAGCAATACATAATTGCACACGACGAATGAGGCATTGGTATAATCTAATAGCCCCAACGGCCCCCAAGTGTAAGGAATGTTAATTGATGTGGTCGAACATTCGAACTTGAGAAATTATTTAAAGGAATATATATATATATATATATATATATATATATATATAACTTCTTGAATTACATATTGTTAGTTACAATAAAATAATTTGAAATAAAAGATATTGAGGTTGTATGGTAAATAGCTGTTAGCTAATTGAGTTAGTGGGTTTGATTAGTTGATAGCATTAGTGACATGCAAAATGATTTTATTAAAAAGCTTATAAGAAAACATGCTTTGAGCAGCTTTTTAAATTTTAGTATTTTAGAGTAATAAGGTTCTATAAAAAGCTAATTAATCAAACACTCATATTGAGTGTTTAATCAAGTCAAAAAATTAATAATGGTCAAATAAATTAAATTTGGCTGATAAGCTAATTATGTTATCAAACATGGTCATTGTTTGCTATTGATTATCTTTAAATTATTCGTTTTAGGATAAAACTAATCCAATAAATCTACACCGTTTAAAAGTATGATTAAATACATAAAATTTCAAGACATAGAAAACATTTTTGATATGCTTGAAACTATTTGGGGTACCTGAGGAATAAGGAATAGATGGTTTCCTAACTAATAAAGTAAACCTCTTCCAGTGGCCAGCAGTTGTATATTGGTTTCTAGTGGCAGGCTGGCAGCAGTTTTTATTTGGCACGGTGGCACCTTATATTTGACCCATTGGAAAATAAAATTTAAAAAAAAAAGAAGAATTTAAAAGAAATACTATTCCAGCGTTTGAAATTAAATATGTGCAGAATTAATATTGAGCATGTAAGAATTAATTATGTATTCACTTAATGATTTACACATAATATTCAAAGGGTCACACTTATGTGAGACCGTTTCACGGATCCTTATTAGTGAGACGGGTCGAGTCGGATCGAAACAACATGTAAATGTCATACTTATATGTGCAAATGTTATACTTACATGCTCAAATATAATACTCCGTACTAATTAGGAATACAATTTTTGTTACTTATAAGAGAAAAATTATTACAATTTTCATAATAAGTAAGGTTGACAAGTGCCCAGGGAAAATATAATACTTTTGAGAAAAATGTAATACTTTTAAATCGGAATGTAAAAGTATTGTATTTTCCCTTAAAAGTATTACATTTACCCTTATAAGTAACAAAAATTTTATTCATGATTAGTATTACATTTGAGCATATAAGTATGATATTTTTGCGTATAAGTACATTTTCATATTAACCCGACTCGTCCCGACCCGTCTCACGGTGAGACGGTCTCACATAAATTTTTGTCATATAAAGGTTTCTCTGAAAAAAGAATAAAGTCATAATTATATCTAATTTCTTTTTCCTGAACCGAATTTTATAATTAAGATATAATGTTTGTGAATTGATAAAAAATTAATGAATATTTGACAATTTTGACTTTTTTTTTTTTGAAAACCCAATTTTGACTTAGTCATAAGTCTAAACACTAAAAAAAAAATGTTTAGCAATTGGCTACTAGTATATAATTTTTAAATAAAAACGCTGAAAAATGAAATGATGCTAGTGGTAGTGTTTTTAGATAGTGGAGGGGCAATTCTGAATTCTCCCTTCTCTGACCGTTAACCCTTACTAAAAAAATTTCAATTGCATTAATGTGGGAATGTGGGATGGCTCTCATATGGGAGCTGACCCATCCCATAATTAATATAGGTGAAGGGGAGTGCCCTTTTATTTATTTTATTATTATAACTAGCACGGATTAAGATAAAAATTTGTGTAAGACTATCTTACGAATTCTTGTTCGTGAGACGGGCTGTGTTAAGATAAAAATATAATATTTATTATGAAAATGTAATATTATTAATTAGGAATAAAATATTTACTACTTATATTGGAAAGTGTAATATTTTGAAGAAAATTGTAATACTTTTACATTTTGATATAAAAGTATTACATTTTTCCTTATAAGTAACAAAATATTACTTATAATATAAAGTGTAATTCTTTTGATGAAAAATGTAATATTTTTCATCAAAATGTAAAAGTATTACATTTTTTCTTTAAAAATATCACATGTTACCGTATAAGTAACAAACACTCTCTCTCTCCATTACAAGGTTCCCAAACAATTTAATGTTAATTAAGAGATTTAAACAAAACTAATATTAATTTAAGAGATTTAAACTAATTGTATATACTGTACGTGTGATTAACATATATAAATTGTTTGGGAACATGCAATTAATGATGTATCTAATAATTTAAAAAGTTTAGGAAATTAGGTATATAATAATTGAGTAATAAATATGTTTAGGAAAGTTGATATATTTTGTTAATTAGAAATGAAAGAGTTTCGTAATAAAATACAAGTTTTAAATATCTTGCAGAAAAGGACTTGGGTCAATATTGATTTTGCTTTTTAATGATGTGGCATCTTCTCCGGCGGTGTATAGCATCTATACATTCGGTTGTGCATCAAATATTAATCCTATAAATAGTAGGTAAGATAAAACTACTTGATATTCAATTATCAAATGTTATAAGGTGGATTGACGTATACAGAAATCATGATTTAAGTAATATTTTAATCACAATTGACCCACGGTTTTTGATTTTTTATTTATATTTTACAAAAATAATAGAAATTTCACTTTAAATAACGTGTTTATCTCCCTCCCATTTCAAAGCAAGCAGTATCATATCCTGTCTACTAAAATCCTCTGTCTACCCATTTTATATTGCAGTCAGATCATCAACATATATGGAGTTCGAAAATGATCGTCGACAACTGGTGTTGAGAGACAACCTCGGAGGGATCAGAATGAAGACCAACTATTCTGATCTCAAAAAAAGCTATTCTTTAGTTAGTAGCGGCGGCAAAGCGTCGCCGCCGGAGGATCTGGCTAGCCGGATTGATTCGTTTCGCGAGCTCGAAAATGGCGCCCCCAACACCGCTTCCGCCGAAAAGAAGCTGGCTTGGCTCCGCTCTCAGATCATCGGTGGCGACGTCGAGTTCGATACGCCGTTCGGAAAGCGCCGCCTCACTTACGCTGATCACACCGCCTCCGGCCGCTCTCTTCACTACATTGAGAACTATATCATCAACAACGTCCTTCCATTCTATGGTTAGTTCATGACTCTATTTGGTACAACTTATTTTAAGACTTAAATAAGTTTTGGTATTAGATTATCAATTTTCAACTAACTTTTTAGCTAAAGATGCCAAACATAGCCAGCCCATAAGCTATGTTTATGAAGAAAATCATATATATTTATGATTATTCTTAAATTAAACAGGCAACAGTCACACTAGTGACAGTTACGTGGGATACCAGACGACGAAGATTGTGAAGGAGGCTTCGGAGTACGTGAAGAAATGCATGGGAGGAGGGGAAAACGACGCCATAATATTTTGCGGCTCCGGGTCGACGGCGGCGGTCAAACGACTCCAAGAAGTGATGGGAATCGCAGTCCCTTCAATCATTAGGGAGAAGTTGGTGGAGTCGTGCCTGAGCAACGAGGAGGAGAGATGGGTGGTTTTTGTGGGGCCGTACGAGCACCACTCCAACATCCTGTCGTGGCGGCAGAGCCTGGCGGAGGTGGTGGAGATCGGGTTGACTCAAGATGGGCTTATAGACATGGAAGCCTTGAAGCTCAAGCTGGAATCGTACAAATCCACCTATAGGCCGCTGTTAGGCTCATTCTCCGCCTGCAGTAATGTCACCGGAACTTACTCCGACACCCGAGCCATCGCTCGTCTTCTCCATAGATATGGAGCCTTCGCTTGCTTTGATTTTGCAGCAAGGTAAGCCCGTCTTCATGTCATGCCCGCCCCCCCGCCATATATTATATTTATCTGGTTTTGTTTTGTAAGTCATTATTAGTTGAAAATTAACATACAGCCGGACACGTATGTCTTCTAATAATGGCAATTTATATCATGGATTAAATTCCGCCTAACAAAACAATGATATACAAAATTTATACTCATAAGATACATAATTTTATAACACAGACATATATACATGTTATATATTTACTTTTTTTTTCAAATCTAATTTAGGTACATAATTTGTGTTCATAGGCACAAAATTTCACGATACGAAAATTCATAACATAAGACACGATTATTAATTTGTTTCAGCTACATAATTCATACTCTTAAAATATAAAATTTCATAATACAAAGACATAAAAATTCACAATATAAGATACATACACATGCACCAGGATTCATGTGAACTTGAGTCCATAGTATAAGGATCGTCTAATAATAGAGTTTGTATGTATTTTGAAATGGCAGTGGGCCGTATACGAAGATTGATATGAGATCAGGGGAAATAGACGGATACGATGCGGTTTTCCTGAGCCCACATAAGTTTCTGGGTGGGCCAGGAACACCCGGAATCCTTATGATGAGCAAGATTTTGTATCAATTGGGATCTTCACCTCCGTCAACTTGTGGAGGCGGCACCGTCGATTTTGCCAACCCTTACAATGAGAAGGTAATTAGAGCAATCTTATTTATTTAGTTTTTGGATTGGTTTTCATCAATTAAGAGAGAAAGATAAGAGGGAAGAGAAAAAAAAAAAAAAAAAAGGGAAAAAATTTAACAACAAAAAGTTTAAAAAAAATAAATAATTTGGTATTTACGTACCTAGTTGTGTACGTGCCAACTAGGCGTTAGATGCACTTGCAAGCTATTTTTTTTTTCATTTCTTCTAAACTAATGAGATCTTAAAAGAACTTATTTTACAAGAATACAAATCTAAAAAAACCACATTTTCCATTAGTCCCAACTCCCAATTGCATTTGCATAATATAATATAATATTCCACTTTGACTCCGGCCAATAATAATGTTCATTTAGTTGACCGGTGGCTGATTTGATAAATCCGTCTAAATATGAAAAGAATTTAGTTCAGTTGGGCGGCTTTGGGTTTAAGAAAAGAAAACAATTGACAACTTACCAAATATGGATCTAAAGTATTTTGACGACGCGTGCTGCCAATAAATAAGCCAACTTGGCAACTTGCTTGCAATCCTTGAATGCATGTATGTTTCGCCATTGATCATCTTTATTATACCGTACCACTGAAAAAAAAAAAACTCTGTTGATTTAATTAGTTGTATACTTGAGATATATACAACTAAGAGTCCAAATTGCAACCGATAAAATTCCGTTACAAAGAGTACAAATTTCATTACAAGTCATGATTTCTAACGAAATTTACAAAAGAATGCATCTCGTTGGTAAAACACGTGTTGCAACTCAAGTACAATGGATTTTCCCGTTGCAAATTTATGTTATAAAGCTTACAATGGATTTTTCCGTTGCAAATTCTATTGCAATGTTTTTTTCGTGTCTACTCCCTTGTAAATATATCAACTGATTGAAATCCTTACAATGTCCGCGACGAATTTTTTTCTGGCTAATTCCATTGCAAAAATAGTAATGAAATTTAATGTGTTGCAACAAATAATTTAGTTAATTCCGTTACAAAACGTCATTGCAATTTAGTTTGGGAAGGTAATAGGATAATATATTTATGTATGTATGTAACGACATGCAGGATACATTATACGTGGAGAACATTGAAGAGAGGGAAGATGCGGGAACGCCGCCCATCATCCAGAAAATCAGAGCAGCGTTGGCGTTTTGGGTGAAGGAATTCATAGGGCAGAAGGTGATCGAGAGATTGGAGCATACGTACATTAATGAAGCCCTTGAAAGGCTGCTCCCAAACCCAAACATATGGGTATTGGGCAATGTAACAGCAAAGAGACAGGCAGTCCTGTCTTTCCTAATTTACACCACCACCTACTCCTTATCAGCTGACATTAATGGTCAGGACAAACAACTTTATCTATGGAGAGAGAGTGGAAACATGAGAGATAAGCCTCTCCACGGCCCTTTTGTTGCCAAGCTACTCAATGACCTGTTTGGCATCCAAGCCCGGGGTGGGTGCGCTTGTGCAGGGCCATATGGACACAGCTTGCTCAACGTTGACCAAACTCACTCGCTTGCCTTCAGATCTGCCATTGAAAAGGTAATTTAGAAACTTAACAAACTATTTTTTTAATTCATTTTTCTTTTAGGCCGGGCAAATATATATAACCCCACTAGTATGTTAATGTTAGAATCAAGAGCCAAAAGCTATAGCCCATTACATTCAGTCTTAGCCTAACAATTCCGGAGTCTCTATCCAACAATCTCAATTATTGAGTGCTAAACTTGACCTCTTTACCGGCCTCCATGCAACACTTAAAACTATAATTGTAATTGGAATTGTTTCTGGCCAGCAGGGGTACACAGGAGTAAAGCCAGGGTGGACAAGGATTAGTTTTCCATACTACATGTCAAAAGAAGAATTTGAGTTTACCATAGCAGCATTGGAGTTTTTGGCTATCTACGCCCAGAGGTTCCTTCCGCTTTACAGTTTCAACTGGAAAACTGGGGGATGGACTTTCAAGAAGAAGGCACTGAAGGAGATTCTTTTGGGGAATGGGAAGCAACGTAATGGCGAATTTGGTGGTTCCATCATTAAAGATGATGGGGGGTTGTCCTTGTCGATATCATCCAAGTATGCAAAGTACCTGGAGACAGCCAAGTGGATTGCTAGCCTTCTTCCCAAGTTCCCTCCTCAGCAACCCATTCCAGAAGAGATTGATCCTCACCTCATACCTTTCCGTGTCTAATTCCCGCCCAGTTTTGCAGCCTCACATGATTGATTACTGTTTCCTTCTCATTCCGGTACTCTGATTGCATATATGTATAAAGAACTGCATGTGTTATAATGAATATATATACATGATCATACATCATTCCTTGACCATTCAGCTTCTCGATCATTGGACCAAATTAAATACGAAGATAGCTGTATGTGTTCCGTCCAAGCCATGCAAAACTGGATATTTAAATAAATACATTGCGTCCTCTCCTCTGTTTTGCGGGCGACCCAGTGGACCTCCAGAATTACCACCACTAGAATCTGCAGAAGCAACAACATGAGCCATGCATGGGCGTTACTGTGAAGTCATCAATACAATACCAGGATGCAACACATCATATATGTTTATTCTTGGTAACTACACAATTGTTATACGATACCATACACCATAGTCTACCTTGCATTGTGGATCCTAATCATAAAATTACATTGTAGTTAACTTGCAATTTAACATATTATGTGTCTCTAAATAAATTGAAATATTATGTCATGCGCATATACTTAATACTCCCTCTGTCCTATTTTACCTGTGGTGTTTACTATTCATTGGTCAAACCAACTCTTTCTTCATTGCTTATTTTCTTTAATAATTTTTAATTATTTTTAAATTTGATTTTTTTTGTGTTTAATAGTACTTTGGATGTAGTTTCTAAATATATAAATTTTATATACTAATACTAAACTTAATATTATGAAAATTAGAATTAAAAATAATTTCAATCAAGCCTTGTTAACCGAATCAGACAAACAAAATGGGACGGAGGTAGTATATTAATGTGTCTTCAATTTATTTACAAATATATAATCTGTTACTTATTTTATCCTTAATTTTAAAAGTTATTTATTTTGGTCATTTCACTATTAAATTTGTACTTACTTTGGTCCTCTATTAGGATTTTCATTTTATTGGTATTAAAATCAAAGGCAAAAATAGAATTTCAATTGTTGAGGTGTAAATTTTTAAATTAATTCTTTTGGAATTTTTTTTTGAGTACTATTAACTCTATTACAATCTTTAAAAAAAAAAAAAAAAAACTCTATTACAATGCAGTATAGGTTCATAACTACTTTCTAAACCTACTAAAGCACAAAGAGTCAATACTTCCTTCACTGAGGCTCGAACCAACAACCTCCCATAATTACTTTTGAAAGTTTTGTTATGGCGAACAATTTTCCTTTTTAAGTTTTGAACACTAGGTTTCAAAAAAAGTTTTGAACACTAGAAAAAGAATGACATCACCATCAAATACTAATTCTGTCTATTTTAGTATTTTACACTCTCTTTTATTTTTCATTTAATTTTTTTTTTACTTGAATAGAAAAATGTTTTGTTTTACTAAACTCTAATTCAATCAAAAGTTTTAGTATCATTGTATCTAGTGGTGAAGTTAAACGTGTGGTGTTTCAATAAAACAATTAACATACAAATAAATAAATAAATAAATAAATAAGATATGACTTTACGGGGATCAAATTCGTAGCTGACTCTCTCTCTCTCTCAGGCAAAGACGTCGGCGGCGACCACTCGGTCACCGGAAGAACAAGAACTTCTAAAACCAAGCACGTAGAAGTCCAAGAGGGGACGGGATACAGAGGAGGCGATGTTTATGTCCCCCCAAATCGAGATGGTCCAAGAAACCCCTTTCTCGCAGGAATCCGTTCAATGGTGCACTCCCGCGGCGACTTCGAGCCATGCATGGCAGCGCAAAGACCCAAGCGAGCTACCTGAGGAGGAACTGGTCTCGGATGAAGAAGAAATGAACGAAGACGATGCATATCCCAAATGCCTAGTGGTTCAAGTGACCAAAGAAGAGAAAGAAAGACTCTGCCGACCATGGCGCCGGTCGCTCATTATCAAGGTTCTTGAAAGAAAAGTAAGCTACTCTTATCTATTGTAGAGGCTACAAAGAATGTGGAAACCAGAGGCAACATTCGATCTAATCACACTGGATCAAGATGACTTTCTCGCCAAATTTGAAGCTCTTCGCGACTACGAATTTGGCAAGTATGAGGGTCCATGGATGATTTTAGACCATTACCTAGTTGTCCAAGAGTGGAAACCCAACTTTGATCCGAGGGATGAGAAAACAGAGAAGCTATTAACTTGGGTTAGATTTCCGACGCTACCTATCAAATACTTTGAAGACGATTTCCTTATGAAGATCAGAAAGAATGTTGGTCACCCAGTCAAGATTGATAATACAACAAGTCTTGTATCCAAAGGAAGCTTTGCAAGAGTATGCATTGAGATCGACATCTCCAAGCCCCTACTTTCGAAGTTCACACTGGATCAGAAAACTTGGCCTATCATGTAATATGGTGTCAATTTGATATGTTTTAATTGTGGTTTGTATGGCCATAGGCAAGACCAATGTGGGAAAGGAGGAACAAACCAAGAAGAGGCAGTTGGGGAAAAAAATGGTAATGGGCATACATGGGGATCTCAACCTGCTGGCCAACCTATGATGTCAACACCACATCGTCCATCAACCTTCCAACCCAAGGAAAATTATGGGTCATGGATGATAGTATCTTGAAAGACCAGGAGAGGTCAAGGAAGAGGTGGCAACCGCCCCAACTCTAGCCAGCAACCCATTGGTACTAACTAGATCACCCCGAGACCGGTAAATGGGGGGATACCTGTTACGACTCGCTATGCCATACTCTATGACATTGACGAAGTTGAACATGTAGCGCATGTAGACATAGGCAAAGACTTGGATACACATAACACAACGGTAGCACTCCCCAGCATAAGAACTAACCACTGGCAAACTAGAAAATCTACGTACCAGTACAACAATGATGGCTATAATAGATATCTGACACAACCTATCCAACAAAGACAAGCCATACCAACCTCCCGTGGAGCATATAGCAACAGGGGTGGACGAGGAGGAAGCTCAAGACAAGCCGCAGCCGAGACAGAGCACACGGTGGTCCGAGGTTCCAATAAAGGGAAGAACATTGTTAGCATAGTAATTTGCCATGAACTTGAACAACCAGAGTACTCTCTGGCTAATCAGGATGACACCTTAATGGGTGATCCTCCTGATGTTCCAAGAATTTTTTCAAATTTAGACAAACCCCCAAACGAAGCTATGGAGATAGCAGAGGATCTGCCCGGTCGTAATGACCTAGTGGCTGCTGGTGTTTTGCGCTCTTAAGCGCATATCCTTGTTTGTTGCATTTTTTTTATGATCTGCATAATTTGGAATTGTCAGGGTCCGGTATCTAATTCTTTTCGTCGCACACTGAAAAATTATATTTCCTTACATAAACCATCTATTGTGTGTTTACTTGAACCAAAAGTGTCTGGTAATCAAGCCAATAAAATATGCTTTGATATTGGTTTTGACGAGTGGATTCGTGTGGAAGCCATAGGGTTTTCTGGTGGTATTTGGATCCTTTGGAAGACTAATATCTCTGTCCACATAATAACTACTCACCCTCAATTTGTTAGTATGCAAGTGAAGGATAGTGACTAAGAACCTTGGCTATTGACAATCGTGTATGGCAGTCCAATCCTTCCTTGAGAAGGAAAATGTTTCATGCATTGTCTGGTCTCAACCTCAGTTCTCAAGACCAACGGCTCATAACTGGGGACTTCAACTCAATAACGAACCAAGATGAAGTAAGTAACTCGGAATGCTTCAACCAAGCCAGATGTTCAAACTTCAATAGCTGGATATTTCGAGAAGGCTTAGTGGATTTAGGTTACTCAGGTTCGAAATATACCTGGATGAGAGGAACTGAGTCGCAATTCTTCAAAAGTGCAAGACTAGATCGCGCTCTAGCAAATACAGGATAGAAGATCAGATACCCTAACGCCACAATGGAGCACCTCCCCATGGTTGATTCATACCATACTCCCCTACTCATCAACACTAGTCCACTATCCTCTACTAGCATGGTTAAGAAGTTCAAGTTCAAGTTCAACTTGGCTTGGTGTACACATCAAGACTTCTATAGGCTTATGCATCAAATATGGAACTTAGAATTGGAGCTGGAAGCAAAAGAACACTTATCGGCAAAGACACTAGCTGATTGGAATAAACATACATTCGGAAACATATTCTACAAAAAGAAAAGACTCTTAGCTAGAATTGGGGGAATCCAACGTAGTCTGGCTCAGCAGGTAAGGACGGATATCATAAAATTGGACAATAAACTACGTGTGGAACTAGAAGAGCCCCTATACCAAGAGGAGTTGCTATGGTACCAACGCTCTAGGGAAGAATGGATCACTTCAGGTGACCGTAACACTAGGTACTACCAAGTTGCAACAATGGTAAAGAACATAACATAAAAAATTAAGTCTTTAAGGAACGAAGACGATAAATGGGTCACGGAAGAGGAGGAACTACTAGAGCTGTTTTGCAGTCACTTTGCTCGTCTCTTTACTGAGGATAAGCCATCTAGCAACCAACAGCTCAACATTAGAGGTTTCCCAGAAGCCAATGTGGTGGTTTGGCAGGAAGTTAACCGTCCTTTTCAAGCTAAGGAAATAAAACAAACACTCTTCGAAATGGAACCAAGTAAAACCCTTGGGCCTAATGGATTCAATGCAAGATTCTATTAGAAATCTTGGGATATAGTAGTGGTCTCTATTATAAGATTTTCCTTGGAATTCTTTAACACATGAAAGTTATCTGCATGCTGCAACTACACACTAATCTACCTGATACCCAAAGTTCCCACTCCGGAAAGGGTTAATCAATTGCGACTAATAGGATTGTGCAATGTCTCCTACAAAATACTGACCAAGGCCATGAAGAAGGCTCAAGAAAATCTCTAAAATACTCATCGGACCTCACCAAACTAGCTTTGTCCCCAGACGGCAAATTTCGGACAACATTCTTGTCTTCCAAGAAGTGTTAAACTCAATGAAAGCAAAGAAAGGCGCAATAGGGTGGATGGTTATGAAAATTGACTTAGAGAAATCCTATGATAGGATCTCATGGAACTTTATTGACGAAACTCTCGCGGAGGCTGGATTCAATACCAATTGGAGAAGAAATATACTCTCATGTGTAACCCCATCAAGGCTGGCAATAACTTCGAATGGGAAGCAGTCCGAGTTGTTCAAATCGAGACGTGGAATCAGACAGGGAGATCTCATATCACCTTTACTCTTTGTCTTGTGCATAGAAAAAATTAGTCACATTATAAATCATTCTGAGCTTATGGGAACCTGGAAGGGGATTAGACTGTCTAGGTAAGGCCCTCACTTAACGCATTTGTTTTTTTGCAGACGACATGGTGCTCTTCGGGGAAGCCACATTGGAGCAAGCATAAGAAATGAAGAAATGTCTGGAAGTGTTCTGCAAGGCTTCAGGACAGAGAGTCAATTTTCAGAAGTCAAGCATCTTCTTCTCAAAAATACCCATCAAGATATCCAGACGAAGATAGTTGACATAACTGGGATTCCTAAAGTTTCAAACTTGGAAAAATACCTGGACATACCATCGATACATGGGAGACTTAAGAATGGATCATTATTCTGGAAAGGATTCAAGACAAGCTAACAGGGTGGAAGGCCAATACTCTCTTCCTCGCAGGCAGACATGTGCTCGTCCAATTAGTAGTTATTGCAATCCCGTACTACACGATGCAAACAACATTACTTCCAGTGGGAGTTATAGCAAACATTGAGAAGTTGATCTGAAGCTTTTTATGGGGCAGCTCAGATGGTGACAAGAAATGTCACTTGGTCAATTGGGAGACGGTTACCAAGAATAAAGATTATGGTGGACTGGGTATTCCTAGATTAGAGCAGATGAACATAGCGTTCCTTGCTAAATTAGGCTGGCAAATTATACAAAATGAAGACAACTTCTGGATACGAATCTTCAAGGCTAAGTACGCAATTCAGTCCGTAGATTGCTCTACCTGGCTCCCCAAGAACAATATGTCCAACGCATGGAGGGGGGATCTTAAAGGCAGTGCCGGTCATCTAACAAAGCACCAGAAGTCAAGTAAGAAATGGAAAAAGTACTCTGTTTTGGAAGCCCACTTGGCTAGGTGACTGTCCACTTGAGAGAATAGCCCTATACCCCATCCCTCAACCTGAAGCCTCCAAATCAATCGCAAGTTACTGGGATCCGGTTGCAGGCTGGAAGTGGCCATTAATAGAAAATTTGTTATCAAAAGAGTGCTTAAACAAACTAGCCGCGACTATCATCCTCGATGTACAAGGAGATGAGGACACCTTTGGTTGGAAGGAGGGTTCGCCCGAAGCCTTCTCCATAAGTTCAGCTTACGATATTGCAGCCAAGATTGAAACACAGGTGGAAGCTGCAAAATGGAAGCTTAAAGTCCCAAGCCGAATCAAAACTTTTATATGGTTGGTAAGACATGGTAGAATTCTGACCAACAGCAACAAAGCAAGAAGAGGCATCACAGAAGATGCCAACTATTGGTACTGTAACTCAGTAATTGAAGAAATTGAGCATGCAACGCGCAAATGTTCGTTAGCTAATGAAGTATGGAGAGCATTTTTCCCGGACTCTCATGCGAACCATGCAGCATTACCATATTTGAAATGGCTCGATAATGGCATCAATGGCAGAAAATCAGGCAACAAACCCAGCGACGACAATGCATTATTTGCAATCACAATATGGTGGATCTGGAAATGGCGCAACGATGCCATATTCAATAACAGTTTGAGGCCCCTGCAAGTTAAGCAAAAATGGATCCTGGCTCAGCAAGACGAGGTTAGCAAGGCGTTTTGCAGAGCTAAAAGTCACCAGGGATCTATCTCAAGAATCTGGACGAGGCTAAAGTGCTGAACATAGATGGTGCAGTGGATCTCCCTTCAAGCAAAGCAGGGTGTAGAGGTGTTTTGAGGGACAGTGATGGAAAATGGAAATGAGGATTTGTATGCAACATTGGGACGTGTCCCCCTATACAAGCTGAGGCTTTGGCCTTCCTAAGAGGCATCCAAGTAGCCAAACACATGGGCTATAGAAGGGTAGCTTTCGAAAGTGACTCAAGAGGAATTGTCGAGGGACTTAGCGGCTCCAATACTTTAAGCAATGCTGTACATAACATCCTTAAGGCCTGCAAGCATGAGCTCCATACGCTTGAAAACTGGCAAGTGTCACTTATTGCACGAGAACAGAACTTTGTAGCAGATGCATTGGCTGGACTCTTCAGAAACTGTTCATGAGGCCTGCATGTTCTTCATTACCCCCAGATGTAATTCTAGAACTAATAGAGGATGACTCAACTGGCTATCCATGTTGGCGTAATGTTTGGTGTAACACTTAGTATGTACTCGTTAATTGGGTATCCCCCTTCCAAATTAATATAAAAAAAAAAAGATATGACTTTCATTAGGTTGTTCAAATTTAATTTGAGTTGTTCCGAAATAACTTATCCATCATGATTAAGTGATTAGTAATATAATTAGGTTGATATTGTGGTCTAGTGGCACCAAGTTGCACTCCCACATGGTAGGTTGTGGGTTTGAGCCTCGGTAGAGACGATATTGACTCTTTGTGATTCAGTAGGTTGAGAAAGTAGTTATGAACAGATACTACATTGTAAATTTGTAATAGAGTCAGTAGTACTAAAAAATTCAAGAGTTTTTTTTCCAAAATGTTTCCTTGATTATTACTCATTCTCAATTTTGCATTTCGAATTTTAATTGCAACAAATGGTGTCCCTCAACTTTAAAAAACTCATCCAATTCAGTCCTCCGCTAGGTATTACATTGCAATGGGCAAATTATACCATGGACCAGGGTCTACCTTGCATTGTAGACCTTGGTGTAACATTTTCCATGTGTTAAAGCTTATTAAGTTGCAAGTAATAGGTCATTTATGACCATTATGATGTGGTTTGAAATAGAAGTAACGGAAACCGTTACTTAGCTTATAATGATGGCATGTAGGCTATATATGCATGGTCCTCCCACTGCTCCTGGTTCAGTTTTATACAACTACACCATCTAGTTTCCTAGGAGATAAGTGGTAGACAAACACTTTAAATCTAAGTTTCAAGCAATGCAACAACTATGGCTGGAGGTAAACGATCCTATTAGCTTCCGCAATAAGGTTAGATGGTAGACAAACACTCTAAATCTAAGTTTCAAGCAATGCAACAATTATGGCTGGAGGTAAACGATCATATTAGCTTCCGCAATAAGGTTTGATTATTACAATTATTTAATATTTGTATATTTTATTCTAACATTTGCTATCAGAGCCTGTTTAATCTCTACCTAGTTGATTAAGTTGTATTTGATATATATTTTGTATTATATATCATGCAATATATGTTTTACTGTTTTTCCTCAAGAATAATAATTAACAGTATGTGTATCTACTGCTACGGTGTATCAATCTACAAGATAAATGCAAAAATATCTATGCTTTGTTTTTAGTGTATGTATCTACATATATATTCAGAATTTCAGTTTTCATATATGTATACATATACATGTTTATTTATCCAGAAACAAATTTTGGAAAATTTGTTTAATTGCTTTTCAAAATAAGGGAATAATTTCGAAATTAATTAAAAAAAAATTAAAACAAATAACTAAAAACCTCTTTTTTCCTGATATGGGTTCTTCGACTGGCGGCGATGGCGGCTGCAACGGCGAACGCCGGTGACGGCGAAGGAAAGAGAGTCCGAGCAGACGACGAGGCTGGAAGTTGCGGACGGTGAACGATGCAGTGACACGGCTGGCATTCCCAGGTCGTCGCTGCTGCGTCTTGGTTTCGCCGGCGACCGAGCGGATGGAGATGCAGGGGATAGCGATGTCGTGCTTCTTCTTTCAGGCGACGCTGGCGACGGGTTGTCGCTGCTCCTCAAGCTCCAGTCGACGGCGAGAGGGATCCGGTGGCATCACGGTGAGAACGGGCGACGGATGTGGCGCTGCGAAGAGGAGAAACAGCGATGCTGAAGCTGGGTTCCCGGCGACATCAAGAATAAGCTTCGGTCTTGCTTTTGGTGACGCTTCGCTAGTGATGGAGGAATCGCGGCGCTCGGGCGACGGTGGTGGTCGGAGTTGTTTTCCGTCGTCGGTTCCGGCCAGGAAGTCTTCCGCCGATCTCTCTCCCCTCTTGGTAAGACAGCTGTTTTCGGCTTTGGTTATTCAATGAAGCTGCTAGGGTTTTATTTCTTTGGGTCTTTAAGCAAGAAGATGATGTTTTTTATTGAGTCATTTCCATTTTTGGTCCTACTGCTATTGCGGCATTGCCAATTTTAGTCCACTTCATTAATTTTTGCCACATTACAACCAATCTTATTTAGTTCTTGCCACTTTTAGTCCACCGTTAAAATTTTCGTCAAATAACCGTGCAAAATAGAGATATTTTGGTCATTTCATGCTTTGATCATCTCCTTTACCCTTTGTAGTGGTCTTCCTTACACATTTTCATCCAATGAAGAGGTCCAGCAAAAGCCATGGCTTTGTAATGTGGCTCACATGGCTTCCGCCGGACCTCTTCATTGGTTGAAAATGTGTAAGGAAAACCACTACAAAGGGTAAAGGAGATGACCAAAGCATGAAAAGACCAAAAATACACTGTTTTGGACGACCATTTGACGAAAATTTTAACGGTGAACTAAAAGTGACAAGGACTAAATAAGACTGGCCATAATGTGGCAAAAATTAATGAAGTGGACTAAAATTGGCAATGCCCCAATAACAGTAGGACCAAAAATGGAAATGACTCTATTTTATTTGGGCCGAGTCTGGCCCATTTCGGCCAAACCTGGACCCTTATTTAAAAAAAAGGGGGGGCTTATTTTGTGTTGTTTGGCTCAAAAAAGTCAACAAGAAATAGTTGTTTAATGGGTGGGTTTGGCCCATTTCGGCCAGCCCACTCAACTATTAATAATAATTGGACCTTTTTAGTTTATTTAAGGCATTTAGATTTGCTTTAAATTTTTGGTTCATTATTATTAAAAATACGAGTTAATACCCAAAATTGTCCTCGACTATAGTGGTTTTTCTCAATTTTGTCCTAAACGACTTTGGCCTCATAAAGTAGTCCCAGACTTTTGTGTTATCGCTCAAAATTGTCCTCCGTTAGTTAAGGTGTCAAATAGGTGTTAAGTACAGGGGCAATATAGTCATTTCATATTTAATTAGTTCTTCTCTTTCCTCTACTCAACCGATCTTCAGTCGCCACAGCAACGACAGCCCCCATTTTCCTTCACCGTCTTGTTGAAATAGAAAATAGATATTATTTTAGAATAACTATAAACTAACTACGCATTCAACAAAAATTAATGCCACTACTACATGAAATGACTATATTGCCCCTGTACTTAACACACATTTGACACCTTAACTAACGGAGGACAATTTTGAGCGATAACCCAAAAGTCTGGGACTACTTTATGAGGCCAAAGTCGTTTAGGACAAAATTGAGAAAAACCACTATAGTCGAGGACAATTTTGGGTATTAACTCTTAAAAATACGGACCGACTATGATTCTTGGGCTTGTTTAAAGATTTTTCTTCATCATATTTGGATTCCTTCTAGCTTAATTGTTCAATTTATTTTTTCCGTAATTCATTATTAGATTATTATTCATCTTTAGGCAAATATTAATTTGTTCTTTGAATTTTAATTTAATATTGCGGTATTTAGGTGTATAATAAATTGCTTGAAGTATTGCAATTTATTTTGAATATATAGGTTAATAATATATTAATATGCATAATCCAATCATGCTTTGTATATTTATAATTATTTTATAGTTATAATTATGCATTTAGAAAAGCATGTTTTAAAGATGTATTTAGCATATTATTAACTTAAAAAATTCTTTTTGAAATATCATTCATTTTTGGATTCATTATGACTCACTAAGGTAGCTAGTTTGGTTTTCCCTTTATTTTAGACATATTTTAGTCTTACGTCTCCTAGGGGCTTTAAAACCTATTTTTGAACAAGCTATTTGGGACTTTTCTGGGTCATTAAAGTATGATTCCCACGATTGAATGATAATATTAGTTGTAATTGAACAAGCTTTTTAAGACCAATTGTTATCATATTAGTATATTGTTAGCAATAAAGGTTAAATTGCTATTTTTTGTGACTAATTGTTGTGATTTTGTTAATAAAATCAATAAAGTTTTAGTCAATAACAACTCTTAATTATGCCTTTATATCAGTTAATAAAAGTTGAAAATATTGGTTATTATATTTTTCAACATTAAAGTTTTTCGGATTTTAATTTTACTGAGTTTTAAAATTTTCCCGAAAAAATGTTTTAAAGGCTTGCGGTTTTAGCAATTTGTTTTTCCATTTCAAATCTCCTAATTGTTATAATATTATGTGATTATTATGGCTATTCATTAAAATTTTGTCATAATTTGATAATATTTTTAATTATGGAGTGTGATTTTGTATCACAATTTTGAAAATGCATATGTTTTTAGCAAATTGGAGATTATTCTCATTTTCAGTCTTGCCATAATGATTTCAATCTATGATTTTAAGAATATGTTTTGAATTTTCTTATCCAAAACATTTATGATAATAATGATGATATTATGTAACATTTAATAATAATAATAATTATAATTATTATTACTAAATGTTGTTCGATTAAAGTAATTAATTATTCCGTTATTACTACTATGTAATAATTATTAGAATTATTATAGTAATAACGATTATCGGTTTTTGAATCGATGGATCAATGATTTGTGCTGTTACTATCATCATTAGTTTTGGACTTTGATAATATGATCTGAAATCATAATTTTTAAACAATCTCATTTTTATCCAAAAACATACGTGTTAATAATGATAACATTTTGTAACATTTTATAGTTATTACTATCAAATATCAGGGGTTACGATTGAGGAAAATTGATTGTTCAGTTATTACTGTTACATAAATATTATTTGAGTAAAAACCGTTATTAGTTTTTGAACTAAAAATCAATATATCGTAACATTGTTATCATTATTGTTTCTGGATTGTGATGCCCACGTACTTTTTTTGATAACAAAAAGAGGGTTATACCCGAAGAACTAAGATCTGACCCCTACAGTGACAGAGGTCCGTCGAACTGAGCTAGCCCCTAATTTAGTGATGCCCACGTACTTTGATTGAGAATGAATATTTGATTTTGTATTCATATTTTAATGAGTTTGTTTTATATGCATATAATTAAAGTAAATGCATAATATTATGATTTAAATTATGCAATTTAATTTTGTGAGAATTTAATTTGTAAATATCAACATATCATATGGTTTTGATATTGTTAAAATTTACAATTTTTTAAACTAGTTCTCATAAAATTTGCTATATGCATTGAATTATTTTTGTATTGGGCATATAAATTAAAACCCCTCGATTATTGAAAAGTATATAGTTATTATAGATTATTATTATTTTTCAAATTTTATAATCCTTCAAGTTTTGGATTTATGTCATTATTTGAATAATAATAATAATTTTATAGCTCTTTCAAATTGGTATTATGATGTACAATTTATATTTAGATATGAGCTTATTTAATTTCATGCATAATTGTTCACTAGCATAACATTATATTTTCTAGTTATGTGAATTTATATATGCCTTTAGAATTGCATATGTTAGGAATTAAAAATTTCTTGTTAAGTTGAACTTTATGTGTTGACTTATATACGGTAGTGCATTATGTTTAAGCATCTTAAGACCGTTTAAGGTGTTCACTTGAGATTAAAAGTCTTTCCATAAGGTGAACTATTAAGATTTGAAAGATTATCCGTCAATTATGCCTTTTGTGTGAGAAAACATGACTAGGGAGGATACTTGGAATTGTTTATCACATTGTTGCATAATTGTTTTTAGGCTTTAAAGTTATGCCTAAAATATCAAGATAATCATCTAGTGATCATATAATTTTGATTAATTAAAGAGTAGCCACAGTATTTAATTGAAATTTTGTGCGATCGCATACAGTCATAGACGTATTGATTATGATTAATTATTTGATATAATGAAATTTAGCCCGCATGCAATTTTGTTGTGTCCATGTGATTAATTAGGGTAAAAACACCAAACTATATATGATCGTAATTTAGCCCACAGGCAATTATGTATCAGAATATAGTTTTGGTGAGTTTTATCATTACAGATAGGAAAGTCAATTTATCTATCATATGGTTATGATATAAATAAATTAAGAATTGTCATCTTCTATCGTAAAGTTTTGATATATGTACATATTCAAAGAATATTATTCTTGAGGTATTAGTTTGGTTTCTTTTGTGTGTATTTTTTATGCATTAAAAGGAAATTAGATTAATAGCTTGGCACCATGGTTGAAAAAATCGCTAGGCGCTCCCTAGGCGCTCGGGGAGCGCCTAGGACGCCTAGCCGGGGATTAATCGGCGCCTAGGCGCCCGTGTATTTTTTTATTTTATTTTTTATTTTTTATAATTTATTTAAGTATTTTTAATTTTTAAATACTAATAATTATAAATTATATAATACTTTAATAGTTAATACTAAAATATTAAATATTGACCTAAAAATATCTAAAGTTTGTACAATTTAGGATTATTTCGCTCAAAACGATGTTGTTTTGAGTGAAATAACCCATTAAAAAAAAGAACAATAGTTAATCGACCGACTAGAAGGCCTAGTCGGTCTAGTCGGCGCCTAGGAGGTCAGCGCCTAAGCGGTGCTTTGGCGGCCTAGGCGGAGCTTTGGCGGCCTAGGCAGTGCTTTGGCGGCCTAGGCGGTCGCCTAGCCGGCCAGACCACCATTTAATGTGATACGCTAGGCGATCGACCAGCGCCTAGCGCCTAGGCATGGATTAATCGGCGCCTAGGCGGGATTTTTGCAACATTGCTTGGCACATTAATATTCTTTAATGTACATATGTCAAGTGATCAATACAATTTCATAACTGAAATTTTTGATCACCTTGTGACTAATTACATCAACTATAATAAATTCCTATCAGTAGATTTTATCATGCTTATGTAAATAGTCAGGATAAAAGATCAAATCATATTTCTTAATTTACCCACAGGGATTGAGAAAAGGAACATGATTTGATAGTTTTATCATAAGCTTGTAGATGGATGTAATTGAATAAAACTTTAGCCCACAGGCAAGTTTTATGTCACTAGATTCTTCTATCATTTTGATAATAATTTTATCATAAAAATTTAGTTGAGTCTAATTGAATAAAACTTTAGCCTAGAGGCAAGTTTTATGTCACTAGAATCTTCTATTTGATTGTCATAAAACCTCAGTTGAGTCTAATTGAATAAATCTTTAGCCTACATGCAAGTTTTATGTCACTAGATTCTTCTGGTTAAATTGATGATCAAGATAAAATTTTATCATACCATTCTTTTTAGAATTTATAACTTAAGGTCGGTTATAATCCTATGAGGCATGGGTTGCATTGGCAACACATGTATTTTTGTTAATCTCCAAAACTTAGTAACTTGAAATTGTTACTGTATGTGGCTTACTTTGTTTTTTTCAGCCCAACCACCATAGATCTTTTCTGTATGAATTTTATATATGATATACTTTTTGGATCCTTATATTGGAAGTGTACATATCTAGCCAAATTTCAATTAGAGCAATTTAATTTGTTCAAATAGTTGAAAATTGTGTCTGTTACATGTACATATTTGGTATGTCCAACTATGGTGGGAAATTTTATTCTTTGTTAAAATTAGTTGGACATGAGGATCGTTAGTATGTATGTATATCATTTATATAATGCTTAAGAATGACTTGATCAGTGGGAGTAATGTCTTGACTAGTGGGAGTGGTCATTTGATCATTAAGATATCCCATTTCAAGATTGTTTCACTTCAAGGATAAGATACCTTGCCTTGTTAATTATAAATAAGTTCAAATTGTTTGAACTACAAGTTGTGCAACATATTTATGAAAATGTTGTAGCAACATTAATAGTTTTTATTCTAAATGGCATGCAGTTTATGGTGAACTATCATGAGTTGAATTCTTTAGCATTTATTAGAGTTTTTCGTCTCATCAAATTGATCCTGGGTCATTAAGATTTGAAAAGGCTCATAAATTCAATGTTGAGAGACATAAAGCAAGCAAAGGCTCATGAGATTGATTCATATTGAGGATTTTTTATTATATTGATACAACATTTGTGTTGTTTCATAAAGTTACATAAATAAATCCTCGTTATTGCTCTATGGCAAAAAAGTTGGGTTTTCCTTTTTATTTTAGAGATTATTTATAAGGTGTATGTTTAAAGTTCCATTGTAGGCTTAGACTTATTGATTTGTCATTTAAAGCCATTGGAATATGGACTACTCAATTACTGTCTTTGGCTAAGGTTAATGAAAATGGAGTGACAAACGTGTCAACTCTGAAAACTTAGTCATCGTAGACAGCATTAAAGATAAGGAATTGGTCAGGTAAAATATTAGAATTTTGCTTATAGTTTCGAATCCTTACTTAAGGCATTCTTATAAGAATTTTAAGGATCATACATGATACATGGAACTAATTACGTGACTATATTGTACGTACATACATTTTGTCACTTCTATGTAATATGGATGGTTTCTCATATGGTTATGCACATATTTATTTAAGAAACATCCTCTAGATTGGACCAAGAATAAACGTAGGGCTTATTCATAAAGAATCTGAGTTTGAAATCAAATGCATGTGATGCATCGTTGGTATTACTCACACTTTAATTTAGAGGACATACCACTATGATTCATGTTTTGATTTTTAAATGAAGGTTGTGCCAATGCTTGCACCAAATGGAAAATTATTTCCATTAATATTGTACAAATCAGGCGGTGTGAGTTTATTAGGCCAAATTTAGCCATTGTGGCAGTAATTAGTTTTTGATAACTAATTACAATCAAGAATGAACATAAGGTTTATTCATTAAAGTTTAATACCACAAAGGTACTTAAAGAATAAATTACATTGCAATCATAAGTGGATACTACTCACCTTATGAGAAACTATCTCTATGGTTCATGTTTCTTTTTGTTTCTTTGAGTTAATACTTGCACCAAGTGGGAGAATGTAACATTTTTCATGTGTTAAAATCACGCACCTTAAGTGTTAAAATGATGCACCTTCAGTAGATAACTTATGCACCTTAAGTGTATAACTAACGCACCTTTAATGTTTAAATGCCGCACATAAAGCTTTGAAAAGACGCACCTTAAGCTTTAGAATGACGCACCTTAAGTTTCAACAAATAACGGACCTTAAGTTCTCAAGTGTATAACTGACGCACCATAAGTGTTAAATTGACACACCTTAAGTATTAAAACGACACACCTTAAGCACATAAAATACGCACCTTAAGTTTCAACAATACGCAAACTGACCAAAATGCCACCGCGTTTTTTAATTCGTGTTCATCCTGGATGTTGATTGTGGCAAGATCAATGGCTATCATTCATCCACATGTTTCATTAGGACATGCACCTCATCCGCATTTGATCTCTAATATATATATATATATATATATATATATATATATATGAGGGCATTCAAGTGAGAACCAACTGCCCATGAGAGAATTGAGAACCAATCGCAGCCATCCACGTGTCTAGATCTAATGGTAAAAAACATAGTTGAAAAAATCGCTAGGCGCTCCCTTGGCACTCGGGGAGCGCCTAGCGCCTAAGACGCCTAGCCGGGGATTAATCGACGCCTAGGCGCCCGTGTATTTTTTTATTTTATTTTTTATTTTTTAAAAATTTGTTGAAGTATTTTTATTTTTTAAAGACTAATAATTATAAATTATATAATACTTTAATAGTTAATACTAAAATATTAAATATTAACCTAAAAAATATCTAAAATTTGTACAATTTAGGATTATTTCGCTCAAAATGATGTTAATCGACCGACTAAAAGGCATAGTCGGTGCCTAGTCGGTCTAGTCGACGCCTAGGTGGTGCTTTGGCGGCCTATGCGGTCGCCTAGCCGGCCAGCCGCCTAGACCACCATTTAATGTGATACGCTAGGCGGTCGACCAACGCCTAGCGCCTAGGCGGGGATTAATCGGTGCCTAGGCGGGATTTTTGCAACACTGGTAAAAAATACTATTTTAAAACAAAATGCGGTGGCATTTTCGTAAATAATTGAACTTTGAAGTGGAAGTAAATTGTGTTAAAAGTGCAAGTAACAGTTTCATATAGTAAACCTAAGTGCAAGTAAAATGTTTTAAAAGTGCAACAAATAATATACACTGAGCGTCAATATTAAGTGCACCCAACTTTATCATTAGTTGCACCAAACGTTATCATTAGTTGCACCAATGTGAAAGACGTTAACATTAGGTGTACCAATATTAAAAAGGTAAATTACTTGCTCTATTAAATGAAAATGGTTGCACTTTTAAGTGATTTACTTGCACCTTTTATTTGCATACTTGCACCATTTACTTGCACTTTTAGCACATGTTACTTGCACCAAAGTTCAAGTTATTTAAGAAAATACCACCGCACCTTTCTTTTTAAAAAAAAAAATTACATTTGATCCATTAAATTTGGACACGTAGACGGGTACAATTGGTTCTCAATTCTTTCCTAGGCATTGGTTCTCACCTGAGCGCGCCCATATATATATATATATATATATATATATATATATATATATATATATATATATATATATATATATATATATATATATATTTATATTTATATATATAGGGAGGGGTTCCCATGGAAAGCATAGGTCCTGTAGAAAATTGGGTTAAATCTATACCTTAGATCAAGGTAGATCTAACGGACAACAAATTCAGTGCGGATTTAAGGAGAATGGCTTAATAAGAGCTTTTTTGTCCTTTTCTTCTAACCTCATTCTTCATGCATCTTTGAATTTCAAATTCTCCATGGATTCCTAATCTCAATTCTTTCCTAATCACAATCGATTTCAAATCTCGGTTATTTGCTATAAAATATATTATCTTCATCGTTCAATCACGAATTCAAGAACAACAACAATTGCTCAACAATGGAAGAATTCGATCAAGGTATTTTGCATTCACTGTATTTCTATCGCTTTTTTAATATACTGATTAAAAACACGCACGTTAGGGTTTGATTTAGGAATAGTATGCACATTAAGCAGTACATACACGCACCTTAAGGTTTCAGTATAAGATCTAAGTGATTTACACCTAAAATTCTATCATTGCTATTTTGGCTCACCTAAGGACTTAAAGTAGCGCACCCTAAGGGTAAATGTCACGCACCAAAAACACTTAACCTATGCACCTTGAATTCAATCGCTGTCACATTGGCGCACCTAAACACTTAAATGTATGCACCTTAAGATTTTCGTTAACGCACCTGAAGGTTTAAGTGTACACACCGAAGGCTTTCCAGTGTAGACATTAAGTTGGTGCACCTTAAGCATTAAAAGCACGCACCTTAAACATAAAAACTATGCACCTTAATATGTTATTTCACGCACCTTACGCTATAAAACTACGCACTTAAAACTTTGCATTTGAACATCTTCACACTTTGAAGTCTAATGAAGTGGATAGTTTAATTAACGCACCTTGGGGTTTGAAACCACGCACCTTAAGATTTAACAGAACGCACCTATAACATGCTGTTTATATGTTACAGCTCCAATGACTTGCAATCTGGAAACAACCTCAGTATGAGTCCTAGTAAAAACAACGACGCTTGTTCTTTGTCAATATCTCATGGAATGACACAATACTGGACTCCGCACTATGAAGATGAGATCAAACCATTGCTTGGGATGTCTTTTACAACATTGGAAGCTGCTACTGAATTTTACAAAAACTATGTTGTAAAAGTTGGATTTGTCACGAGGTCTAATTTTGTAGTAAAATCACAGGATGGGATGATAGTCACAAAGCATATTGTTTGCAATAGAGAAGGATTTAAGAACTCAGGTGCTCAACATTCTAATTCCAAATCAAATGTAGATGCAGGAGAAGGTATTCCATTCCAAAGAGGAAAAGAGTTTCAAACGGAACTGGTTGCAAAGCTAGGATTGTATTCAAGTACAAGGGAAGTCTTGGTTATGAGGTAAAGACATTTGAAGAAAAACATAATCATTGCATGCCTTCATCTCTTGCAAAATAGTTCCTAAAGGGCAATAAGAACATCAATGTTGCACATCAGAAGTTTATTGCAGATTGTGCAAAAGCAAATATTAGGCTAACAAAATGCTACGACTTGTATAAAGAAATCGTGGGGGACTACTCTGAAATTGGGGCAACAAATGTTGATTTTATAAATATGAGAAGGGATATAAGAGCCTTTATATTAGGTGCTGATGCACAAATGATCGTGCATAATCTTCTTAAGAAACAGGAGTTGTGTCCAACATTTTCTTTTGACTATGACATTGATGACGATGAGCAGCTGTGCAGGATATTTTGGGCAGATCCAGTCTCAAAAAAAGAATTATGTTGCATTTAGAGATGTCGTCTCGTTTGATGGTACATATTCAACCAACAGGTATTCATTAAAATCTTTGTTCTTTTTAATAGCTTTTGTATGTTTCATTAACTAAATCACCTTAAGCCTTAAATAAATGCACCTTAATCACTAGAGTTGTGCACCTCAAGCACTATAACAATGCACCTTTAGATTCAATGCACACACTTAAAAGCTTTGAGGTCATTCAATATTCTGATTAGCGCACCTTAAGAATAATAACTACGCACCTCTAGGTTTAGACATACTCATTGATGACTTGAAATTGAATGTATAAATAAGCGTACTTTAAGTCTTGAAATCACACACCTTAAGGTTTAAATGTACACAGACTTCTCCACTTAAGGTGCATCACTTTGAATTACACTTGACAATCTATAGGTGCGAGAATTTAAAACTTAGGGTGCGTTAACTTACAACGTTAGGTGCACACTTTTAACACTTGAATACTGTGATGTTTTCTTTGGCTTGTAGGTACAGTATGGTTTTTACACCATTCACAGGAGTTGATAACCATAAGAAATGTGTTACATTTGGTGTTGGACTGTTGCTGAAAGAAGACATAAAGTCATATCTTTAGCTATTTGAAAATTTTAAAAAGGCAATAGGTTTTGAACCAAGAGTAATTGTTACTGATCAAGATCCAGCAATGAAGGTTGCAATTCCGTGGGGTTTTCAACAAACTAGGCATCATTATTGCATGTGGCACATTATGTGCAAAGTTGGGGAAAATGTTGGTCCTACGCTGAGCAAGAATGAGTTGTTTCATAACAAATTGAACTCAATTGTGTGGACATCGTATTTGTAACCTGTTGATTTTGAGACGTAGTGAGCAGCTCATGGAAGAGTTTGACTTAGTTGATCATAATTAGTTTATGAAATGTTTGAGGTAAGACACTGTTGGATCCCAACGTATTTTAGGGATGTTTTTATGGGTGGTTTACTTAGGACTACGTCGCGTTCAGAAAGTGAGAACTACGCATTCAGTCGTTTTACCATCCCACAATCCAGCCTAGTTGAATTTCTGATAAACTTTGATAGTGCTTTAGATTCACAACGTCACATTAATGCAAAACACAACAGTGACAATGAATGGTATGTTCCAAATTTAAAGACACCGTTGGGATTGGAAAAAACATGCTTCAATTGTCTACACAATTATTGTTTTCTACCAAATTCAGGTCGAGAGGTCGAGATATGTGTCTCCTGTTTCACTTGTAGAGTGTTGAGTGTTAGAGAAGAAGCTAGATTATTGCACTATGAGATTAAGGATGTAAGAAATAGAACATTCAGTGTGGTGCTCAATGTGAGTGAATAAGAGGCTACATGTAGTTGCAAAATGTTTGAGATGGTTGGATTGCTGTGTAGGCACATTTTTGTAGTCTTTAAAGACTTGAACCTTAAAAAGATACCTTTGAGGTATGTGGTTAATCGATGGGCTAAGGATGCATCTTTAAAGTCTACATTTGAAATTGATGGTATCATTTGTGATCAAAGTGGAACCAAGGATGAATAAAAGGTGTTGTTGAACAAATTGTGGTCTGATATACACCGTTGTATCAGCCTCGCAGAATCAAACATGGATTAATTTGCTGCATTCTCACGTGTGATTGATGAACAAAAACAGTTGCTAAAGTCAGGAAGAGAGACGTTATCACCTAAACATAGTAGGAAGGCTGTTATAGAATCCTTTTGTGGGTCAATAGAGATCTCAGATATTAATATACTTCCACCGAATCATGCAAAAAACAAGGGTAGTAGCAAACGTATCAAAGGAAGAAAGGACTTGGCAATGGAAAAGGACCAAGGAAGGAAGTTCAATACTTTTGCGGTTAAAGGGGATCATCATGACAGTAGGAATTGCCCACTTAAGATTAAAAAAAAAGGGGTAAAAACAAGACATAAAAGGATTATTTGTAGATTGTTATAAATTGTGTCACTTTCACTCTTCGGTGAGTTCTTGTAAACCTTAGGGTGCGTAGTTTTTCTGATGAAGGTGCTGGATTTTAATGCTTAACATTCATTAATTTGTATATTCATGGAAAAGTTAAGAATTAATGCTTTCAAGTCTTCGGTTCATTTTTAATGGATTTTAATGCTTAACATTCATTAATTTGTATATTCTTGGAAAAGTTAAGAATTAATGCTTTAAAGTCTTAGGTTCATTTTTTAAAACCTGAATGTGCGTTGTTATAACACTTAAGGTGAGTTAAAGTAAAATTAAATTGCATTGTAGATGCAAATTGAGAATTACTATTGTCATACCTTGAGGTGCATTAATTTAGAGCTTAAGGTGCGTTGTTTTAAAGTTTAAGGTACGTTAATTTAGAGCTTAAGGTTCGTTGTTTATGCATTAAAAATCATTCTAACATAATACTTTAAAGGTGCGTTAAATAATGCTTTAAGGTGCGTGATTTTATTCGATAAGGTGCACGGGTTTAAGCCTTAAGGTGCATTGTTTCTAACCTACGACTCATATAAAAGTTGAGAATTAACAATGTCAAGTCTTAGGTGCGTTGTTTTAATCTTTATGTGCATTTTTTAAAACCTGAAGGTGCGTTGTTATAACACTTAGGTTGAGTTAAATTAAAATTAAATTGCATTGCAGATGCAAGTTGACAAAAGACTTAGGTGTGTTGTTTTAAACCATAATGTGCATTTTATTAAACATCAAGATGCGTTTTATTAAACTTCAACTGTCAAAGTCTTTGGTTGCGTTAAATAAAACTTTCAGATGTGTAATTTTATACGATAAGGTGCACAGTTTTAAACCGTAAGATGCGTTGATTTGTATATTAAATGACTTAAAATAAATACTTTCAACAACCAAACCCTTAAGGTGTGTAGATTTACTCTTTGAGGTGCGCGAATATACATGTCAAAGTGCGTATTCTAGAAGCGTTAGGTGCGCTAATACAAATTTAAACAAATACTAGAATAATTCAGCTGCCTAAGAATTTACTCTAATTAACAAAACTACTACTCCTGTGCTGTGAAGAAGAAGAGTTGGATGAGCATTTGGTTTTCGTCAGACTTAGCCTTCATTAAAGAACCAGCATAAATGTTGGGCGTCGGCAAGGTTGGCCGAGTTCAGCCCCTGCTCGATTCGAGACGTGGCGCTGTGGCTTACTATGGAGGGATGTGGTTAAATGGTATTAGTCCACCTACCTATCACCAATTGGTTTTAGGAAGGATATGGCAACTAGTTAGCCAAAGAACTCTGTGGTTAAGCGTGCTTGACTTCCGGCAGTCACGGGATGGGTGACCCCCTGGGAAGTAAGCATAGTGCAGCGCTGAGATACATCAATAAATATTTTCAAAGGTGTGGACACATCCCACTTTGGGATATTCTCCGTCACCGCATCCAGCTTTATAGATGTCCCACCTCACACCTTAAAGAGTAAATCGATGCACCTTAAGGTCTTAGTCCACGCACTCATCATTCATACAACTGGAAGGTGCGTAGATTAAGACTTTAAGGTACGTAGATTTACTCTTTAGGTGCGCGATTGGACGTCTATCGAACTGGAATCGGCGGCAGAAAATATCCCAAAGTGGGATACGTCGAAACCTTTAAAGATATTTCTGTTGGTACATTACTGAAGGCTAAGTCTTACGAAAACGTCTCTGGTGTGTAGAGATTTCTCCACTGCGCAATGCTCATCCAAAAACTCTAACACCCTTTAGATTTAGATTTGGCCTTGGTGTTCTTGGAATAGGGCTAGCTTCACATGGACGTGTTGAATGCATCCTCTACCAATTCTCCTGGCTTCTAGATACATCTTTCACTAGGCTTGCTGGTAGCTTTAGATTTGACACTGGGTGTTATGGCTTTCTTTTGGTGTTGTCTTTCTTCTTCTTTCTCTGGGGAGTTGGTCTCCTCATTGGAAGAGATAACTATAAGGACTAGGTTAACCTCTAAAGAGAACATGAAGGATTACTTAGGGTTTCTGAAGTTGGCTTTTCCTTCCCTTTTATAGGCGATCAAGTTGGTCGCCTTAGGGTTTCTTTTTTTTTTTTCTTTTTTTTTTTTAAAAAAAATTCGCCTTAGTGTTTCTCAATCTCCAAATGCCTTGAATATCGCACATTTAAAGCTTCCGATTTTGTTCACGAGAAAGTTTTAACGTCTGACAATGAATAGACTTGTCAGTTTTATCTAAATATAATTGGATTGATACCTTAAGGTGTTCCATTTTTTTGTTTTAGGTGTGCCAATTTACTTGTTTAGGTGCACAAAATAAGACTACAAGACGCGTGGGTACGAATAAGGTGTGATTATCTTGGTCAATGCATTAATTTCTACCGTTGCGAATGACCATTCAATGTTATCTGTTTTCACAAACTCCAAATGCATTGAAGCATTTAAAGCTTCTGACTTCCTTTACGAGAAAGCTTTAATGTGCTGACAATTAATAGACTTGTCGCTTATCCAAATATAAGTGTATTAATACTTCAAGGTGCGCCATTTTATTGTTGTAGGTGCGTCGATTTAATCTATTAGGTGCGCAAAATAACAATACAAGGTACGTGGTATGAAGAAATAAAGTGCGATCAACTTGGTCACATGCACTAATTTTTGCACAACTCTTAGGGTGCGTTGAATCGTGTATTAAATGACTTTTAAGAAAAAGAAAAAGTTTCAACTGCCAAAGCCTTAAGGTACGTGGTTTTCCTTCATAAATTCTGTGTGTTTATACCTTAAGGCTTAAGGTGCGTAGTTTAAATGAGGAAGGTGCGCTCATACGCGGAAGGTGTCACCTATTCAGACAATTGGATTAATACTATCAATTGAATCATGATTAAATGCTCTCACATTAAATGTGATACCCCGGATTTAAATCATGCATTGAATCCCAGTAATTCTTCCTACTGTGGGGTTAATTTTATTAATTGGGCCCGGTTCCTTTAAATAGAAATATATTTCCTATTCTAGTTTATTCAATTGTTAAGAAAGACCAATTCCCTAATTTAATTTTGTAAGGGATACCACTTGGGTCTTTTTCATCCCTTATAATAAATTGAATATTTGTTATGGCTCAATCTTTGAAAGATCAAGCCTTGTACTAATTAAATTAAGTCTTGAATTGGATCTAGTCCATCCCTTATGTAAGAGCCCATCTTACTTATAATCACCCTAATATTAAATACATAGTGTATGTATAGATTTTGAGGACCCATATAAAAGCTCTAAAATAATAATTCCCATAGCCTTTTCTTTCTCCTACAAGAGATTCACACTATCTTCTTCATTCCTAAAACCCTACACACACCATTTTTCATCCTAGCAAGGTTGCAAGCAAGATTACTCTTTTAGCTAGGACTTATTGTGCTTGGGTAAGTACTAGTCCCCATTTAGATTGCATTTTATCTTATAATTTCCGAGTCTTTCTATAGGATTCTTATGGTTTTCTTTGGGGTTTCTTGGGTCAAGATGACAAAGGTGGTGATGGAGGTTTGATGGATTGAACCTAGGATTGGTGATTGCTTGTAGATCATTAAGGTTCAAGAGGTAATCTTCCATGTTACACTAAAACCTATTTTCACTCTTGAATATATGAATATGATTTGGTGTTGTGGAATCATGTGGAATATCTTTGGTTTTAGCCTTTGATTTGTTGGATTGTTGAGCCTATATTGTGGATCTATGGACTTGTGTTCATTATCCTTAATCTTGATGTGTATGAGTATTTGTTGTTATGGATTCCATGTATTATTTGGCCTCTGAAATGTGTAATCTGATGATATTCTGGGTACTGGAATGAGCTATCGTGTATTCTATTCCAAGTCTAGGTTCGGTGTATTGGGGTTGCACTTGCGGTGCGTTCTGGCAGTATAACGTGTCCCGCCGGGGGTTTTTGCAAGTGTACTGGTGGTGTGGTGTGGCAGAAGGTGGGGATCCGCCGGGTGTTTCCGTTTCCTTCTCGCGAAGGGAAGTGGCGGACCATGGCGTTCCGCCGGGTCTTTCCGTCAGTGGTGGTGGGTAGGTTTCGCGGTCTGGTGTGTTCCGTCAACTTGCTCCTCCAGTTCATTTTCCTTCTCTATTCCAGTGGTTGTTTTGTAGTCAATTGACTCTGTTGTTTCACCTTTGATTGAGGAATATATTCTGAATGTGTTGTTGAGTATATTACCTTGCTTATTGAGTATTAATTCATGCTTGTTGGTCATTTATCTTGGATTATTGATTGAGTATTGTTGGTTGATTCTTTAGTTATTGTCTTGAGCATGTTTTGAATCTGAGTACTGTTGGTATGAGTATTTCCTTTGGGGAATGAATCTGAGTTTGAGGTGTTGAGACCTTGAGTCCTTGTGAGTCAACTCTTTGGCTTCTTGAGTCTTGTGTACTCTTTGGGAAGTCACTACAAAAAAACGCGAAAATAGCGACGGATTTAGCGATGGATCTATTTCGTTGCTAAAATAGCGATGGAATAGCGACAAATTAGCGACAGATTTTAATTTTTTGTGTTAAATAAATATTTAGCGACAAATTAACGACGGATTAGCGATGAATGTTACGACGAAATATTTTCGTCGTTAAATACGTAGCTAATTTTAGCGGGCAAATGTTAAGAGAAAAATATAGCGACAGATTTGCGACGGATTTTTCGCGGGTCGCGTTCAAAAATTTTAATAATTTCAAATGTCTCAATTTAGCGACGGATTTGTGAATCCGGATTTAGTAATCCGTCGCTATCTATTTGTTTATAATTATATGTAATATATGTAAAATGTAAAATGTAAAATAAAATAATAATAATAATATTTATAATCTGGATCTTGTCCATCTACGTCCCTAACTCCCATCTCCCTTCATCTCTCCAGTCGACCAATCATCTGCGCGCCTCGCCGGACCAGACGCAACCGAGACCGGCCGCCGGCTACCTGCTCCGCCGCCTCCAAGCCTCCGTGAACAGACTATGGTTGTCGCCGTCGCCGCTAAGCTAGAGGCTGAAGTAAACTCACTAGATCTAATCTCCAAGCGCATCGTTGGACAAATCTGGCTGTCGCCGTCGCCGCCTTGTCCCATCACTCGCTGACTGCCTGCTCCGCCTCCTCACGCCCACACTCGCTTATCGCCAAATTTGTGGCTTGATTCCGAAGAACCACGAAGGCACGAACGGTACTCTTCCTACACTTCAAATCTGGAAATTTGGCTTTGAATATGTATCCCTTGTGCGTTTATTTTAGGCATATTTTCTCTTCTCTCTATTCCTCTCTCTTGATACTTTCTTATGTTTTCATTTCAATGGTCAGATATTACATAAGAAATGTTAATTAAAACTAGTCTCATATATAACTGTCTGAATGCATATTGTAATATAGATGGGAAGCTTTCTCCAAATGATAATTATTAGTTACTTAAATGTTTCCTGGCGTTAAATTCATGAATATTAACAAAAAGTAAATCTTTGCTATGCTTTGAATTGCAGTGGACCTTGTTTATCATATTTGCTTCGAAAACAAGCTCTTTACAAGTTAAACTAAACTGGCTAATTCATATAACTTGGAATTAATTATGTTTAGTGTTGTGATTGTAATGGCATATGGAAGCGTTTTTTATGCTGTTTACTGCATTTTGTATACTGTTCATACCTTGTTCTCTCTTGTAGTACATTAGAATATAAGCATCAGAATGCTATAATAAGAAATCTTATTTTGTAACCTAGAAATCAATGATGTGATTTCAAAGGGGCAGTTGAGAATTTATACTGCAAACATGGGTCCAGGGAAGTTAATCGCGTTATGTTCATCCTACAACTTGAATATACTGCTTTATATTCTCTCATTCTTGTGTATTCAATGTGTTCCATTTTTTAAATGTTACATTTGCCTGAACTGCAGAAGTTAGAAATAAACTCCCTTTAGAAGTTGTCAAATGATGTCAACAAGATATTGTTTCTTTTACCCATATTCTAGGTTCTATCTTTTGGACTTAGTGAATTTCCAGTGCACTGGGAAATGAGTTCCAGTGCACCCAATGACAGTGCACTGGAAATGATGTGTTGGGTATGTTTGTGTAGATCTCATTTAGCATATGGATCGAATGAGAGCAGCTAACACTATTCACACGTACTGTTGATCCAAGTATGTATCAGATGATTATTAAATAGACACTTGATAATAGAATTTTATACTAGTATGTATAGATTTTGAGGACCCATATAAAAGCTCTCAATTAATAATTACTCTTTTAGGACTTATTGTATTTTATCTTATAATTTCCTAGTCTTTCTATAAGCTTCTTATGGTTTTCTTTGGGGTTTCTTGGGTCAAGATGACCAAGGTGGTGATGGAGGTTTGATGGATTGAGCCTAGGATTGGTGATTGCTTGTAGATCATTAAGCTTCAAGAGGTAATCTTCCATGTTACACTAAAACCTATTTTCACTCTTGAATATATGAATATGATTTGGTGTTGTGGAATCATGTGAAATATCTTTGGTTTTAGCCTTTGATTTGTTGGATTGTTAAGCCTATATTGTGGATCTATGGACTTGTGTTCATTATCCTTAATCTTGATGTCTATGACTATTTGTTGTTATGGATTCCATGTATTATTTGGCCTCTGAAATGTGTAATCTAATGATATTCTGGGTACTAGAATGAGCTATCGTTTATTCTATTCTGAGTCTAGGTTCGGTGTATTGGGGTTGCACTTGCGGTGCGTTCTGGCAGTATAATGTGTCCCGCCGGGGGTTTTCGGAATTGTACTGGTGGTGTGGTGTGGCGGAAGGTGGGGATCCGCCTGGTGTTTCCGTTTCCTTCTCGCGGTGGGAAGTGGCGGACCACGGCGTTCCGCCGGGTCTTTCCGTCAGTGGTGGTGGGTAGGTTTCGCGGTCTGGTGTGTTCCGTCAACTTGCTCATCCAATTCATTTTCCTTCTCTATTCCAGTGGTTGTTTTGTGGTCAATTGACTCTGTTGTTTCACCTTTGATTGTGGAATATATTCTGAATGTGTTGTTGAGTATATTACCTTGCTTATTGAGTATTGATTGATGCTTGTTGGTCATTTATCTTGGATTATTGATTGAGTATTGTTGGTTGATTCTTTGGTTATTGTCATGAGCATGTTCTGAATCTGAGTACGGTTGGTATGAGTATTTCCTTTGGGGAATGAATCTGAGTTTGAGGTGTTGAGACCTTGAGTCCTTGTGAGTGATGCCTTTGATTCTGAACTAATATTCACTCCCTATTTTAGTTGATTTTGATAGTTACTGTCTAATTCTTAATGGGAAATTGATACTCTTTTATATATGTGGTGCCTACAGGTGCAACTGCCTAAAATGAGTAGCAAAGGAAGGATTTGGAATGTTTTGGATCAACTTTGGAAGAAAAAGAAATTACCTAAGGAAAGGAAACAATAATAAGAATTGGAAGCTGTCTCATGGGCCCAAGACCCATCTGTCTCCTATTTATGCTGTAATTTTCTACAATTGAGGGGTTCCCAACCCTAGTTAGTTTTAGGTGATTTTTTTTTCTCTTCTCTTTAGATTTCCCTAGTATAGTTTAGATTAGTTTTACATTAGATTATTTAATTTAAAGTTTGGAATCTCGAATTGGAGTTGGATTTGTTCTCCATCATTAGTAAAGTTCTCTTCTTTCGTTATTTACTTTCTTTTCAGATTTCTTGCAATGTTTATGGTTATTTATTATTGATTTGCTTTGTTTACTTTTATGATGTATGAGTAGTTAGCTTTTGAGTTTGGATAAGGGTTCTATTGCTATTCTTGATGCTAGGTTTATGATTATTGCATAAAGGGGATAATTTATTAACCTAGGGTTTTATGTTTGAATTGGATTATAGATTCCTCTTATTGATAATTGATGCGCAACTTTTATTGATTTGCTTTGGAGAGGATTTCATCACAACGAACGAAAGTTGGGTGAAAGACTCAAGCCTTACCAATTTCAACCGAAATTTTCCTACTATGAGAATGGTGGCGGAATAGCACAACACGATCAACGTAAAAGAATTGAATACAAATAAAAAGGTGTTAGAAACATAAACTGCTATCTATTACTTTTTTCATAAACTGCTATCTGTTGATGTCTCCATCAATGTGTGCATAACAAAAGAACACCAGTTGAAATGAGGAATGTCGAACACATTGTCGAAATAGTATAGCATCTGTGCCCCAACGTATCCATTTTGTGGGTTGTCTATGAACATTGAACATACTAGCACCATGAAATAGCGTTTGAACCAGACACCACCATCTTTGCACTCCAACATTGCATTGATCAAACTAGAATACGAGACTTTTTCGGTATCCCCTACTTGAAGTTTTTCTTTAAATTCTTTTCGTAGAGGAAAACTCACACCCTTGTTCTTCCTTTCGATCTCTATTGTTCCTCAGGGGAAGCCTAAAATAGCTTCTACACCATCTTCAATTACGTCAAGCATAAGACCATCCTTTAGTGTCAACTTGCCATTCATAGGGTTATAACTCTTAAGTAGTGCATAAGATAAATCAGTTGGGAACAATTTAATCTGCAAATTCAAAAACCTCCCAAACCCCAACTCTTCAACAACATCTCGTTGAGTTGGGTTAAATTTTGAACAACGTCAACATACTGAGGTGACGAGGCCATTGATTTAACAATCGGCAAACCATGACGACCAACTCGTTGTTTCTTGGATTTGTCCTGTTTACCTTCAATTGCAACATCACTCGGACCCTCTCCACCTTCGAAATGAATAATATCTAATTTCCTTGTCCTTTTGCGACGAGAACCTAAAATTACAAACAAATACAATGAAACACTAGTAAATTATAAAGATTAAGAACTTTATGTGTATTAATTTGAGTATACACTACATAAGAAACACATGAAGCATTACAACTGCGCGCCTCAAAACTTTACAACTACGCACCTTACAATGTTATTTCACTCACCTAAAGCTTTAAAACTACACACTAGAAACTTTACATTTGAAAAATCTTCACACTTCGAACTCCAAGGCAGTGGATAGTTTAAATCACGCACCTTAATCACTTCATCTACGCACCTAAGGTTTAAACACTTCATCTACGCACCTTAAGCGTTACAACTGCGCACCTTATGGTCTGATTTCATACTTTGAACTCTAATGCAAGGGATAGTTTAAACCATGCACCTTAAACACTTCATCTACGCACCTAAAAGGTTTAAGTATACACACATACTGTTTAAACACTTAATCGACGCACCTCAAGCGTTACAACTACGCACCATAAGATATGATTTCACACTTCGAACTCTAATGCACTGGATAGTTTTAATCACGCACATCAAACACTTCATCTATGCACCTAAAGTTTTAAGTATAGTCACCTAAGTTTTAAACACTCCATCGACGCATCTCAAGCGTTACAACTACGCACCTAAAGGTAGTGCATAATTTAATTAATCTTAAACCCTATGCGGATCACTTCAAATTGAACATGCCAAGCATTTAAGTGCGTGATTTAAGAGCTGAAGGTGTGTCTAATCACTTCAAAAATTAACAATGCCAAGCATTAGGTGCGTCAATTTTAACACCATAAGGTGCGCGTCTAATCACCGTCTAGGGTGCGCTATTTGAATAAATAGATGAAATTTACTTGTTACAACCGTCGTGGGTTGCTGAGTTTGGTCTGGCTGGGTACATTCTCTTCAGACGCCATTGTTGTGGTTGCTCCGATTGCTTTGTTCAACGAAATTCGTCGATTGCTGAAGATAAAACGCAAACTGACGAGAGAAAGTGGAGACGTAGTGGAGAAGACGAGAGTAAGAACAGTTTTTTTTTTTTTTTTTTTACTAATTACCCCTCACTGCGCGAAATTCAATCAAAATAATCGTACCTTCCATATTAAAGATCAACGGCTGAGATCAACTATGAAATTAAAACTAACGGTGCATATGCAACCCCACTACCGCAACATAACACAATTATATATATATATGTATATATATATATATATATATATATATGTATATATCTATATATATGTATATATGTATATATGTATATATGTATATATGTATATATGTATATTATGTCTTCTTGTGCGGTTCACACCACTCAATGTTAGAAAATGCACCACTCAATGTTAGAAAACGCATCACAATGAAAGTACACAAAAACACCAAAAAAACACACCACACACCCAAAATAATGCACCATAACTCCCTAACATTGAGTGATGTATATTTGTATACATAGTGGTGCGGTCGCACTGACCGCACGTTAAAGGGCGGCCACACCTGATTATGACGCTATATATATATATATATATATATATATATCCGCCAAGTAAATTGTGGTCTGATAGCATTACTGTTACCATTCCAAACAGAAGGTCAAGGATGTTGGTATTATCATGCTGAGCATATACTATATACTCAAAAACAAAAACAAAAAAAATACTATATAATATCCCTAACCTTATATTGCCCAGCCTGCCATCATGAAGATATTAATATTGCTCGAGACTATGCTCGAAAAATACTGGGCAATCACGCACTTTGTAATTAGCCACTATCAATATAGTTGTATTGTTACGGTAAAGCAACTACCACCCTTCTGAGCCCCATACATTAAGCGTATATCACTAGAACAAAATATTCGAATGCAAGTGTTATAATTAGGATGACCCGTGGCCCCGTGGGTAAAGGCCATCGTTCCAAACAACAATTATACACGCTTGGCATTTTTTTTTTTTAATAAAGAAGTGAAATACGTACCAGTTGAATTTGGTTCTTCTTCCTTTGCAATGTTTGGTAATTTCCTAGTTTAAAGGCTTTATAGTTTCCTCTACAAAATGTTTGGTAGTTTTGGTTATTTTTCTTATCAACGTAGAAGTACTACTTATGTATCAATAGTTGTACCATATACCTGGATCCACCTTGCAAGGTGGATCCTTCCAGGGCCGGATTTTGGGCTGTGCAAAAAGGCCAATAGCATAGGGCCCCTATTTTTAAAGGGTCCAATATTATTTTTTTAATATTTATTTTTTTAATAAAAACTGTAATTAACGTAAAATCTGAGAAAAATGCGTTGTTTTCTCCAATTCTCCTCGACTAATCAACCGACTCCTCGTCTCTCTGTATCCAACGCAACCGTGAAAATGGTGGAAGAATCCGCTTCGTCTTTGATTGCTGCGGCACCTCCGCAGAAAAACAACCGATGGAGACCGACGTATTTGTACTTCACTCAAGGTAAGTGCACTAAGGTAATAACATTCCTCAACAACTTCCTAGGGCGCTTGTAAATAAGAAATTTTCACTATTTCCAGCTTATATAGTTTTCCTTTTTCTGACTTTAATTTAGATGGATGATGCAATACATTTTGAGAGGTGCAATAATAGTTGCTCTATCTCTCGGGAAATGACGGCAAATGCTTTGCAACCCAGGAATTTGCAGCAACAGGGCTTAGAGTTTCTCCTCGTGCTTGATTTGGGAGGGAAAATTGAAATCCTTGAATTTTCGATTTTGTTGTTTGCTATGAAAACCATGGATGTTATCGATTTCTTTCATAGGTGATGTTCTTTTCGTTTATCATATTCTGGTGCCATACCATCGAGGATTGAGAGCTTTACAGTCGCAGTAATAAGAATTTTTAGATTTAGATTTTATACACATTGAAAACTATAGCATTGTTGTGTCAAGCTGTGTGCAAAGTTTAGTAAATAAAATCTTTAAAATAAACAGATGCCAAGATTAACAGGCTGCTAAATTTTATGCCAAGATTAACAGGCTGCTAAATTTTAAAATAAACAGATGCCAAGATTAACATAGCATTGTTGTGTCAAGCTGTGTGCAAAGTTTAGCTTCTGAATGTCTTGCCTCTTTCAACTAAATTTTATAATGACTTTGATAGCTTCTTATTTTGTTTGGGAAAATGACACTTATCCCCCTATGTTATGTTGGCTATGTTTGGCAAACCTAGCTGAAAAGGTAGCTGAAAGCTGAAAAGTAGCTGAAAACTGAAAAGCTATAAGTTCGAAGCTGAAATCTGAAGAGCTGTTAAGCTAACTGTTATACTTCAAAGTGTTTGGTAAAATTAACTTTTTGATAAGCTGATAAATGTAAAAAGACTAAAAAGGACATCTTCATATATACAATTTATTTATTAGTAATATAAATTGGTTTGAGAATAAAAATAAATGAAATAGTTATTTTAAGGGCAAAAATGTCAATTTAACATTATAGGAGAGAAAACTACCACTTTTAAAATAACTTAGGGTGAAAAACTGCCACTTTAATAACCGGGGGGGGGGGGGAATGCTATAACTTATTTTAAGCTACTAATAAGTTATAAGCTCATAACCGAAAAAATAAAATAAAATAATTGTTGAATTTAGACTATTTTTAAATAAGAAATAAAATTATAAAAATAAATAAATAAATAAGTTTTGATTGGCGGTTCAAAATCGAAATTAGAACCGAACCGTACCGATTTATGAAAATAAGTGTTTGATCATTGTCACTATATATGATTGTGGTTAAGTTCCGGTTTACGATTCAACAATTATTTAATTTTATTTTTTGGTTCTGAATCGTAACCAGAACCGTCCATACTATTTCGGTATGATTGCTACAGTGTTTGGTTAGGTTCGAACCATATCGTGATCATCCATACATATAAGTAATAATTTGTTGGAGAAGAAAAATAAATGAAATAATTATTTGTAAGGGTAACAATTTCAATTTAACATTTAACATTTCAGGGGGGAAAACTGTCATTTTAATAACACAAGGGGGGAAAAGTGCTATATGCACATAACATAGGGGGAAAAAGTGTCATTTTCCCTATTTAGTTTCTTGTTTAATTTTGACGGGCAGGGCCTCGTTTATTTACAAGAACGGGGCCATAACAATTATAAAACCAACCCTGGAATGTTCACAATTCAAATTATGAACATTCGGTATATATAAGTTGTGAGCATTTAATATGTAAATTGTGTATTTTGGACTCGAGTCCATAGAATAATTTGTCCTTCTGTATCTCATCTATGTAAATTGGCTAAATGAAGAAGAGCAAGATTAAAGAGAATGAAAACTCTTAAAAATTCTTCAATGTTCTTAGCCTCCCCTTTTCAATCTCAGAAAATTAAATAAGCAAACCACTCTCCGCTTCCAACGGCAAATTATACTGTGCACCACGATGCACATAGCAATTTGTACCACGTACCTAAACGACGTCGTTTTTAGCATTGTAAACTAATCGTCCGTTTTTTTGGGAAATCACGTTTCCCGTTTCGGCCGGTCTATGTATTTATGTTAATATTCTGTGTATTCCAGGCAATCATTCTGTGTATTCTAGGCAACCGTTCTGTGTATTATATGCAACCGTTATGTGTATTCATGTTAGTAACACATGTTGTGATTTCATGTTAGTAACACATGTTGTGATGTGTTTGTGCATTCGAATGTTTAGGAGGATGAATTCTGTGTATTTTGTGTAAATATTATGTGTATTCATGTTATTAACACAAGTTGTGATGTGTTTGTGCATTCGAATGTTAGGAGGATGAGTTCTGTGTATTTTGCGTCAATATTCTGTGTATTATGGGCAAACATTCTGTGTATTCTAGGCAAACATTCTGTGTATTCTATATAATGATTATGTGTATTATAGATAATGAATTCCCTGGAGTCATTCGCGTCCACTAACATCTGTGTATTTTGTGTCAATATTCTGTGTATTCTGGGCAAACATTCTGTGTATTCTAGGCAAACATTATGTGTATTATAGATAATGAATTCCCTGAGTCATTCGCGTCCGCGTCTACTAACATCGAAACGGCGTCGTTTTACGTACGTGGTGCACATTGCTATGTGCACCGTGGTGCAGGGTATAACGATTAGCTTCCAACTGGTACTGTTAAAGCGGGTCGACCCGTTCCACTGTGGGCCAACCTGCTAGGCCCGCAGGCTAGAATTCATACAACCTTAATCCGCCCCACATGGGTTGGCGGGTCCCCTGAGCCGGCCCGCAGGCTTTTAATTTTGCTCTTTTTTTTTTTTTTTTTTTTTAATTATAGTGTGTACACATGAATATATATATTTTTTATTTAAAAAAAAGTGGCGGGTCGCGGGCCTTAGCGGGACATCTTTTTTGTAGCCCTAACCCATCCCACCACGGGGCGGGTGCAGACCAACTCGCAAGTTTCGGCCCACTTTGACAGTATTACTTCCAACGGCAAATTATGCTATGGACCAGGGTCCACTTTGCAAGGTGGGTCCGGGTCTTTGTTCACAAATTTAGAACTCTATGTTCACAATTTTAGAACTCTATATTTACAATTTTAAAACTCTATATTTACAATTTTAGATCTCAATATACAAAATTACATTATTCAATATTCACAACTTTTGAACTGTATATTCACAATTTTGTTATATAGATTCAAAAATTTTGTTATATTGTTGAACATAGAGTTTTGATACTGTTGAACATAGAGTTATGAAATTATGAACGTAGAGCTATGAATTTGTGAACATGAAATTATGAACGTAGAGCTATGAATTTGTGAACATGAAATTATGAAATTGTGAATATGAAGTTATAAAATTGTGAACATGAGATTATGAAATTGTGAGCATGGGGTTATGAAATTATGAACATAGACCCGGTCCACCTTGCCCAAGTACATGGCATAACAA
>CP025646.1:22866028-22912068 GCA_003576665.1 Ipomoea trifida
GGTCCTCCGAGGCCTAACTCATGAACAATTGGCGCTTGTGGATGTGAATAAGTCAGAGAATTTAATTGGGGGAAAATACTTTGATCCGAGTGTGCTAAGGAAATTTGGGTTTGAAGACATGGTAAATCGGTTGCTAAGACACCCGCAATGGAGCAAAGTATTCGAATGGAGAGGACCGACATATACTCCGGTTACCTATGAGTTTCTGGCTTGAGATGTGTCCCACTAAAACATTAGGTTCCCTATGCGTGGAATTCATACTTACATTTCCTTATTTTTCATGCACTTTACCGGTTTTTTTTAGGAAATGGGAAGAACCAAAGAGCAAGCCTTGAAATGGAATTTTGAGGAAGCAAACACAAGCCGAACAATGGCAAGAGTAGAACCAACACCTCCACAACCACAACTTGAACCTAATGTAAGAGGAACAAGGGTCCTCCGAGGCCTAACTCATGAACAATTGGCGCTTGTGGATGTGAATAAGTCAGAGAATTTAATTGGGGGAAAATACTTTGATCCGAGTGTGCTAAGGAAATTTGGGTTTGAAGACATGGTAAATCGGTTGCTAAGACACCCGCAATGGAGCAAAGTATTCGAATGGAGAGGACCGACATATACTCCGGTTACCTATAAGTTTCTTGCTTGAGATGTGTCCCATTAAAACATTAGGTTTCCTATGCGTGGAATTCATACTTACATTTCCTTATTTTTCATGCACTCTACCCGATTTTTTAGGAAATGGGAAGAAGCAAAGAACAGGCCTTGAAAAGGAATTATGAGGAAGCAAGCACAAGCCGAATAATGGCAAGAGCAGAACCACCAACTCAACCTCCAAAAGTTGAACCTAATGCAAGATGAATAAGGGTCCTCCGAGGCCTAACTCATGAACAATTGGCGCTTGTTGATGTGTATAAGTCAGAGAATTTAATTGGGGGAAAATACTTTGATCCGAGTGTGCTAAGGAAATTTGAGTTTGAAGACATGGTAAATCGGTTGCTAAGACAACCGCAATGGAGAAAGTATTCGAATGGAGAGGACCGACATATAGTCCGGTTACCTATGAGCTTCTTGCTTGAGATGTGTCCCATTAAAACATTAGGTTCCCTATGCGTGGAATTCATACTTACATTTCCTTATTTTTCATGCACTCTACCGCTTTTTTTAGGAAATGGGAAGAAGCAAAGAACATGCCTTGAAAAGGAATTATTTGAAAGCAAGCACAAGCCGAATAATGGCAAGAGCAGAACCACCAAGTCAACCTCCAAAAGTTGAACCTACTGCAAGATGAATAAGGGTCCTCCGAGGCCTAACTCATGAACAATTGGCGCTTGTTGATGTGTATAAGTCAGAGAATTTATTTGGGGGAAAATACTTTGATCCGAGTGTGCTAAGGAAATTTGAGTTTGAAGACATGGTAAATCGGTTGCTAAGACAACCACAATGGAGAAAGTATTCGAATGGAGAGGACCTGTGACACCCCAACCTCACTCAGGTTGGAGAAGACTTGGTAGACGAGGCTAAACGCGCGAAGACGCCATTCCTGAAGAACGCAGATTGCTGCCGTTGACTCCAAGTCGTGAGTAAATTGATCTTCTTTGACGAGCCACTCGATCTTCTGATTGCTTAGACGCATACGGTGACATCCATCGCCTCGTATCAACTAACTACTCATTCCTAATCTAAAGCAGGTACTAAAACGAAGCAACTTAACCAAAAGCGATTAAGACTTACCAGGTAGACGAGCCGCAAGCTGCAAACAACAAGGTTAACAAAGCACAAGCAATATAAACAGACAAGACGTGTCCTCACCGCGATTCCTAGAATTCACACATCCTAGGATTCTCAAACTCCTTAATTTCTACTGATCAAGTCCTAGAGTCTCAAAAGTTCAACCCTAGGATCTCTACTCAGACCTCAACACAGGCTCTGATACCAACTGTGACACCCCAACCTCACACAGGCTGAGATAGATAAAATCTCAACACAACAGCTGCCTATCACAACTAAAACAGTACATAGCGGAAGCGAATTTAAAACCTAAGGGGCGTCATGCCACATCTAGGTAAGATAACACGGCCTAGATGCACAGGCTAACCATAGAAACGGAACTGTATAAACGATAATCCTCAAATATGTCTCAAAACATCCAACAACTAAACCAAAGTATATAGAATTCTCAAAACGGCACACAGGCCAAAGCATAAGTCTAAAAACATAACCGCTATCTATGCCTCCTCAGACGGGTTTATCTCTATTGCGCTCACGCATAGACTTTAAGGCAAACCTGGAAAAACACACAAAGAACCATTAGCAAAAGACTGCTAAGTAACCACCATTCACACCCGCAAGGAAGTATAGATATATATATATATATATATATATATATATATATATATAAGTTGTAAATAGGTTTACACACCCATATAGTATATAAACACTAACAAACTGTTCATTAGTTCAAATCGGATACTCAACAACAATAAACTGAACGAATCAGAAACCAAGACTCATCCAAACAAAGCCAACATCCAATAACGAGAGTACAATACAACGAATCCATAACCAGATACCAATTGAACAACAACCATAAAGAATCCAACCAACCATAACCAAGAACAACAAGACATCAACTGAATAAACAAAGGAAGTCACTAATATATTAACCAAGAAAGGAATCCCAACTCCAACCTCCAAACCCTCATACCAACCATCATACCAAGTCAAACCCACAGTCAGAAGTCAGAAGTCAGAAGTCAAAAGTCAAACCCGGAAAACCGGTACACAGGGGTGATGAGCCCAATCACAGGGACCGAAGTCCAATCACAGGGACCGAAGTCCAAAGTCAGAAGTCAATAGTCAATAGTAGCCAACCCAGATAACTGGTACATAGGGACCGAAGTCCAAAGTCAGTAATAGCATAGTCAGTCCACCCATCAACCTCCAAACATACTCAATGATCCACCACTCCAAACTCATACTCAGCTCAGCCCAAGAACCAGCGCTCAGAGTGCTCATCTCAGATATGAACACCAACCAATTCCCAAATAATAGACTCATACAAAAGACTAAAAGGTATGAATAAATACTCAGAATCAAGGTAAAAATATCCAATAGAATACTCCAACAATTCCAGAACAAAGAAGGAAACAAGCAACAGATCACTCACTTCTACCAAACACTACCCTTACTCTCACAGAAGACCCCAACGGTTACATTATCCAGCTAGAGCTTCCCGCAAGAGCAATTCTCACACCCCGAATCAGACTCAGCTCAGAATACAAAGAGATGTTTCAGAATACAAAGATCAGATCACAATACACCAACATTTCATCCAACAGAGGCCAAATAATATGGAAATCCAACCAACAAATAATCATAACAACACTAGGCAAAGGATCAAGACACAAGTCCAAGAATCCAATAAACACAATCAATAACAGGCTAATAATCAAGGAATTTCAGGATTTCCAACACCAATTAATATCATATAGAGTGAGTGTAAAAATAGATTTTGATGGACATAGTGGTTACCTTTGAAGCGTAATTAATCCATAAGCGCACTAATCCAAAGCAACACCAAACTCAAAGCTTGGTTCATAATCGTGAACCTGAAGAATTAATATTATTCTAACACCGTCACTAACTATTAATTAACAATACTAATATTCCTATTCGGTCCACTATATTAATAACCTATAATCCATGCTCAAGGCTAATGTAATATGACCATGTGAAATAAACTTAATCTACTTACTAACTAATACTAAAACAAGGGTGTGACCACTAATACAAATTTAAACTTAAACTATAATATTACAACTTAATACTAAAACTATAAGCTTAGTAAATAAACCATACAATTACCTTAAAAGAGCTAATATGCTAGTCCAGCGCCAGCAGGGTTCGAACCCACGCCCAAAGGCTCCACACTCACACACCATACCGCTACACCACTCATCTCTTACTACAAAGACACACGATCACCTGGCTAACACCCTTTCCGCGAGCTCTTGGTCACCAAACGGAGGGCACTGCCCGTTCACCGTGCGGAGAAGGAGAGCGGCTACATCCTCCGTTGCTGCTGCCGCTGGAGTCGAACGGAAGAGGGTGGCGGGGGTGACAAGGCCGTCAATGTGCTCCGCCTCCTCTGAACGCCACTGCTCTGTTGGCCGGAAGAAGGGGAGGGAAGGGGGCGTTGCTACTGCTGCTAGCTGCTGCGACGATCAGCCATGGGAGAGAATGGGAGGGAGGCGTTGCCGAAGCTGTTTGCCGTCATCATCGCTGCTGTACACCGCCGATGGGGAAAAGGATCGCCGCTGGATTCCGCCTTGCCGTTGCCACTTGCCACCGCTGCGGGAGACATTCGCCGGAGGAGAGACACAAAAGTTGCCACGCCTCTGCCGAGCTCAGCTACCGCCGCCGCACAACACCGTCGGAGAGCTTGGGAGAGGGACCGCATGGCGCGCCGTTGGTGGAGACAGAGACCACCGCCGTGTTGCACCGCTTCCACGTTCCGCCGTTGCTGCGTTCCCTCAACGGAGAGCTTGCGCGCTTCATGTCGCCGCCGATCGCCATGCTAGTAGCTCCGCCGTTAGGGTGCTGCTCTCTGCCCGTAGTTCGTCGGGGGCGATGGTGACGCCGGAAAAGGGGGGGGGGGGGGGGGCTGCTGACCGGAGCTCTCCATTGCCGTTCGTTGGCTGGCAATATACGGGGAAAGAGGCGAGATAGATAGGGAGATGAAGCAGGGGAATGTTGTTGGCTGCCATATCTTAGAATCATACGCTATAATTGGCTAGGTTTCCAAAAATAGAATGGGCTACATTAGGTTATTGGATCAATTTAGAGGTTGGGTCAACTTTGGGTTTAAGACTAGAAATGGGTTGGATCATTAATCATAGCTTATAAGATATGAACAAATAATCATGGGCTAGTATAGCTTTAAGTAAATATAATTTATATGGGCTCAAGAATAATTATAGTCTATAAAATACAATTTATAACTATGGGCTATAGTTTTATTTTAAATGATCATTAATAATAACTTATAAGAATGGCTCGTTTATAGCCCATTGTGAAATAGTTATATTTAGAATCATTGTAGTAATTATTTAAATAGGAAACATAACCCCTTATTATATTGAAAGAGTAGTAGGGAAATTTCGGGGTGTTACACTCTACCCCCCTTAAAAGGAGCTTCGTCCCCGAAGCTCAGAAAAACGTTTTGGGAACAGAGAGTTACAAACTAGTACGATAGTACATATAGAAAGAAGAATGTATAGTATACGCCCGGTTTTGAAAATTTGACCCAACGGGAAGAGAAAGGAGAGGTTTAAGGTGTACAGTTCAAGAACGACGTCGGTTAAGAATAGAATCAAAGGTTATCAAGGTTACAGCTTAGGAGTTAGGATTGTCACCTTGCACAAGATATTTTCAAGAAGCAACAATAACAACGTTCGAGAGGTTGGAAATGATTTTTTTTTTTTTTGCAATAAAAGGGGTGTCAAGTTCTTTAAGGAAAAGAAATGAATCCCGGTTTCGAAAAAGATAAGAATAACTAGGTTCAAGGAGGCCAAAATAATTTCTCAATTTAAGGGAGTATCAAGTTCTTTTCCAGCAAAAGAGAATAAACGAAAAGAACTTGGCTTCGAGAACGGATAAGCACGAGATTGAAAACACAGGAGGAGTTTTCCAACAATAGGGTATTTACCTTACTCCGAGAGGTGATAGAGATTAAGTTTCAAAAGGAGTTAGGAATGAGGTTTTGAGAGACAGAAATGATTTGTCAATGATAGGGTATTCAGCTCTTCAAGGGGAGAAAGAAATGCAATCTTGGAAGGAGATAAGAATGAGATAGACTGAGGGGATGTCTCGACGAAAGGATATACAATTCCCAAGGAAGTGAGAGAAATTCGGTTCCGAGGGACGATAGCAATGAGATTCATAAAGGTAGGAAGGATTCTTTATCGCTAGGGTTTGCAATTCTCCAAGGGAAGGAAAGAATTCAGTTTCAAGCGAAGATGAGAAAGAGAGTTAGAACAGGTAGAAGGGGTGTTTCAACAAAAGGCATTTGGAGTTTCAGGAAGCAAAGGGGAATTTAGTTTCCAAGAAGAAACGGGAATAATGATTAGAATAGGTAGAAGGGATCTCTCTATGGAAGGGATGATTAGGATTTCAAGGAGCAAAACAGGAATTTGGCTTTGAGAAGGATGGGAAGTCTCTCAACTCTAAGCGGTCTCTTCGGGTTGACGATTTGATCACGACACTCTGACCGATTGGCAGATCTTGACTTTGCTTCTTACGCAACACGAATATAGAATTCGGATAGCCCTACTTTATAAGCTACATCGTGTACATCCTTATCACTCCTAGAAAGGCTGAAGGCGATGACTCGCTGCTGACTGATTGGTGCAGAACGAGAGGTCCTCGGGGAAGTTCACGAAAAGGTAGGATCAACTAGAAAGGTGTCGCTTGGTCTTGAAGGGAGATTCGATCATGGTTACTAGTGGTCTTTAGAAACTGAGTTTTAATTCTTTGTACTTGGAGGTTGCAACTCCTAACTTGTTCCTTCGTTGTCGCTTCAGGGATGGGTAGGACCATCTTACGGCTTGGGCATCCCAACTTCAAATTCTAATTCTTCATGTAATGTTAACTCCGAGTTTAACTTACACGAGGTTCTTCATCACTAATCCCGAAAGCTCCTGTTTGGCGTGCTTTAACTCTTGCTTCTGACGAAACGCGAGTATAGATAACTCTTCCTTAGAATACCCGAGGATTAAGCTAGCCTTTAGGTTCACTTCCGTTGGTCTTGATCTTTTGACGATTTGATCTTCTACTAGCTTGTCTCGCTATTCCTTAATTCTTTCTTGCCATCGTTCCTTCGAGTGTTTACACGAGATTCCTCATGGCCGCTCTGACAATTCCTACTTGGCGTGTTTTAACTCTTTCTTGACGCGTCGGCACCCGCCATTGCCGTTCCCTCATAGCCGAGAGTCTTCGAGTCTTCAGTCTTCGAGCTCCTATTGCTTTCTTCGTCTTCTTATCGCACTTCAGCTGCACGAACTTGTTCTTCAAGTCTTGAGGTTGGAGAAGACTTGGTAGACGAGGCTAAACGCGCGAAGACGCCATTCCTGAAGAACGCAGATTGCTGCCGTTGACTCCAAGTCGTGAGTAAATTGATCTTCTTTGACGAGCCGCCCGATCTTCTGATTGCTTAGACGCATACGGTGACATCCATCGCCTCGTATCAACTAACTACTCATTCCTAATCTAAAGCAGGTACTAAAACGAAGCAACTTAACCAAAAGCGATTAAGACTTACCAGGTAGACGAGCCGCAAGCTGCAAACAACAAGGTTAACAAAGCACAAGCAATATAAACAGACAAGACGTGTCCTCACCGCGATTCTGCCGAGCTCAGCTACCGCCGCCGCACAACACCGTCGGAGAGCTTGGGAGAGGGACCGCATGGCGCGCCGTTGGTGGAGACAGAGACCACCGCTGTGTTGCACCGCTTCCACGTTCCGCCGTTGCTGCGTTCCCTCAACGGAGAGCTTGCGCGCTTCATGTCGCCGCCGATCGCCATGCTAGTAGCTCCGTCGTTAGGGTGCTGCTCTCTACCCGTAGTTCGTCGGGGGCGATGGTGACGCTGGAAAAGGGGGGGGCTGCTGACCGGAGCTCTCCATTGCCGTTCGTTGGCCGGCAATATACGGGGAAAGAGGCGAGATAGATAGGGAGATGAAGCAGGGGAATGTTGTTGGCTGCCATATCCTAGAATCATACGCTATAATTGGCTAGGTTTCCAAAAATAGAATGGGATACATTAGGTTATTGGATCAATTTAGAGGTTGGGTCAACTTTGGGTTTAAGACTAGAAATGGGTTGGATCATTAATCATAGCTTATAAGATATGAACAAATAATCATGGGCTTGTATAGCTTTAAGTAAATATAATTTATATGGGCTCAAGAATAATTATAGTCTATAAAATACAATTTATAACTATGGGCTATAGTTTTATTTTAAATGATCATTAATAATAACTTATAAGAATGGCTCGTTTATAGCCCATTGTGAAATAGTTATATTTAGAATCATTGTAATAATTATTTAAATAGGAAACATAACCCCTTATTATATTGAAAGAGTAGTAGGGAAATTTCGGGGTGTTACAGGACCGACATATACTCCGGTTACCTATGAGTTTCTTGCATGAGATGTAGCCTACTAAAACATTAGGTTCCCTATGCGTGGAGTTCAGACTTACATTTCCTTATTTTTCATGCACTTCACCGATTTTTTAGGAAATGGGTAGAACCAAAGAACAAGCCTTGAAAAGGAATTATGAGGAAGCAAGCACAAGCCGAACAATGGCAAGAGCAGAACCACCACCTCCACAACCACAAGTTGAACCTAATGTAAGAGAAACAATGGTCCTCCGAGGCCTAACTCATGAACAATTGGCGCTTGTGGATGTGAATAAGTCAGAGAATTTAATTGGGGGAAAATACTTTGATCCGAGTGTGCTAAGGAAATTTGGGTTTGAAGACATGGTAAATCGGTTGCTAAGACACCCGCAATGGAGCAAAGTATTCGAATGGAGAGGACCGACATATACTCCGGTTACCTATGAGTTTCTGGCTTGAGATGTGTCCCACTAAAACATTAGGTTCCCTATGCGTGGAATTCATACTTACATTTCCTTATTTTTCATGCACTTTACCGCTTTTTTTTAGGAAATGGGAAGAACCAAAGAGCAAGCCTTGAAATGGAATTTTGAGGAAGCAAACACAAGCCAAACAATGGCAAGAGTAGAACCAACACCTCCACAACCACAACTTGAACCTAATGTAAGAGGAACAAGGGTCCTCCGAGGCCTAACTCATGAACAATTGGCGCTTGTGGATGTGAATAAGTCAGAGAATTTAATTGGGGGAAAATACTTTGATCCGAGTGTGCTAAGGAAATTTGGGTTTGAAGACATGGTAAATCGGTTGCTAAGACACCCGCAATAGAGCACAGTATTCGAATGGAGAGGACCGACATATACTCCGGTTACCTATGAGTTTCTGGCTTGAGATGTGTCCCACTAAAACATTAGGTTCCCTATGCGTGGAATTCATACTTACCGTAACACCCCGTAAATTCGTTCAAGCCTTTCGATCGATAATTAATTCCTTGGGAAATTTAATTATTTTAATTGGGCTAGTTCTTTCAATTTAATACATAGATATACATATGTATTCCTTGAGCCTATTTTAATTATTCTAATCAAGAGCCCAATTATTGAATTTTTTCTTGTAAGGGATTTTATTCAATTTGGATCCTTACAATTCTTATAATTAAATTATTCTTACATGGCCCAATTTCTTAATAATATATTAGTATAATGTCTTTAAGACATCTTATGGGCTTCTTTATTCTAATATATGTATTTAATTGTAAGGGATGAATTCATTAGCCCAACTTATTAATCTTGTACATATAAATTCTTGTAAGTAATATAATATATGACTTAAGCCCATTCCATATTAAAGTCTTTCACCCTAATACATTATATGTATTGTAGTATATATATTCAAGACTAAAAATCCCTAAAGGTTTTCACTCCCTCTCTTCCCTACACACTTGCCTTTCACGCCATTTCCTCTTCATTTATTTCCCAAATTTGATCTTCATTTCTCCTACAAGTTTTCAAGTCAAGATTGCTCCTTTAAGCTTGTTTAGGATTGGGTAAGTGCATCTAGCTAAGAATCTACCTTGCATTTTATGGTTTTGCTAGTCTTTTTGCATATTCTTATGTGTTTTCTTCTGGGGTTCTTTGGGTAAAAAGATGATCAAGAAGGTGGTGGGGCTTTGTGACCATTGTTGAGGCTTGGCTAGGTGGAAGAAAGCTCTTTGAGGTAACCACTATGTCCATCAAAACCTATTTTTACACTCTCATTCTATATGATATTTTTGGTGTTGGAAATCCTGAAAATTCTTGGTGTTTACACTACAAAAAAACGCGTTTTTAGCGACGGACAAAATCCGTCGCTAAAAGGGCAAAATCCGTCGCTAAAAGGGTTTAGCGACGGAATCAGTCCGTCACAAAAACCCTTCTCGCTAGAATTTAGCGACAAAATTTTATCCGTCGCTAGATTCTAGCGACGGAAATATCCGTCGCTAAGTAAAATAAATCCGTCACTAAATTATTTCCGGCGACGAAATTATGGTGAAATTTGCGAGGGAATAACGACGACAACTTTTGTCGCTAAATCTAGCGACAGAAAATCCGTCGCTAAATCAAGAAAATATCCGTTGCTAATTTCTTAATTTAAAGATCTTGTGACAAATTTGAAAGGGAATAGCGACGGATATTTCCGTCGCTAATTATATATTTTATATTAAAAAATTATTATTTTAATTAAAAATTATCTGTCAACTCAACAAATCATGGTTTCTTTATTATGCATAAAAACACAAACAGAAAGACATAAAACTAAAAGAACAACCAATTCTCTTTATAGTCAATTGGTTTCATGTTTTCTTGCACGTGTAACTGACTGGCTTTCTACATTGTAGATAATGGAATCTTGAAGTTCAAAAGAGTATTAGTCTAACAATTTCAGCCAAGGCAAGTTCAAAAAGCTTAGTATACAAGAATTGCAGAGATTATACATAGGAGCTAAAAATGGTATCAGAATTGAACTAAAATGGAGTTTCAATGCCGCACACAGGCTGCTGCTGCTTCAATCATCCGGAACATCTCAATTGCTACAAAGTTTCTTTCCAACCTAGGATCCACCAAATCATCGAGGGTGACCTGATAAGCATATCAATTTATAACATAAACAAAACTAAAACACAAGGAGAGCATGACAAATCATCATAAGGAACAAGCATGTTTATAATATGCTATCCAACTTTATTTTTTGTATTGCTTTTTATGCATGCATAAGGTAGTGGCATTTTGGAGTTGGACCTTTCTATTTATTAAATGTCTGTATTGGACCTTTCTAAGAATTATGCCATATTTGGTTATTGGGCTGATTGAAAGCATTACTTACAGTCTTCATGCAGATAAGCAATTCCCCTAGCTGCATCAGCAGCAACCTTCACTCGGGTTTCAGTATTTTGTCTAGAAAAATGCATACATAAGTGTTCTCTAAGAGTTTTTATTTTCCTCATCAAAACATCCATCAGTGCAGCAAATCAAAGAAATCAAATAAATTCACAAAACAGATAATTAGATACAATATGAAATATAATGATATGGAAGCATTTAGATATCTCTAATAATTTAAATTATATGCTGTAGTTGGTAAAAAATAAAAACGAAAAAAAAAGAGAGACAGAAGAAGAACAAACTCTCAACTGAAGCCTTTCACTGATAATTCTTGGATCATTATATGCGGCAGAATCAATAGGTAATCCTTTCTGCATAAATTAATTACCAACAAGAGTTAAATGTTTCAAGCAAACTTCACAGTTAAGCAAGTACAAACTCTCAACTGAAAAATAGAATGGAGACAAAAATGCAATTAAAATTCAACAGTGTACTTTTAACTGAATAAATCCTTACAGCCTAATTATTATGGTTGAAATGCAAACAACACACCCTACAGTACAATGGAAACTGTTGATTGTGAACTTGATTGTTCGGACAGACTAACTCACCCAAAAACGCAGCAGAAGGAACCAACCACTAGGCATGACTCGCTAAACAATTACAAAACTAAAGATCAGTCCATGGACAACCCTGAAGATGTTTGCATTGACACTAAGGTAGAAAATAAAAGTCAATGTTTACCACTTTAACCGTCAAAAGTGCTATTCCACTATCAGCTAATCCATCTTCATATAAGACAATCTGTTAAAAGTTGGAACAAACATTACTTCTGCTGCCCACAAGATATTAAAGACAAGAATAGGAGAAATATATATGCCTACGTGACTACATGCTCCCACTGAAGACTGCAACTGCTTTTGTTCAAAGTTCCTCTTTCATGCTGTTCACAGCAACATCAATTATAAATTGAATAAGTCAAGGCAAAACTAAAAGCTAATGAGCTCATCAAAATCTCTATAGAATTGCAGAAATGATTTAAATCAAGAAAGGCAATGGAAGAGATTACTCTGAGAACAACCTTAAATATGGGTCATTTGCATTGCCATTTTAATAATTAATCTTCTAAATAAGTCTACAATATAATATAGGTCAATGATATCTATACTTCATATAAAAATGAAAAAAAAAATAAAAACGAAAAAAAAAGAGAGACAGAAGCAGAACATGCCACTGCCACCGCCCTAGACTGCCGTCGTCGAACCGCTTCAACGCCGGCCACCACGCCACGCCTCGCCGTCGATCCGCTGCAACGTCGTCCGGCCACAACCTCCTGCTGCAATCCGTCTGGGACTCCATCGATCCCGCTGCAATCCGGCCTCGCCTCCGCCGCCACAATTGGAACTCCATCGATCCGCTGCAACGCCGACCGGCCACAATCGAATTGGGCCTCGCCTGCTGGACAAGAGGGAGAGAGAGAGAGAGAGGGGGGCTGGAATGGGGCCTCTCCTCTGCCGCTGCAACCGCTGCCTCGCCTCCGCCACAATCGCCACCGTAGTTGTAGGCAGTTGAGGTCGCCCATCTGTAAGGGCTTGAGTTCAGAGAGAGAGATAGGGGGCTGGAATGGGCTGCAAATGGAATTAATATGCATTTATACTTAGGGTTAACAAATTAAAATCTTATATTTAGGTTTAGCGACGGAATTTTAGTCCGTCGCTAGATTATTTTAAAAAATCGTAGATTCACCCATCAATACACTAGCGACGGGAATTTGAATCCGTCGCTAGATATAGCGACGGATTCAAATTTCGTCGCTAGATTTCATGTTTTCAAAAAATTTGCATAATTTTCTAGCGACAGAATTTAAATCCGTCGCTATTCTAGCGACGGAACTTCAATCCGTCGCTAGAATAGCGACGGATACAAATTTCCGTCGCTAGAATTTGTCAAAAAAACTCCCGCTCAATTTTTAGAAACAAAATAAACCTGGGGATAATGCTCTAGCGACAGATATAGCGACGGATTTTAAAATCCGTCGCTAGAGTATTATTCCTGGGCTAATTTTGGTTCTACAAAAGTGCGCGCCAAAATTTTTGAAAAAAATCCGTCGTTAATCCGTCGCTAATCTGTCGCTAAATTATGCGCGAAAATTTACCGCTAAAATTAGCTACAGATTTACGACAAAATTTTTCCGTCGCAATATTCCGTCGCTAATAACCAATTTTTTAAAAATAAATAAATCCGTCGCTAAACCGTCGCTATTTCGTCGTTAAATTAGCAACAGAATGAATCCGTCGCTAAATCCGTCGTTATTTCCGCGTTTTTTTGTAGTGTTAGCCCTATTCTTGGTTGTATTTTGTTGGAATTTCTTGGTCTTGTGTATTGATCTTGGCCTATTGTTGTTGTGATCAATTGTTAGTTGGATTTCCATATTTTTGGCCTCTAAATAGATGAAATGTTGGTGTATTTTGGATCTGATTATTGCATTCTGGAATGGTGTCTTCGGGTCTGGGCAGAAACTGGTTCTGGGAGTTGAGTTTGCCCTTGCGGAGGACCAAGGCGGTATAATGTAACCCGCCGAGGTGATCCGCAAGGTTGGCGCGGTGGACTTGGGCGGAGGTGGCAGGTCCGTTGAGGAGGGCCGGCTCCTCCTTGCGGAGGAGGGCGGCGGAGGTGTGAGTTCCGTTGACGTGTTCCGCATGGTCACTGGGAGTCTGATCCCAGAGACCTGTTCTTGGTTGTTGTTGTCTGTTTGTTTCCCCTTTGTTCTGATTATTGTTGGAATGTTTTGTTGGGTATTTTACCATGTCTTTAGAGTATTTATTCATGCCGTTTGTTGGGTATTTATACCATATCTTGGAGTATTGATTCATGACTTTGGTTTCTCTTTTTGTACTCATGGTTTATTGATTTCCTTGAATTCATTATCTGGGAGTTGGTTTGTGTTCATAGTTGAGATGAACACTTTGTTGTTTGTTTTGGGTTGAGGTTGGAGTATGAGTATGTGGTGGTGGATTTCTTGGTATCGTTTGGAGGTTGTTGGGTGGATTTGACTGTGCTACTATTGACTATTGACTATTGACTATTGACTTCTGACTTTGGACTTCGGTCTCTGTGATTGGGTTGATTACCCCTGTGATTGGACTTCGGTCCCTGTGATTGGACTATGGTCCTTGTGATTGGACTTCGGTCCCTGTGATTGGGCTCATCACCCCTGCGTACCAGATTTCTGGATTCTGACTCTTGACTTCTGACTTCTGACTGTGGTTTGGAGGTTGGAGTTGGGATTCTTTCTTGGTTTATTTGCTTGTGAGTCCTTGTGTATAATCGGTCGATATCTCGTTGTTCTTGGTTATGGTTGGTTGTTGTCTTATACTTTCGTTGTTGGTTATTGGCTTCATTTGGATTAGTCTTTGTTTATGATTCGTTCAGCTTATTGTTGTTGAGTATCCGTTTTGAACTATTGAACAGTTTGTTGGTGTTTATATTCTATATGGGTGTGTAAACCTATTTACAAGCTTATGTATATCTATATCTTCTTGCGGGTGTGAATGGTGGTTGCTTAGCAGTCTTTTGCTAATGGTTCTTTGCGTGTTTTCCAGGTATGGAGTAAGTCTAAGCGCGAGCGCGTTAGAGCCTATCGTTATGAGGACGCTTAGACTTAGTTTACATTGTTTAGACTTTGGTTTGTGGGCCTGTGTGCCATTTGAGATTTTTATATACTCTCGACTAGTGTTTGGATATTGTTGATCATGACTTGAGGATTTTATCGTTTATGCATGACAGTTCAGTTGATCTATTTTGGTTAGCCTGTGCATCTAGGTTGTGTTATCTCTCCTAGATGTGGCATGATGCCCCTTAAGTTTTAAATTCGCTTCCGCTATGTTATGTTGTTGGTTGAGATAGGCAGCTGTTGTGTTGAGATTTATCTATCTCAGCTCGTGTAAGGTTGGGGTGTCACACTTACATTTCCTTATTTTTCATGCACTTTACTGGTTTTTTTTAGGAAATGGGAAGAACCAAAGAGCAAGCCTTGAAATGGAATTATGAGGAAGCAAACACAAGCCGAACAATGGAAAAAGCTGAACCACCCCCTCCACCAACACAAGTTGAACCTAATGAAATATGAACAAGGGTCCTCCGAGGCTTAACTCATGAACAATTGGCGCTTGTGGATGTGTATAAGTCAGAGAATTTTATTGGGGGGAAATTGTTTGATCCAAGTGTGCTAAGGGAATTTGGGTTTGAAGACATGGTAAATCGGTTGCTAAGACACCCGCAATAGAGCAAAGTATTCGAATGGAGAGGACCGACATATACTCCGGTTACCTATGAGTTTCTTGCATGAGATGTGGCCTACTAAAACATTAGGTTCCCTATGCGTACGTGGAGTTCAGACTTACATTTCCTTATTTTTCATGCACTTCACTGATTTTTTTAGGAAATGGGTAGAACCAAAGAACAAGCTTTGAAAAAGAATTATGAGGAAGCAAGCACAAGCCGAACAATGGCAAGAGCAGAACCACCACCTCCACAACCACAAGTTGAACCTAATGTAAGAGGAACAATGGTCCTCCGAGGCCTAACTCATGAACAATTGGCGCTTGTGGATGTGAATAAGTCAGAGAATTTAATTGGGGGAAAATACTTTGATCCGAGTGTGCTAAGGAAATTTGGGTTTGAAGACATGGTAAATCGGTTGCTAAGACACCCGCAATGGAGCAAAGTATTCGAATGGAGAGGACCGACATATACTCCGGTTACCTATGAGTTTCTGGCTTGAGATGTGTCCCACTAAAACATTAGGTTCCTTATGCGTGGAATTCATACTTACATTTCCTTATTTTTCATGCACTTTACCGCTTTTTTTAAGGAAATGAGAAGAACCAAAGAGCAAGCCTTGAAATGGAATTTTGAGGAAGCAAACACAAGCCGAACAATGGCAAGAGTAGAACCAACACCTCCACAACCACAACTTGAACCTAATGTAAGAGGAACAAGGGTCCTCCGAGGCCTAACTCATGAACAATTGGCGCTTGTGGATGTGTATAAGTCAGAGAATTTAATTGGGGAAAATACTTTGATCGAGTGTGCTAAGGAAATTTGGGTTTGAAGACATGGTAAATCGGTTCTAAGACACCGCAATGGAGCAAAGTATTCGAATGGAGAGGACCGACATATACTCCGATTACCTATGAGTTTCTTGCTTGAGATGTGTCCCACTAAAACAATAGGTTCCCTATGCGTGGAATTCATACTTACATTTCCTTATTTTTCATGCACTTTACCGGTTTTTTTTAGGAAATGGGAAGAACCAAAGAGCAAGCCTTGAAATGGAATTATGAGGAAGCAAGCACAAGCCGAACAATGGAAAAAGCAGAACCACCCCTCCACCAACACAAGTTGAACCTAATGAAATATGAACAAGGGTCCTCCGAGGCTTAACTCATGAACAATTGGCGCTTGTGGATGTGTATAAGTCAGAGAATTTTATTGGGGGGAAATTCTTTGATCCAAGTGTGCTAAGGGAATTTGTGTTTGAAGACATGGTAAATCGGTTGCTAAGACACCCGCAATGGAGCAAAGTATTCGAATGGAGAGGACCGACATATACTCCGGTTACCTATGAGTTTCTTGCATGAGATGTGGCCTACTAAAACATTAGGTTCCCTATGCGTGGAGTTCAGACTTACATTTCCTTATTTTTCATGCACTTCACCGCTTTTTTTAGGAAATGGGTAAAACCTAAGAACAAGCCTTGAAAAGGAATTATGAGGAAGCAAGCACAAGCCGAACAATGGCAAGAGCAGAACCACCACCTCCACAACCACAAGTTGAACCTAATGTAAGAGGAACAATGGTCCTCCGAGGCCTAACTCATGAACAATTGGCGCTTGTGGATGTGAATAAGTCAGAGAATTTAATTGGGGGAAAATACTTTGATCCGAGTGTGCTAATAAAATTTGGGTTTGAAGACATGGTAAATCGGTTGCTAAGACACCCGCAATGGAGCAAAGTATTCGAATGGAGAGGACCGACATATACTCCGGTTACCTATGAGTTTCTGGCTTGAGATGTGTCCCACTAAAACATTAGGTTCCCTATGCATGGAATTCATACTTACATTTCCTTATTTTTCATGCACTTTACTGCTTTTTTTAGGAAATGGGAAGAACCAAAGAGCAAGCCTTGAAATGGAATTTTGAGTAAGCAAACACAAGCCGAACAATGGAAAGAGCAGAACCACCCCCTCCAACAGCACAAGTTGAACCTAATGAAATATGAACAAGGGTCCTCCGAGGTTTAACTCATGAACAATTGGCGCTTGTGGATGTGTATAAGTCAGAGAATTTTATTGGGGGGAAATTCTTTGATCCGAGTGTGCTAAGGGAATTTGGGTTTGAAGACATGGTAAATCGGTTGCTAAGACACCCGCAATGGAGCAAAGTATTCGAATGGAGAGGACCGACATATACTCCGGTTACCTATGAGTTTCTGGCTTGAGGTGTGTCCCACTAAAACTCAAGAGGCGCAACTGGACTTATGGGATGGTTCTGAGTTGGATATTCCAGAAGAGGAGGGTTAATGTCACTGGGGAGTTGGCAAGGCAGCCGGTTCACAGCACGTTCAATGCAGCCGGTCTACAGTTTTCTGGGCTGTTTCAGGTGGAAGGGAATGAGTATATCACCGCTCACGAGCTGAGTTGGATGCCAGCCGAAGAGAGCAGGGAGCTGATTGAGCGCTATCACATTCCACATAAGAGGTTGCGAGGTTTAATCGCGCCTCAGCAGGCTGAGCAGGCAGGGGGTGATGAGGAGGATGACGAGTCTGAGGAGGAAGCTGAAGAGGAAGAGCCCGTGGGTGAGGCTGACGAGAGCACCGGAGGAAAGAGCAGCACGATCGCTTAGCTCCTACGCCGCCAGTTGGCCCCGTACTCCGACAGCTGCAGGAGATGCAGCGTATGGTTGAGGCGAGGTTCGATTCGCTGGATTTGAGAGTGGATCGCGGCTTCCAGCGCTTGGGCTTCATCGAGGCCAAGCTTGGCGTTGAGGTGCCACCGGAGTATCTGCAGCCTTATCAGCAGCCTTATCCTTATCCTTATCCTTATCCTTATCCTTACCCGCACCACGGTCCAGGCAGTTCTTCTCAGGGAGGCCAACCAGGTTAGTTGTGAGCTTTCTCGTTAGTATTAGCTCCGTAGTAGGAACCCTGTAGTCTAGGTGAGTTGTTAGTTTATGTTCATGCATGCTAGTTGGGTTGGGTAAGTTACGAGTTAGTTGCATGTTAGTGCGTTCTTGGGATTAGGATTAGTTGAGCAATCGTTCTCTTTAATCTTTCGTTAAAATCTTCGTTTCCTTTGAATCGTTCTGTTTCAAGTTCCCGTGAGCGTTGAGCTTCGGGACGAAGCTCCTTTTAAGGGGGTAGAGTGTAACACCCCGTAAATTCGTTTAAGCCTTTCGTTCGTTAATTAATTCCTTGGGCAATTTAATTAATTTTAATTGGGCTAGTTCTTTCAATTTAATATATAATATATATATATATATATATATATATATATATATATATATATATATATATTCTTAAGCCTAATTTAATTGTTCTAATCAAGATCCCAATTAATTGAATTTATTCTTGTAAGGGATTCTATTCAATTTGGATCCTTACAATCTTTGTAATTAAATATTCCTACATGGCCCAACTTCTTGATATATATATATATATATTAATATAATGTCCTTAAGACATCTTATGGGCTTCTTTGTTCTAGTTATTATATTTAATTGTAAGGGATGAATTCATTAGCCCAACTTATTAGTCTTGAATATATTTAATTCTTGTAACCAATATAATACATGTAACTTAAGCCCATCCCATATTAAAGTCTTTCACCCTAATACATTATATGTATTCTAGTATATATATTGAAGATCAAAAACCCCTAAAGGTTTTCACCTTACATTTCCTTATTTTTCATGCACTTTACTGGTTTTTTTTAGGAAATGGGAAGAACCAAAGAGCAAGCTTGAAATGGAATTATGAGGAAGCAAACACAAGCCGAACAATGGAAAAAGCTGAACCACCCCTCACCAACACAAGTTGAACCTAATGAAATATGAACAAGGGTCTCCCGAGCTGTGATTGGGTTCTTTACCCCTGTGATTGGACTTCGGTCCCTGTGATTGGACTTCGGTCCTCGTGATTGGGTTTTTACCCCTGCGTACCTGACTTCTGACTGGGGTTGGGTTCGGTATGATGGTTGGTGTAGTGGTTTGGTGGTTGGTGTTGAGAGTTTCTTCTCGGTTCTTTGGTTTGTGAGTCCTTGTGTATTCGGTTGATATCTCGTTGTTCTCGGTTATGGTTGGTTGTTCCTTATGATTGTGTTCAGTTGGTATCTTGGTTATGGTTCGTTGTTGTCTTATGCTTTCGTTGTTGGATATTGGCTGTGTTTGGATGAGTCTTGGTTTATGATTCGTTCAGCTTATTGTTGTTGAGTATCTGTTTTGAACTATTGAACTGTTTGTTGGCGTTTATATTCTATATGGGTGTGTAAACCTATTTACAAGCTTATGTATATCTATATCTCCTTGCGGGTGTGAATGGTGGTTGCTTAGCAGTCTTTTGCTAATGGTTCTTTGCGTGTTTTCCAGGTATGGAGTAGTCTGAGCGCGAGCGCGTTAGAGCTTATCTATGAGGACGCTTAGACTAGTTTTATGATGTTTAGACATTGGTTTTGGGCCTGTGTGCCTTTTGAGATATTATATACTCTTGACTAGTGATTTGAATATTGTGGATTATGACATGGGGATTTATTTCATTTTATATATGACAGCTTAGTTCGTTTCTTATGGTTAGCGTGTGCATCTAGGCTGTGTTTTATACCTAGATGTGGCATGCCGCCCTTAAGTTTTAATTCGCTTCCGCTATGTTATGTTTGTTGGTTGAGATAGGCAACTGTTGTGTTAAGTTTTATCTATCTCAGCCTGTGTGAGGTTGGGGTGTCACAGTTGGTATCAGAGCCTGTGTTGAGGTCTAAGTAGAGATCCTAGGGTTGTAATTTGAGACTCTAGGACTTGATCAGTAGAAGTTAAGATGTTTAAGAATTCTAAGATGTGTGAATTCTAGGCCGCGCGGTAAGGACTCGTTTACTTGCTTTTGTTTTATGTTTGCAGGTTGTTTGTTGTTTGTCTGTTGTGAGCTTGTTCTCACTTGCTTTTTTGCATGTTTGGTTAAGGCCGACCGTAGTGTTCTGTTCGCTTTCTGCTAGTATCCCCCTCTTTTTAGCGATCATGGTGCTGCCACGTCGACGCGATGGTTGAGCAGCTGATGCAGAATCTCCAGCAGCTGACGTAGATTACCCAGCTCCTGGGAAACGCGATGGTTCAGAACAACCAGCGCGGGCAGCCGGACCTTGTTCGGAGGGTGGCGGGGCAGCACCCACCCTTCTTTGCCGGAGAGGAGGATCCCGCGGTCCTTGAGGAGTGGATCCGGGCGTTTGACAAGATCCTAGAGGTGGTAGAGTGTCCACCAGGTCGCCAGGTGGAGATGGCGAGTTTTTACCTGAAGGAGGAGGCTGACCTATGGTGGGTCCACGGCGGCCCAGCGATGCGCCAAGAGCCCGACTTCGGGTGGGAGACGTTCAAGGATCGGCTGAGAGCTCGCTTCTACCCGGCCCACGTCAAGGCGGCGATGCAGGATGAGTTCTTACACCTCAAGCAGGAGACGAGGACCGTGCAGGAGTATCATCGACGCTTCCTGGAGTTAGCCCGATTCGCGCCGACGCTAGCCCCGACTGAGGAGACCCGGATTGAGCGTTTCGTGGCTGGCCTGAACCTGGAGACGCGCATGGCCTTAGTTGTGTTCAAGTTCCAGACGCTGAGTGAGGCCTACAGCAGCGCCGCTGACCACTATCGAGTGCTGACTATCCGACGAGGGATCCAGGACCGCTCCAAGCGGCCGGCAGAGGGTGGAGCTTCAGACTCCAAGAGGCACACGCCCGGGGGCTCCGGGATGAGAGGTGGCTTCCAGCAGGGTGGCGCTAGCCACAGCGGTCGATCTCGCCCTAGCTTTGGGCAAGGATCAGGGGGCGATGGAGCTCGTACACGGCACTTCCACTGCAGGCGTTGTGGGAGAGATCACCCTGGGCGCGACTGCGAGGGGCGGCTAGTAGAGTGCTTCAGCTGCGGATTGAGAGGACACCGAGCCTATGAGTGCACAACCAAGAAAGGAGGTTCATCCCAATCCAGACCGAGCGCGGCTCAGGGAGCCCCAGCAGCGACCCGACCCACCCGAGAGGCTGAGGGTAGCGGAGGTAGCCGGCCGAGGGCAGCAGGCCGGGCCATAGCAGAGGAAGATCTTTGTGATGGGCCGCACCCAGGCCGAGGCAAATGGGCTTGAAGAAGGTAACCCTCGAGCTTAATCTTTAATTGCGTGGCTTTTAAGTGCTTTTAGGGTCTTTTCTTTAAGTGTTTATAGTTAGACGAACCGTTAAGTGACCCTTAGGCGACCTCTCGTTAGTTAGAAAGCTTTAAGACGCGTTTCGTCAAGAAGTTTGAAGACCCGGCTTTGTGTTAAGTGGATGGGGAGTTCGTGGAGTCAAGTCAAAGGAGAAAGGAAGGAAAAAGAGAAGAATTAAGTGAGCAGCCGAGGAATGTGCACGCAAGGACTTGAACCCGCGCTAAGCGCCAAAGAGGAGAAGTAACCAAACCAATGGACCATGCTGACTTGTTAGGTTGTAGGCACAAGACTCTGTTTTTATTCCTAAGAGCTTCGAAGACAACCAAGCGGTTGGGAGAAACGGAGCAGTGCTCTCCGTAGAGGTGGTCCGTGAGTGTGTGCGGAAGGGAGTGACGGAATGGGGTCATCCGTGAGGTAGTTCCGCCAAGAGAAACGTAACAGCGTAACGGTACGTGGTCTTCCGTGAAGAGTGGTCCGCAAGTGCGAGGGCACATGCGTCTTTTGCCCGATCCAAGCGCGTTATAACCCTAAATCCTCCGTCTTTCTTCTCCGCTTCCTTTTTCGTTCGTCGTAGCAGCCAGAGAGCAAAGGAACGCTCAAGTCCGCAGTCCCACTCCGTCGCCAACGCCCAGACTACACGCAACCGTCACCCGTGTCCGCGAGCTTCGTCCGTCAACAGCGCAAGTCACGCGAAGTTGTCCGCCAAGGTCCGCGACAGCAACGACGCCGTTTTCTTCCACAAGCAACACCGAGTTCAACCCTCAAATATCAACAACAATGGCTAGGAGAAATCAACCCGGTGAAGGGGAAGGCCCGAGCAACATCTGCTATTCCATAATTGATGGTAAAGCTCTTGACCCGCTACACTTTTCACCTGAAATAGTGAATATGTTGAATTATCAGGGTCTGTTGGATTTATTTCTGCGAATTGAGAATGTGGTTTATCCCAACTTGGCCAATCAATTCTATCAGAACATGAAAGTTAAGATTGTCAATCAAGTACCCGTGCTCACTTCGATAGTGAAGGGCGTAAGAATTTCGTTTGACCCGCCCAAGTTGGCTAAGTTGCTCAATCTACCGTTAGGAGGTGTCAGTGAGTATGAGCGTAGTGCTTGGGTTGAGACGCAGGATGTGGGTTTCCGAGACTACTTGAGGTACATGTTGGGGCAGAATGAGGACATTGCTTTAGACACACGCCCTGATAAGCATAATCTGACGGGTGAGCAAAGGATTCTGACTTTGTTGGTTAGGGAAAGTTTGTTGCCCAACCGGAACAACAGCCGGGAGGTTACGGCCATCGAGTGTGCTTTTGCGTACTTCCTGAAGCATCAGGTGAAGTTTGATTTGCCCAGTTTGATGATCTCGCACATGGATTTCTGCAAGACAGTCAAGAGGCGCAACCGGCCTTATGGGATGGTTCTGAGTTGGATATTCCAGAAGAGGAGGGTTAATGTCACTGGGGAGTTGGCAAGGCAGCCGGTTCACAGCACGTTCAATGCGCCGAGTCTACAGTTTTCTGGGCTGTTTCAGGTGGAAGGGAATGAGTATATCACCGCTCACGAGCTGAGTAGGATGCCAGCCGAAGAGAGCAGGGAGCTGATTGAGCGCTATCACATTCCACATAAGAGGTTGCGAGGTTTAGTCGCGCCTCAGTAGGCTGAGCAGGCAGGGGGTGATGAGGAGGATGACGAGTCTGAGGAGGAAGCTGAAGAGGAAGAGCCCGTGGGTGAGGCTGACCGAGAGCACCGGAGGAAAGAGCAACACGATCCCTTAGCTCCTACGCCACCAGTTGGCCCCGTACTCCGACAGCTGCAGGAGATGCAGCGTATGATTGAGGCGAGGTTCGATTCGCTGGATTTGAGAGTGGATCGCGGCTTCCAGAGCTTGGGCTTCATCGAGGCCAAGCTTGGCATTGAGCTGCCACCGGAGTATCTGCAGCCTTATCAGCAGCCTTATCCTTATCCTTATCATTATCCTTACCCGCACCACGGTCCAGGCAGTTCTTCTCAGGGAGGCCAACCAGGTTAGTTGTTAGCTTTCTCGTTAGTATTAGCTCCGTACACTACAACAAACTATATTTTTAACGACATATACTTAGTGGCGGTTATGTATAACCGCGAGATAGTTATGGTTTCACCGTTAACTTCTCTAAGAACAATACATGTTGGAGATAGTATAGATGATGAACCATATGTGTTAGTTGAACAAGCTCAGATGGTTTTTTATGTCACTAATGAGATGGAAAAGATTGGATGTTGCAATACCTTTCAAACAAGAGACTTTTTTGACATGGGTGAAAATGTTGACAGTAGCGTATATGATTGTACTTCAGTCTCAAGTGAAAATCAAAATCCTGTGGTTTTTGAATGAGATTGAAAATTTGCAGTTAACAGAGAAGAACTAAATGATGAAATAACCACTATTGTTGATTAAATTGTACAGGTTAACATGCTTACTCTCCTAGAGCTTTCCTCTTTTTCTTCTTATTTTTGTTCATTTTGTTTAAACTGATTTTTTTCATTTGATGTGTAGGTATGCCAAGATCAAAAAGATTCATGGATATGAGTCGGTCAATGTCTCAACAACAACCTTCTTCATCAACACAGGAGCAAACTCAGGATAATGATGCACTACTTGAAGATATATTTCCTAATCAAGAACAAGTTCAGGATAATGACACACCTCAAGAGCAACTCAAGATAGTGAAACACCACAAGAGCAAAATGAAGATTTGCAATCTTCATTTAAAAAGAAATCAAGAACTACGTGGGAAGTTGATGTGATTAGTAAGTTTACATTATTATATTTATTGATTGACATGTACAAAAAGTTTGAATAAATCAATACATTAATTTATTTCCATTTATTAACAGATGGAGAAGGATTTGTGAAGAAGAAAAAATTGAAAGTTAAGGAAGTTTGGACACTCCCATTGGGTGAAAAATCATAGTCCCATTTTGATAACTTTGGTACACCATTCACTGAAGCAGCTGGATTATTTACTGGAACACTTGCAGGGTTGGCACAGGAAAGTAGCTCATTTCCAATCAATTTTAGTGATTGGAGATTGATGCCAAAGAAATATAAAGAAGATATCTTTACCAAAGCAATCAAGGTAAAAAAAAAATAGTTTCAATTATTTGCTACATTCAAAAAATAAATGTATAGTGCTAATAATTACATTTACCATGATTTGAAGCCAAAATTTCACTTCCACAATGATGTGATTGCAAAACATTGGACACTTCAAAATATTGGGAGGAAATGGAAGGACTTCAAATCTAGGTTGTGGATAGAGTTCTATGATCCTTCATTAAATCGAGATGAATTGATTAGTAAGTGTCCAATTGGAATTCATAGAGACCAGTGGTCAAGTTTTGTCAACTATCGTTTGTCTGAAAAATCTAAGGTAATGTTTCTAATATTTGTTTGCTTATTATTGTGGTCATATTTATCTAATGTATTAATATTATACTCTATTATTAGGAAATGTGCAGAAAAAATGCTGAAAGTAGGAAACACCAAAAAATTACACATACTTGTGGATCAAAGAGCTTTGCTAGGAGAAGAGCTGAGATGGTACTTCAATTTTTTTTCTTAATTACTAACAATTTAATTTTCACACAAGGAAATTGAGCTCGGGCACAGTGTTAATCGCTCAGAACTATGGATTGATACCCACAAAGTACAAAGAGGGTCATCTATTAATGAAGAATGTAGAATTATCACTGTAAGTATGCTTTAATTTATTTTGAATAGGGTTAGATGTTACACTTCAAATTGATATTTGTTTAATGCAGGAAAAAATTAGAAATGAAATGGATCAAGACTCATCTTCTCAATCACAATCTATTTCACAAGATGACCCTCTTGGCAAAGTCTTTGGAAAAGAACACCCTGGACGTGTTCGTGGGTTAGGTTTCGGACCATGCCCATCTAAGGTATTTAACAATACTTCAAGCTCGTCCAATGATAATCAAATGAAAGAGTATGTGGCCAATTTGGAGAAGGAGTTAGCTGCAACTAAAGCTCAATTGCAAGTTCAAAATGATATGCAAAAGGCCATGGGAGGAGCTCTTGTTGCTATTTTGGAAAAAACTTTTGGCAAAGTTCCTGAACAATTTGCTACCTTGCTTAACCAAACATCTCAACCAGTAAGTACTTTTGTTATGCATCCCTTCCTCCTAGTAAGTTGTATTTTATTTGTAAATGGTTAGTTTTGAGATGCGCGAATTGAGTTTCAAGATGGTTTGATGTATTTGTGTGGTTAAACTCTGCGTTTACATATTTGATTTGTAATTAGTTGATTTGTAATGTAGGTACCCGATGAAGGAAGCAAGCACCAATCTTCACAAGGGAGTGGAAAGCAATACTCATCCTCTAGTCATCATGTTAATGGACAATCTTCTACATGATTACTACAATATTTTTTCATGGAGGCAACTGTAAGTAGTTTCATATTTTATTTTACTGTTGACTGATGTTGTGTACGTACTTCTTTGGTTGTGCGTTAAAGTGCTTGTTGATTCATTCTGATCTTTAGTGCCTTGATCATAATTTGCTGAAATGAGAGTGTATTAACTCTGCGATTACCCTTTATTACTTTGGAGAAATGAACTCATATTATATACTTGTTGTAACTGTCCAATGTGATGTCTGATTTTCAAAGACTCAAGATTGAGGTTTTGATGAGAAACTGCAAATGTGCATTCCGCCATACAAATGTTTTTGCTGTTTTGGTCTTATGGCATGGTGATTAGTTTTCCTCTCTAATCTTTTACAATTCGAGTTTCAAGGGTGGGAAGGGCTTAGTGTAAAGGGAAATGTAGAAATAGCATTGAGAAAGGTTGGGTTGAGCAATGAAGGTTGCAATGAGTTATTTCATGCATTAGAGAGTATTTATTTTTATTACATGGTGTTTTGGCAGGTTTGGTTGCTGCACATCTAATGTTGAGAGTAGCAAGCTTGTTGAGGAATTGCAAGGAATTAATATGTAGCCTACGGGTCATGTGCAAAGTTTTTAATTTTGTAGGGATCACTTGTTGTTATCAAAAATACTATTGAATATTGTGTTCAAAAATCACTTGTTATCAAACATTACTAGCTATTAATTAATATTATCGACGAATATTATTGAATGTTATTATTTGAATGTTACATAGAGTTTATTTGTGATTGCAATACACATTTGAATATGAAGATTTTTGAAGAAATATAATTAAATGATAATTATTTAGCGACACTTAATTATGAAAACAAAAAATAATTTAGCAACACTTAAATAACCGCCTCTAATATTTTAAAAAATAAATAAAGATAAATATTAGCGACACTTAATAACCGCCACTAAGATTTAAATGAGCAAATAAATAGATATATTTAGAGGCGGTTTTGAAACCGCGCTAAAAGCGAAAGTAAAATACTCACTTTTAGAGGCGGTTATAAAATCGCGCTAAATGCAATGCTGGTCAAGAATTCCCACACTTGTCTAAAACCGCCTCTAAATCTTTCGCGACACGCTATTTAGACACGGTTGAAGAACCGCCTCTAAACAACTTAGTGGCGGTTGTGAACGCCTCTAAATAATAAATTAACCGCTCTAAATAACCTTTTTGGTGTAGTGGTAGTAGGAACCCTGTAGTCTAGGTGAGTTGTTAGTTTATGTTCTTGCATGCTAGTTGGGTTGGGTAAGTTACGAGTTAGTTGCATGTTAGTGCGTTCTTGGGATTAGGATTAGTTGAGCAATCGTTCTCTTTAATCTTTCGTTAAAATCTCCGTTTCCTTTGAATCGTTCTGTTTCAAGTTCCCGTGAGCGTTGAGCTTCGGGGACGAAGCTCCTTTTAAGAGGGGTAGAGTGTAACACCCCGTAAATTCGTTTAAGCCTTTCGTTCGTTAATTAATTCCTTGGGCAATTTAATTAATTTTAATTGGGCTAGTTCTTTCATTTATATATATATATATATATATATATATATATATATATATATATATATATATATATATATCTTGAGCCTAATTTAATTATTCTAATCAAGAGCCCAATTAATTGAATTTATTCTTGTAAGGGATTCTATTCAATTTGGATCCTTACAATCTTTGTAATTAAATATTCCTACATGGCCCAACTTCTTGATATATATATTAATATAATGTCCTTAAGACATCTTATGGGCTTCTTTGTTCTAGTTATTATATTTAATTGTAAGGGATGAATTCATTAGCCCAACTTATTAGTCTTGAATATATTTAATTCTTGTAACCAATATAATACATGTAACTTAAGCCCATCCCATATTAAAGTCTTTCACCCTAATACATTATATGTATTCTGGTATATATATTGAAGATCAAAAACCCCTAAAGGTTTTCACTCCTTCTTCTCCCTACACACATTCCACACACCATTTTCCCTTCATAAATCATCCAAAATTGATCTTCATTTCCCCACAAGTTTTCAAGTCAAGATTGCTCTTTTAAGCTTGTTTAGGATTGGGTAAGTGCATCTAGCTAAGAATCTACCTTGCATTTTGTGGTTTTGTTAGTCTTTTTGCATATTCTTATGTATGTTCTTTTGGGGTTCTTTGGTTAAAAGATGATCAAGAAGGTGGTGGGGCTTTGTGAGCTTGCTTGAGGCTTGATTGGATTGGAGAAAGCTCTTTAAGGTAACCACTATGTCCATCAAAATCTATTTCTACACTCCTATTCTATATGATATTCTTGGTGTTGGAAATCCTGAAAATTCTTGGTGTTTAGCCCTATTTTGTTGATGATATTTGTTGGATTTCATCTTCATCTTTTGCTTAGTGTTGATATGATCATTGATGGTTTGGATTTCCGTATTTTTGGCCTCTAATTTGATGCAATGTTGATGTATTTGGGTCTGATTTTGCTCTCTGGAAATGTTTTCTTCGTGTCTGGGAAGTATTCTGGAATCTGGGTTGTGAGCTTGACCTTGCGGAGGTCCCCAGCGGAATAATGTGACCCGCTGGGGAGTCCCGCAAGGCCAAGGCGGCAGTGGAAGGCGGTTGGAGGTGGTCCGCCGAGGGGTTCCGTCCCCTTCGTGCGGAGAGGGCTAGCGGTGGGCGGTGTTCCGTCGCCGTGTTCCGCAAGTTCTCTGGGATTTGGATTTCCAAAGACTGTTCTCTGTTGTTGTTGTCTGTTGTTTCCCCTTTGTTTCTGATTATTGTTGGATTGTTTTGTTGGGTATTTTACCATGTGTTTGGAGCATTTATTCATGCCTCTTGTTGGGTAATTATACCATATCTTGGAGTATTGATTCATGTCTTTGGTTTCCCTTTTTGTACTCTTGGTCTATTGATTCTTTGGAATTCATTACCTGGGAGTTTGTTTGTGTTCATAGTTGAGATGAACACTTTGTTTGGTTGTTTGGGTTGAGGTTGGAGCATGAGTATGTGATGGTGGTTTGTTGGTATCGTTGGAGCTTGTTGGGTGAACTAACAGTGCTACTATTGTTTGTATTCGGGTTCATTACCCCTGTGATTGGTTCATTACCCCTGATTGGTTGATTACCCCTGTGATTGGACTTAGGTCCCCTGTGATTGGGTTCATTACCCCTGTGATTGGGTTCTTTACCCCTGTGATTGGATGTAACACCCCGTAAATTCCTTTTCAAGCCTTTCGTTCGGTAATTAATTCCTTGGGCAATCTAATTAATTCTTCGGACAATTTAATTAAATTCCAATTGGGCTAATTCTTTCAATTTGATATATATATACACTTGTATATATATATTTGATGCCTAATTTAATTATTCTAATCAAGAGCCCAATTAATTGAATTTATTCTTGTAAGGGATTTTATTCAATTTGGACCCTTACAATAATTGTTATTAAATATTCTTACAAGCCCACATTCTTGATCATACATTATATATATACACATATATTGTTCCTAAGACATCCTTATGGGCTAATTCTTGTAATTAATTTGTAAGGGGTGAATTTATTAAGCCCAACTTACTAGTCTTGATTATATTTATTTCTTACACCCATTACTTTATAAGTTACTTAAGCCCACATCATTTAATGTCTTACACCCTAAATATTGTATGTATTCTTGGTATATAATTTGAAGATCAAATTACCCTAAGACTTTCACTCTTTCTTCCTCCTACCCTACACTTCATACGCCATTTCCTCTCATCATTTCCCTAAAAATTCATCTTCATTTTCCCTACAAGATTTCAAGTAAAGGTTGCTCTTTTAAGCTTTGTTGGGAGTGGGTAAGTGTATCTATCCTAGAATCCATCTTGCATTTTGTGTTTTAGATAGTCTTTTTACATAATCTTATAAGTGTTCTTTTGGGGTTCTTTGGGAAAAAGATGATCAAGGTGAAGGCTTCTTGAGCTAGCAAAAGGCTTATTGGAGTAGGAAAAGCTCTTTGAGGTAACCATCCATGTCCATCAAATCTATTTTATTCACCTGTTCTATATATATTGATCTTGGTGTTGGAAATCCTGAAAATTCTTGTTGTATAGCCTATTTCTTGGATGTATTTTGTTGGATTTCATCTTGATCTTTTGCCTTGTGTTGTATGATCAATGATGTTATGGATTTCCTTATTTTTGGACTCTAAATTGGATGAAATGTGAGTGTATTTGGTTGGACTTTGTATTCTGGAAGTTGGATTTGTTCATGTCTGCTTCGGTTCTGGAAATCTGGGAAAGGGTTTGGCCTTGCGGAAGACCCAAGCGGCATAATGTAACCCGCGAGGGCGATCCGCAAGGTGGCGACGGAGGAGTTGGGCGGAGGGGAGAGGCCCGTTGAGGGGGACCGTCTCCTCTTTGCGGAGGAGGTCGGCGGAGAGGCGTGATCCGTGAGTGTGTTCCGCTAGTTCACTGGGAATTGGTTTCCAGTGAGCGATTTTCTGCTGTTGTTGTCTGTTGTTGGTCTTTTGTTTCAGATCATTGTTGGATTGTTTTGTTGGGTATTTTACCATGTTTTTGGAGTATTTATTCATGTCATTCATTGGGTATTTGATGTCTTAGTTTGGAGTATTGATTCGTGCCTTTGGTTTCCACTTTTGGTGTTCTTGATCTATTGATCCTTTGATTCATAATCTGGGAGTTGGTTGGTGTTCATATTTGAGATGAACCCATGTCTTGGTTGGTTGAGTCGATGTTGGAGTATGGTTGTGATGGTGGTTTTGGTGCTACTACTGACTGTGGACTATTGTGTTACTATTGGTTGTGCTACTATTGGGTTACTATTGGTTGTGCTACCATTGTGTTACTATTGGGTTACTATTGGTTGTGCTACTATTGAGTTACTATTGATGGCGTTACTATTGGGTTACTATTGATGGTGCTACTATTGGGTTACTATTGATTGTGCTACTATTGGACTTCAGTCCCTGTGATTGGGTTGATTACCCCTGTCTGACTCGTGACTATTGACTTCTGACTTGTGGTTCGACTTGGTTTGATGGTTGGTTCGGTTTTGGTTGGGAGGTTGGTGTTGGGATTCCTTCTTGGTTGGTTTTATGAGTCCTTTGGATTATTCGGTTGATATCTTGTCTTTCTCTTCGAGTTGGATGTTCCCTTTTGGATTGTGTTCAGTTGGTATCTCATTTATGGTTCGTTATTGCCTTGTGTTTTCGTTATTGGATATTGGCTTTGATTGATTGAGTCTTGGTTTATGATTCGTTCAGCTTATTGTTGTTGAGTATCGGGTTCTACTATTGAACAGTTCGTTGTTGTTATATTCTATATGGGTGTGTAAACCTATTTACAAGCTTATGTATATCTATATTTCCTTGCGGGTGTGAATGGTGGTTGCTTAGCATTCTTTTGCTAATGGTTCTTTGCGTGTTTTCCAGGTATGGAGTAGTTACTCGCGAGCGCGCTAGAGCTTTCCTTATGAGGATGTTTAGCCTTAGTTTGGGATTGTTTAGACTTGGTTTTATTGGGCCTGTGTGCCGTTGAGACAATATGATACTTTTATTAGAGATTTGAGTACTTATGACTATGGATTATGTTTGAGGATTTACTTTCAGTTTTATATGATATGACAGTTTAGTTCGTTTTATGTTTAGCCTGTGCATCTAGGCTGTGTTTATACCTAGATGTGGCATGACGCCCTTAAGTTTTAAATTCGCTTCCGCTATGTTTGGTTTATTGGTTGAGATTGGCAGCTTTTATGTTAAGTTTTAGCTGTCTCAGCCTGTGTGAGGTTGGGGTGTCACATTGGACTTCGGTCCCTGTGATTGGACTTCGGTCCCCGTGATTGGGTTTTTACCCCTGCGTACCTGACTTCTGACTGGGGTTGGGTTCGGTATGATGGTTGGTGTGGTGGTTTGGTGGTTGGTGTTGAGAGTTTCTTCTCGGTTCTTTGGTTTGTGAGTCCTTGTGTATTCGGTTGATATCTCGTTGTTCTCGGTTATGGTTGGTTGTTCATTATGATTGTGTTCAGTTGGTATCTTGGTTATGGTTCGTTGTTGTCTTATGCTTTCGTTGTTGGATATTGGCTGTGTTTGGATGAGTCTTGGTTTATGATTCGTTCAGCTTATTGTTGTTGAGTATCTGTTTTGAACTATTGAACAGTTTGTTGGCGTTTATATTCTATATGGGTGTGTAAACCTATTTACAAGCTTATGTATATCTATATCTCCTTGCGGGTAAAATTTTCTCCCGGCTTGTCTAGGGTTCCGCCTCTTCTCCTAGGGTTCCTCCCAGGTCTTCCGTAACTTTCAGGGATTTTCCTCCGTTTCTCGACGGTTTTCTTCCTCCTGTTTTTCGCGGCAGGTTTTCTTGCGCCTCCCGTTCGGTGTTTGTGTCATGGCTGCTTCCGACGATGGTGATGTTGCTGGGTTGACGATGCGCTGGGCTGACATGGCCCTCGAGGAGGAGGAGCTAGGGTTTGAGCCGGTGGGTGATGAAGTTGGAGTGGTCCAGGCTGGTGGGGAAGAGGCCTGGGTTGTTGCTGGTCGGTTCCTAACCAATAAGTTGGTAAAAGTCGAATTCATGCGCCAGGTAATGGCGTCGGTATGGCAACCGGTGAGGGGCATGCAAGTTACTGAGGTCCAACCGGGGTTGTTCTTGTTCGTCTTTTATCATGAGTCCGACATGCACCATGTCTTAGACGACGGTCCGTGGTCGTTTGATAATCACACCCTGGTGTGCAGACAGGTTCGCAATGGTGTGCTTCCCGGGGATACAGCACTTGATTCGGTGGATATGTGGATACAAGTTCACGATTTGCCAATGGGATACACGTCGAACTCTGTATTAGAACAGATTGGAAATTTTCTCGGTAGCTTTGTGCGTGTGGATGACAGATTTGCGGGTGCTCCATGGATTACGTTCTATCGTATTCGTGTTGCCGTTCCTGTGGCTCGCCCATTGAAGAGACGCATGAAGTTGATCAAAAGAGACAAATCCGTTTGTTGGGTGAACTTTAAGTATGAAAGATTACATACTTATTGTTTCTTCTGTGGAATGCTTGGTCATGCGTACAAGTTTTGCTTGAAAGCTCGTGAGTCTGCGATGCCGGTTGAGCACTACTCGTTCGGTCCGGAGTTGCGCGTTGGAGGTAGTCGGGGGCCGAGGGCGGTTGGTGAATCGTGGCTTATTCCGTTGAATGGTTCGCCGAAGCTATCTGAAGCTGTTCCCGATCACTCGGGTGTGCTACCAGCCGAGGTTGTGCCTGTAGGAGAGCCGAAACGTAATTCGGGTATTGTGGCAGTAATGAAACGGAGACGTGAGAATTCCGGAGGTGGGGGTAGGCGGGCTGGTTCGAGTAATGTTGATGTTACCATGGTGGATGTGTCAAAAAACTTGCATGCGGCGGGTCTTGGTTCACAGACCCGCCCGTCATCATGAGTACCCTCAGTTGGAACTGTCGTGGCTTGGGCAATCCACGAACAGTTCGTGAGTTAGTCGGACTTGTGTCCCGTAAGAAGCCTGCTTTTGTTTTTGTTATGGAAACCAAGGTGGCACAATCACACGCTGAGCGTCTCCGTGTCAAGTTGGGTTTCGAGGGTTTGTTCTATGTAGACAGAGTTGGATTAAGTGGGGGTTTAGCTTTACTTTGGAAAAAGAATAACACTGCCAGATTATTGAGTTATTCAAAGAACCATATTGATATTGAGGTCTCCATGCCGCATTTACAACCGTGGCGTATGACATGTTTCTATGGTTTCCCGGAGCGAAGTCGTCGAAGGGAATCATGGGATTTGTTACTGTCCTTAGCTGGTCGCTCTCCTCTGCCCTGGGTGGTGATAGGCGACTTCAATGATCTGTTATATCATTCGGAGAAACGTGGTGGTAATCCCCATCCTGACAGCCTCCTACGCGGGTTTGGGGAGTCTGTGAATGCATGCGGTTTGGCACAACTTCCGATGAAAGGTTATCAGTTTACTTGGGAGAGAGGTCGGGGGACGGAGAATTGGATGGAGGAAAGACTCGATAAAGTTATGGTTACTGATAATTGGATTGCTATGCGTATGGGAGCTTGGGTTGAGAATATTCTGACCCGCGCTTCTGATCATTCGGCTCTCTTTCTGTGTACTGATGATTCTGACCGAAGGGGAGGAAGGGGGCAAAGATCTTTCAAATTCGAGATGGCCTGGCTCCTTGATGTCTTAAGCACTGTGGGAATCGCCTTATGGGATGGGGTGGCGACCATTTCCATAAGTTTGGCGAACCGATAAGGGATCTGCGTAGAAGTCAGTTGGCTCTACGTGGGTGCAGGGACCCAGCTTCATTAGCAGAGTATCAACGACTTGAGGCTCAGTTATCTCAACTTGAGGCTCAGGAAGACATATTCTGGAGACAGCGAGCAAAACAACATTGGCTGAAAGGGGTGGATGCGAACACGCGCTTTTTCCACAGGTATGCCTCTGCTCGTAAAAAGAAAAATATGTTGTCTAGGCTTAAGAATGATGCTGGTGTTTGGGTGGAGGGAGAATCTATGAATGATGTTATTCTGGACTACTTTAATCATATTTTCCATTCTGGTGGTGTTGGTTCAGTAGATTCTTTCTTTACAACTGTTGTGCCTCGTGTTTCAAATGATGATAATGAGTCTTTGTTACGCCCTTTTGAGATTGATGAAGTTAGGTCAGCTTTATTTTCTATGTTCCCTGATAAAGCTCTAGGACCGGATGGTATGAACCCAGGTTTCTATCAGAAATACTGGGATGTGGTGGGGGGTGATCTATCTGCTTTTGTGATTAATTGTCTGAATACTTGTACCTTCCCGGAGGGTCTTAATGAAATGAATGTGGGGCTTGTCCCAAAAAAGAATGGCCCTGAATCTGTCTCGGATCTCAGGCCCATAGCCCTGTGTAATGTGGTATATAAAGTTATGGCTAAGGTGTTGGCAAACAGAATGAAGAGTATGTTGGGGGGTTTAATCTCTGAATCCCAGAGTGCTTTCATCCCTAACAGACTTATCACTGATAACATTTTAGTGGCTGCTGAGATAGGGCACTATCTAAACAGGAAGCAGAGTGGTTTAATTGGTTGGGGAGCCCTGAAACTTGATATGGCTAAAGCTTATGATCAAATCGAGTGAGATTTCCTACGCAGGATGCTGCAGGCTCTGGGGTTTGCTCAACGATGGATTGATTTAATTATGCTTTGTGTCACCACAGTTTCTTACAACATTCTGGTTAATGGGAGCTGTGGGGGCCAAGTAATCCCAACCCGAGGTTTGAGACAGGGGGACCCCTTGTCCCCATATCTCTTCATTATCTGTGCAGAGGGGCTTTCCTTACTCCTTCAGAAAGCCCAGCAAGATGGTTTAATCCATGGTTGTAGGGTGGCACGTGGGGCTCCACCTATCTCCCACTTGTTTTTTGCAGATGACAGCCTTCTGTTCTTTAAAGCAAATACCCAAGAAGCAGGTGTGATCAAGCACTGCCTGAGTACGTATGAAAGTTTATCTGGGCAGGTTGTGAATTTCCATAAATCAAGTGTCTGTTTCAGCAGAAATACCTCACAGGAGTGCAGAGATGAGGTGGCTCAATTCTTGGGTGTCGCACAAGCTCCCAATTTTGGGAGATATTTGGGATTACCTGCTTTTGTTGGAAGAAACAGAAATGCGGCTTTCTCATATATTGAAGATAAAATTCGGCAGAGAATTGGTTCGTGGAATAAGAAGTTACTATCTCAGGCGGGTAAGGAGGTCTTGTTGAAAAGTGTGGCACAAGCTATGCCCACCTTTTCAATGAGTGTTTTCTTACTACCAGAAACCTTGTGCCTATCTATTCAAAGAGCAATGAATAGTTATTGGTGGGATAATGGTACTGACAGGAGAATTCACTAGAAGGCTTGGGACCGTTTATGTTTGCCTAAGAAGTTTGGGGGGTTGGGGTTCAAGGACCTAAGAGCTTTTAACTTGGCTATGCTAGGTAAGCAGGCTTGGCGGTTCCTCACCATGCCAGACTCTCTTGTTGCTAGAATTTATAAAGCAAGGTACTTTCCTAGGTCTTCGTTTATTGATGCAAAGTTGGGAAGCTGCCCTAGCTATTGTTGGCGCAGCATTATGGCTGCCCATGATATGGTATGTGGTGGAGTAAGGAGAAGAATAGGTGATGGAAAGACCACTCTCATTTGGGGACACCCTTGGTTACCTGATGACCCGACCCCAATGATTCGCACTACTATACTTGCAGCTTTGGGCGGTTCTTTGGTATCCGGCCTAATGGTGGAGGGCTCACCAACTTGGGACCAAGCTATTCTTTCAGACATCTTCCTCCCTGAGGATATAAATCGAATTTCAAGGATTCCAATTTCCCCCGGTCATGAGGATTCTTGGTTTTGGTATGACGACCCGAGAGGTTTATATTCGGTAAAGAGTGGTTACAGACACATTATGGGAGAGTTGGGTGACTACCCCATGGCTTTTGATAAATGGAGTTTGCTATGGAAAGTTAAGGTACCACCAAAATGGAAGACTTTTTTGTGGAGGGCTCTCAATAATATCCTTCCTGTAACTACAAATCTCCTTTTAAAGAGGGTGGAGGTGGACCCAACATGCCCCAAGTGTGGTCTTGATCATGAGGATTTAATGCATGCTCTTCTTTTATGTGATTATTCCAAACTAATTTGGCATGAATCTGATTTGCCCATTCACTCATTTACGGGTCACACTTTTCATGATTGGTTTGCAAATATTCTACATTTTTTGACTGAAGACCATGTGGGTTTTGTGGTGGCAGTTTTATACCAACTGTGGCAAGCAAGAAATGCGGCTCTATGGGAGAACAATTTACCTATGCCAAGAAAGTTGCTGACTCAAGCTCGTGTGACGCTCGCTGCATGGAAATCTGTCCATTGCCGAGGCGTAACGGCGGCGAGCCAGGATCTGCCAACTGCTGCCCATATTGCCGCCGAAGATGTTCACGTTCAAGTCCCGCCGCAGACGTATCGGTGTTTCTTCGATGCATCCTACCATGCGGACTCAATGAAGGCTTCGTATGGAGTTGTGTTATTGTCACCAGATGGAGTGTTCGCTGCGGCTTGTGCGGGGAGACTTCCGGACTGCTTTTCCCCCCTCATGGCGGAGGCGCATGCTTGCAAAGAGGCCCTGTTATGGTTGACGAACAAGGAGGTGACGCAGGTCCAACTGCACACGGATTGTGCGCAACTCCAGGCTGCCATTACATCCTCTCGCTCCTATTCCCGATCCTATGTGGGCTTCACGATTGACAATTGCAAGTCTTCTATTTCCACGTTTAGTCATTGTCATGTTTGTCTAGTTCCTAGATCAGAAAACATTAGTGCCCATACTCTTGCCACTCTGGCGTTTTCTCAGGATGAGTCTCTGTACTGGGACTCTGTCCCTCCCATTTCTATTTCTGCGTTTTTGCAATAATATATCTAGCTGGTTTTTGTTTTCAAAAAAAAAATATCTCCTTGCGGGTGTGAATGGTGGTTGCTTAGCAGTCTTTTTCTAATGGTTCTTTGCGTGTTTTCCAGGTATGGAGTAGTCTGAGCGCGAGCGCGTTATAGCTTATCTATGAGGACGCTTAGACTAGTTTTATGATGTTTAGACATTGGTTTTGGGCCTATGTGCCTTTTGAGATATTATATACTTTTGACTAGTGATTTGAATATTGTGGATTATGACCTGGGGATTTATTTCATTTTATATATGACAGCTTAGTTCGTTTCTTATGGTTAGCCTGTGCATCTAGGCTGTGTTTTATACCTAGATGTGGCATGACGCCCTTAAGTTTTAATTCGCTTCCGCTATGTTATGTTTGTTGGTTGAGATAGACAGTTGTTGTGTTAAGTTTTATCTATCTCAGCCTGTGTGAGGTTGGGGTGTCACAGTTGGTATCAGAGCCTGTGTTGAGGTCTAAGTAGAGATCCTAGGGTTGTAATCTGAGACTCTAGGGTCCTCCGAGCCTTAACTCATGAACAATTGGCGCTTGTTGATGTGTATAAGTCAGAGAATTGTTTTCAAAAAAAAAGAAAAAAGTCAGAGAATTTAATTGGGGGAAAATACTTTGATCCGAGTGTGCTAAGGAAATTTGGGTTTGAAGACGTGGTAAATCGGTTGGTTAGACAACCACAATGGAGAAAGTATTCGAATGGAGAGGACCGACATATACTCCGGTTACCGATGAGTTTCTTGCATGAGATGTGGCCTACTAAAACATTAAGTTCCCTATGCGTGGATTTCAGACTTACATTTCCTTATTTTTCATGCACTTCACCGCTTTTTTTAGGAAATGGGAAGAACCAAAGAACAGGCCTTGAAAAGGAATTGTGAGGAAGCAAGCACAAGCCGAACAATGGCAAGAGTAGAACCACCACCTCCACAACCACAAGTTGAACCTAATGTAAGAGGAACAAGGGTCCTCCGAGGCCTAACTCATGAACAATTGGCGCTTGTGGAAGTGAATACGTCAGAGAATTTAATTGGGGGAAAATACTTTGATCCGAGTGTGCTAAGGAAATTTGGGTTTGAAGACATGGTAAATCGGTTGCTAAGACACCCGCAATGGAGCAAAGTATTGGAATGGAGAGGACCGACATATACTCCAGTTACCTATGAGTTTCTAGCTTGAGATGTGTCCCACTAAAACATTAGGTTCCCTATGCGTGGAATTCATACTTACATTTCCTTATTTTTCATGCACTTTACTGGTTTTTTTTAGGAAATGGGAAGAACCAAAGAGCAAGCCTTGAAATGAAATTATGAGGAAGCAAGCACAAGCCGAACAATGGAAAGAGCAGAACCACCCCCTCCACCAACACAAGTTGAACCTAATGAAATATGAACAAGGGTCCTCCGAGGCTTAACTCATGAACAATTGGCGCTTGTGAATGTGTATAAGTTAGAGAATTTTATTGGGGGGAAATTCTTTGATCCAAGTGTGCTAAGGGAATTTGGGTTTGAAGACATGGTAAATCGGTTGCTAAGACACCCGCAATAGAGCAAAGTATTCGAATGGAGAGGACCGACATTGTGACACCCCAACCTCACACAGGCTGAGATAGATAAAACTTAACACAACAGCTGCCTATCTCAACCAACAAACCAAACATAGCGGAAGCGAATTTAAAACTTAAGGGCGTCATGCCACATCTAGGTATAAACACAGCCTAGATGCACAGGCTAATCATAAAACGAACTAAGCTGTCATAGATATCAAATAGAAATAAATCCTCAATCTATGGTCACAAGTACTCGAATCACTAAACAAGAGTATAATAATATCTCAAGGCACACAGGCCAACAACTCAAGGTCTAAACAAAACCAACTAAGGTTAAACATCCTCATAGGAAAAAGCTCTAGCGCGCTCTCGCATAACTACTCCATACCTGGAAAACACACGAAGAACCATTAGCAAAAGAATGCTAAGCAACCACCATTCACACCCGCAAGGAAATATAGATATACATAAGCTTATAAATAGGTTTACACACCCATATAGAATATAAACACCAACGAACTGTTCAATAGTTCAAACCGATACTCAACAACAATAAGCTGAACGAATCAATAACCAAGACTCAGTCAAACAAAGCCAATATCCAACAACGAAAGCATAATGCAATAACGAACCAACAACCGAGATACTAACTGAACAACAATCCAAAAGGAATCAACCAAACTCAACGAGAATAACAAGATATCAACCGAATAACACAAAGGACTCACAACAACCCACCAAGAAAGAACCCCAACTCCAACCTCCCAACCAAAGCCAAACCAACCACCAAACCAAGTCAAACCACATAGTCAGAAGTCAAAAGTCACGAGTCAAACCCGGAAAACCGGTACACAGGGGTGATGAGCCCAATCACAGGGACCGAAGTCCAATCACAGGGACCGTAGTCCAATCACAGGGACCGAAGTCCAATCACAGGGGTAATCAACCCAATCACAGGGACCGAAGTCCAAAGTCAGAAGTCAATAGTAGCACAGTCAATAGTAGCACAATAGTCAACTCCAACCAACAACCACTGACAACATCACCCAAACCACCATCACAACCTCATACTCCAACATCAACTCAAAGCAACCAAAACAAAGTGTTCATCTCAAATATGAACACAAACCAACTCCCAGATAATGAATCAGAGGATCAATGGATCAAGAATACCAAAAATGGAAACCAAAGACATGAATCAATACTCCAAGCTATGGTATAAAATATCCAATAAATGACAGGAATAAATACTCCAAAGACATGGTATAATACCCAACAAAACAATCCAACAATAATCAGAAACAAAGGAGAACAACAGACAACAACAACAGAGAAACTGCTCTCTGGAAACAATTTCCCAGGAGCTTGCGGAACCACTCAACGGACCACTGCCTTCCGCCGGTCTCCTCCGCGAGAAGGAGACGGCCTCCCTCAACGGGCCTGCCTCCTCCGCCCGCGACCACCGTTGCCACCTTGCGGAGCACCTAGGCGGGTTACATTGTGCCGCCAGGGAGTTCCGCAAGGCCAACCCCAAAACCCTTCCCAGACAGTTTCTGCTCAGAACAAGAATACCATTTCCAGAACCCAAAATCAAACCAAATACACTCACATTTCATCCAATTTAGAGTCCAAAAATAAGGAAATCCATAACATCATTGATCATACAACACTAGGCAAAAGATCAAGATGAAAACCAACAAAATACATCCAAGAAATAGGCCAAATAACAAGAAATTTCAGGATTTCCAACACCAAGATCATCATATATAGAATAGGTGAATAAAATAGATTTTGATGGACATTGTGGTTACCTCAAAGAGCTTTTCCTACTCCAACAAGCCTTTAGCTAGCTCACAAAGCCACACCTTCACCTTGATCATCTTTTTCCCAAAGAACCCCAAAAGAACACTTATAAGGATATGTAAAAAGACTATCTAAAACACAAAATGCAAGATAGATTTTAGGCTAGATGCACTTACCCACTCCTAATCAAGCATAAAAGAGCAATCTTGACTTGGAAACTTGTAGGAGAATTGAAGATCAATTTTAGGGAAAATTCTTGATGAAAATGGCGTGTAGAAATGTTGTAGGAGGAAGAAGGAGTGTAAAACTTTAGGGTAGTTTGATCTTCAAATTATATACCAAGAATACATACAATATTTAGGGTGTAAGACATTTAAAATGATGTGGGCTTAAGTAGCTTATAATATAATGGGTGTAGGAAATAAATATAATCAAGACTAGTAAGTTGGGCTTAATAAATTAACCCCTTACAAATTAAATACAAGAATTAGCCCATAAGAATGTCTTAGGAACAATATATATATATATATATATATATATATATATATTATATAGTATATGATCAAGAATGTGGGCTTGTAGGAATATTTAAATACAAACATTGTAAGGGTCCAAATTAAATAAAATTCCCTTACAAGAATAAATTCAATTAATTGGGCTCTTGATTAGAATAATTAAATTAGGCACCAAATATATATATACAAGTATATATATATATCAAATTGAAAGAATTAGCCCAATTGGAATTAATTAAATTGCCCAAAGAATTAATTAACGATCGAAAGGCTCGAAATGAATTTACGGGGTGTTACAGACATATACTCCGGTTACCTATGAGTTTCTTGCTTGAGATGTGTCCCACTAAAACATTAGGTTCCCTATGCGTGGAATTCATACTTACATTTCCTTATTTTTCATGCACTCTACCGCTTTTTTTAGGAAATGGGAAGAAGCAAAGAACAGGCCTTGAAAAGCAATTATGAGGAAGCAAGCACAAGCCGAATAATGGCAAGAGCAGAACCACCAACTCAACCTCCAAAAGTTGAACCTAATGCAAGATGAATAAGGGTCCTCCGAGGCTTAACTCATGAACAATTGGCGCTTGTTGATGTGTATAAGTCAGAGAATTTTATTGGGGGAAAATACTTTGATCCGAGTGTGCTAAGGAAATTTGGGTTTGAAGACATGGTAAATCGGTTGTTAAGACAACCGCAATGGAGAAAGTATTCGAATGGAGAAGACCGACATATACTCCGGTTACCGATGAGTTTCTTGGATGAGATGTGGCCTACTAAAACATTAACAGCACGTTTGGTTCACGGAATGAATTTTAAAGGAATAAGAATACTATTTCATAAGGAACGGAATAGGTAAGGAATAGAATATGAATTGTATTCCAGCGTTTGGTTCGCGGAAAGAATAGACTTGGGAATCGTATTCCATCGTTTGGTTCGCGGAAGGAATAGAAATGGAATATATATTTAAAAGACATAAATGCCCTTGTACAAAATTATTATTATTATTATTATTATTATTATTATTACTACTACTACTAATATTATATAATATTTTTATATAATATTATTCTATAGGAATTACAATATTAAAAAATTATCTACAAATTATGTAAAAAAATATTCATATAAATAGCAAACAAATTTAAGGAGCATTTAATAATATTCAGAAGAAAAAATTATTAAGTATTCAAGAAGTTAGTTTGAGATGTGTGTCTCTCCTTATTTATATTACCAAATATATATTGCTGCGGCTGCGGCACAGCGCCACAGCCGCAACAATATATTTGTAGTGGCAATATATTTGTATTGCCACTACAAATATATTGCTGCGGCTGTGGCGCTGTGCCGCAGCCGCAGCAATATATGTCTAACAAATATTGCAACAATTGTTTGTTATATATATATATATATATATATATATATATATATATATATATATATATATATATATATACATATATATAATAATTTGTAAAAAAAAAAAGAGAAGATTGAAAAATACCTTGTAGAAGAAGTCCAATTTGTAATGGAGGAGGTGAGATGTGTGCGATGACTGAGGGAGAAAGGTGATGCGAGTGGATGAATTTTAAAAAAGCGAGTCTAAAAGAATTTAGGTTTAAAAAGGATAAAAGATGAAATATATTAAAATAGCTATTCCTGAGAAGCCAGGAATAGACTAATACCAGGGGGGACCCTGGTAATAGCTATTACCCTTGCAAGGGTAATAGCTCATTCCCAGGAACATTGTTCCTGGGAATACAAATGCGAACCAAACAACGGAATAGGCTATTACTGGGAATGCTATGCCATTCCCTGCCTATTCCGTGAACCAAACACCCCGTAAGTTCCCTATGCGTGGAGTTCAGACTTACATTTCCTTATTTTTCATGCACTTCACCGCTTTTATTAGGAAATGGGATGAACCAAAGAACAGGCCTTGAAAAGGAATTATGAGGAAGCAAGCACAAGCCGAACAATGGCAAGAGTAGAACCACCACCTCCACAACCACAAGTAGAACCTAATGTAAGAGGAACAAGGGTCCTCCGAGGCCTAACTCATGAACAATTGGCGCTTGTGGATGTGAATAAGTAAGAGAATTTAGTTGGGGGAAAATACTTTGATCCGAGTGTGCTAAGGAAATTTGGGTTCGAAGACATGGTAAATCGGTTGCTAAGACACCCGCAATGGAGCAAAGTATTCGAATGGAGAGGACCAACATATACTCCGGTTACCTATGAGTTTCTGGCTTGAGATGTGTCCCACTAAAACATTAGGTTCCCTATGCGTGGAATTCATACTTACATTTCCTTATTTTTTATGCACTTTACCGCTTTTTTTTAGGAAATGGGAAGAACCAAAGAGCAAGCCTTGAAATAGAATTATGAGGAAGCAAGCACAAGCATAACAATGGAAAGAGCAGAACCACCTCCTCCACCAGCACAAGTTGAACCTAATGAAATATGAACAAGGGTCCTCCGAGGCTTAACTCATGAACAATTGGCGCTTGTGGATGTGTATAAGCCAGAGAATTTTATTGGGGGGGGAATTCTTTGATCCGAGGGTGCTAAGGGAATTTGGGTTTGAAGACATGGTAAATCGGTTGCTAAGACACCCGCAATGGAGCAAAGTATTCGAATAGAGAGGACCGACATATAATCCGGTTACCTATGAGTTTCTAGCTTGAGATGTGTCCCACTAAAACATTAGGTTCCCTATGCGTGGAATTCATACTTACATTTCCTTATTTTTCATGCACTTTACCGCTTTTTTTTAGGAAATGGGAAGAACCAAAGAGCAAGCCTTGAAATGGAATTATGAGGAAGCAAGCACAAGCCGAACAATGGAAAGAGCAGAACCACCCCCTCCACCAACACAAGTTTAACCTAATGAAATATGAACAAGGGTCCTCCGAGGCCTAACTCATGAATAATTGGCGCTTGTGGATGTGAATAAGTCAGAGAAATTTATTGGGGGGAAATTCTTTGATCCGAGTGTGCTAAGTAAATTTGGGTTTGAAGACATGGTAAATCGGTTGCTAAGACACCCGCAATGGAGCAAAGTATTCGAATGGAGAGGACCGACATATACTCCAGTTACCTATGAGTTTCTGGCTTGAGATGTGTCCCACTAAAACATTAGGTTCCCTATGCGTGGAATTCATACTTACATTTCCTTATTTTTCATGCACTTTACCGCTTTTTTTTAGGAAATGGGAAGAACCAAAGAGCAAGCCTTGAAATGGAATTATGATGAAGCAAGCACAAGCCGAACAATGGAAAGAGCAGAACCACCCCCTCCACCAACACAAGTTGAACCTAATGAAATATGAACAAGGGTCCTCCGAGGCTTAACTCATGAACAATTGGCGCGCTTGTGTATGTGTATAAGTCAGAGAATTTTATTGGGGGGAAATTCTTTGATCCAAGTGTGTGCTAAGGGAATTTGGGTTTGAAGACATGGTAAATTAGTTGTTAAGACACCCGCAATTGAGGAAAGTATTCGAATGGAGAGGACCGACATATACTCCGGTTACCTATGAGTTTCGGGCTTGAGATGTGTCCCACTAAAACATTAGGTTCCCTATGCGTGGAATTCATACTTACATTTCCTTATTTTTCATGCACTTTACCGCTTTTTTTTAGGAAATGGGAAGAACCAAAGAGCAAGCCTTGAAATGGAATTATGAGGAAGCAAGCACAAACAGAACAATGGAAAGAGCAGAACAACCTCCTCCACCAGCGCAAGTTGAACCTAATGATATATGAGCAGAGGTCCTCCGAGGCTTAACTCATGAACAATTGGCGCTTGTGGATGTTTTTAAGTCAGAGAATTTTATTGGGGGGGAATTCTTTGATCCGAGGGTGCTAAGGAAATTTGGGTTTGAAGACATGGTAAATCGGTTGCTAAGACACCCGCAATGGAGCAAAGTATTCGAATGGAGAGGACCGACATATACTCCGGTTACCTATGAGTTTCTGGCTTGAGATGTGTCCCACTAAAACATTAGATTCCCTATGCGTGGAATTCATACTTACATTTCCTTATTTTTCATGCACTTTACCGCTTTTTTTTAGACAATGGGATGAACCAAAGAGCAAGCCTTGAAATGGAATTATGAGGAAGCAAGCACAAGCCGAACAATGGAAAGAGCAGAACCACCCCCTCCACCAACACAAGTTGAACCTAATGAAAAATGAACAAGGGTCCTCCGAGGCCTAACTCATGAACAATTGGCGCTTGTGGATGTGAATAAGTCAGAGAATTTAATTGGGCAAAAATACTTTGATTCGAGTGTGCTAAGGGAATTTGGGTTTGAAGACATGGTAAATCAGTTGCTAAGACACCCGCAATGGAGCAAAGTATTCGAATGGAGAGGACCGACATATACTCCGGTTACCTATGAGTTTCTGGCTTGAGATGTGTCCCACTAAAACATTAGGTTCCCTATGCGTGGAATTCATACTTACATTTCCTTATTTTTCATGCACTTTACCTCTTTTTTTTTAGGAAATGGGAAGAACCAAAGAGCAAGCCTTGAAATAGAATTATGAGGAAGCAAGCACAAACAGAACAATGGAAAGAGCAGAACCACCTCCTCCACCAGCGCAAGTTGAACCTAATGATATATGAACAGAGGTCCTCCGAGGCTTAACTCATGAACAATTGGCGCTTGTGGATGTGTATAAGTCAGAGAATTTTATTGGGGGGGAATTCTTTGATCCGAGGGTGCTAAGGAAATTTGGGTTTGAAGACATGGTAAATCGGTTGCTAAGACACCCGCAATGGAGCAAAGTATTCGAATGGAGAGGAC
>CP025646.1:22923903-22955729 GCA_003576665.1 Ipomoea trifida
TTGAGGGGAAATTCTTTGATCCAAGTGTGCTAAGCAAATTTGGGTTTGAAGACATGGTAAAACGGTTGCTAAGACAACCGCAATGGAGAAAGTATTCGAATGGAGAGCACCGACATATACTCCGGTTACCTATGAGTTTCTTGCATGAGATGTGGCCTACTAAAACATTAGGTTCCCTATGCGTGGAGTTCAGACTTACATTTCCTTATTTTTCATACACTTCACCGCTTTTTTTAGGAAATGGGAAGAACCAAAGAACAAGCCTTGAAAAGGAATTATGAGGAAGCAAGCACAAGCCGAACAATGCAAGAGTAGAACCACCACCTCCACAACCACAAGTTGAACCTAATGTAAGAGGAACAAGGGTCCTCCGAGGCCTAACTCATGAACAATTGGCGCTTGTGGTTGTGAATAAGTCAGAGAATTTAATTTGGGGAAAATACTTTGATCCGAGTGTGCTAAGGAAATTTGGGTTTGAAGACATGGTAAATAGGTTGCTAAGACACCCGCAATGGAGCAAAGTATTCGAATGGAGAGGACCGACATATACTCCGGTTACCTATGAGTTTCTGGCTTGAGATGTGTCCCACTAAAACATTAGGTTCCCTATGCGTGGAATTCATACTTACATTTCCTTATTTTTCATGCACTTTACCGCTTTTTTTTAGGAAATGGGAAGAACCAAAGAGCAAGCCTTGAAATGGAATTATGAGGAAGCGAGCACAAGCCGAACAATGGAAAGAGCAGAACCACCCCCTCCACCAACACAAGTTGAACCTAATGAAATATGAACAAGGGTCCTCCGAGGCTTAACTCATGAACAATTGGCGCTTGTGGATGTGTATAAGTCAGAGTATTTTATTGAGGGGAAATTCTTTGATCCAAGTGTGCTAAGCAAATTTGGGTTTGAAGACATGGTAAATCGGTTGCTAAGACAACCGCAATGGAGAAAGTATTCGAATGGAGAGCACCGACATATACTCCGGTTAACTATGAGTTTCTTGCATGAGATGTGGCCTACTAAAACATTAGGTTCCCTATGCGTGGAGTTCAGACTTACGTTTCCTTATTTTTCATACACTTCACCGCTTTTTTCGTTATGCATTACGCTTTCGTTATTGGTTATTGGCTTTGATTGATTGAGTCTTGGTTTGTAATTCGTTCAGCTTGTTATTGTCGAGTCTCGGTTTGAACTGTGAACAGTTTGTTGGTGTTTATATTCTATATGGGTGTGTAAACCTATTTACAAGCTTATGTATATCTATATCTCCTTGCGGGTGTGAATGGTGGTTGCTTAGCATTCTTTTGCTAATGGTTCTTTGCGTGTTTTCCAGGTATGGAGTAGTTACTCGTGAGCGCGCTAGAGCTTTCCTATGAGGATGTTTAGCCTTAGTCGGTTCTGTTTAGACTTGGTTTTGTTGGCCTGTGAGCCGTGAGGCATTATGATACTCTTGTATAGTATTTTGGGTATTTCTCTTGGATTTTTATGGATTGTGTTTTGAGGATTGATTCAGTTACATGATATGACAGTTTAGTTCGTTTTATGTTTAGCCTGTGCATCTAGGCTGTGATATACCTAGATGTGGCATGACGCCCTTAGGTTTTAAATTCGCTTCCGCTATGTTTAGTTTGCTGGTTGAGATTGGCAGCTTTTATGTTAAGTTTTAGCTATCTCAGCCTGTGTGAGGTTGGGGTGTCACAGTTGGTATCAGAGCCTGTGTTGAGGTCTGAATAGAGATCCTATGGTTGTAATCTGAGACTCTAGGACTTGATCAGTAGAAGTTAAGATGTTTAAGAGTTCTAAGATGTGTGAATTCTAGGCCGCGCGGTGAGGACTCGTTTACTTGCTTTTGTTTATGCTTTGCAGGTTGTTTGTTGTTTGTTGTTGTGAGCTCGTTCTCACTTGCTTTCTTGCGTGTTTGGTTTAGACCGACCGCAGTGTTCTCTTCGCCTTCTATTAGTCTTCTCTCTTTTCTGCATCATGCTACCGTCAAAGAAGCGAGAGGAAGCCCCAGGCGCGGGAGGAGGAATGCTGGATCGCCTCAAGAAGCTGAAGGCAGCCGACGCGGGAACGGCAAGGACTTCAGGAGGCGGCAGCTCGTGTAGCAGAGGAGTGTCTCTCCCCGGCTTCGAGGAAGCAAGTGGAAAGGAAGAAGTCCCGTCTCCGACAGGGGAGCTTCTCGTTATGAACAAGTCCCAGGCCGAGAGTTGCGACGTGGTCACCGGCATCTTCCCAGTGCTCTCCATTCCCACCTTGGTGTTGTTCGACTCCGGAGCCTCTAATTCTTTCATATCCTCGAAGTTGGTCCGTGAGCTGGGCATAGTGCCTAGCGCAGCGACGAGGATTGCCGTTAAGGTGGCATCAGGCGAGGTTAAGGCGTGTGAGCACATCTTCGAGGGCGTGCCCGTCAAGATTAAGGAAGTGACCTTCCCCAGTGATCTCATTCAGTTCGATTTGGACGACTTCGGAGTGGTGCTGGGCATGGACTGGCTGGGACAGTACAAGGCTCAGATCCTGTGCAGCGAGCAGAAGGTGGTTTTGAATGGCCCTGGGGGCAAGCGGGTCTCGTATCGAGGGGTGACCAAGGAGCCCGAGGTCAAGCTGGTCTCGATGATCAAGATTAAGAAATATGTTGCCAAGGGGCATGAAGCTTTCTTATGTGCAGTTGAGGATCTCAGTGCTCCGAAGGATGAAGTGCAGCAAATACCAGTGGTATGCGAGTTCCCTGACGTCTTTCCGGAGGAAATTCCTGGTTTACCGCCTCCCCGAGAGGTAGAGTTCACTATTGACCTGATGCCAGGGACGGCCCCGATATCGAAAGCCCCGTACCGTATGGCCCCGAAGGAAATGCAGGAACTGAAGGAGCAGCTGCAAGATTTGTTGAACAAAGGGTATATTCGACCGAGTGTTTCACCGTGGGGAGCTCCGGTGCTTTTCGTGAGGAAGAAAGATGGCAGCATGCGTCTCTGCATCGACTACCGAGAGCTGAACCGGGTAACAGTTAAGAACAAGTATCCCCTGCCGAGAATTGACGACTTGTTCGACCAGTTGAAGGGAGCCGGCGTCTTCTCAAAGATTGATTTGCGATCCGGTTATCATCAGTTGAGAGTGGCGGAGGCGGATGTTCCGAAGACGGCGTTCCGGACCCGTTATGGCCACTATGAGTTCACAGTTATGCCGTTCGGCTTGACGAATGCTCCAGCAGCCTTTATGGACTTGATGAATAGGGTATTTTAGCCCTATCTAGATGAGTTCGTGGTGGTGTTCATCGATGATATCCTGGTTTACTCTCCTGATCCAGCCGAGCACGAGAAGCATCTCAGAGCGGTGTTGCATATTCTAAGGGAGAAACAGTTATATGCCAAGCTATCCAAGTGCGAGTTCTTGAAGACTAGCGTGGCTTTCTTGGGTCACGTAATAGCCAAGGATGGAGTTTCGGTGGATCCTGCTAAGATCCGAGCGGTGATAGAGTGGCCAGCACCCACGACTCCGTCTGAGGTCCGAAGCTTTCTGGGCTTGGCAGGTTACTACAAGAGGTTTGTTCGGGACTTCGCTAAGATAGCCCAACTAATCACGCAGCTCATGAAGAAAACTACACCTTTCAGATGGAACAGTGAGTGTGCAGCAGCGTTTCAAGAATTGAAAGAAAGATTAACATCAGCTCCTGTTCTGACACTACCATCCGGGACTGAGGGGTTTGAGGTATACAGTGACGTGTCAAAGAAGGGTTTGGGGTGTGTGCTAATGCAGCAGGGCCGAGTAGTGGCGTACGCATCCCGACAGCTTAAGAGTCATGAGGAAAACTACCCCACGCACGATTTGGAGTTGGCTGCTGTTGTTTTTGCACTCAAGATTTGGAGGCATTACTTGTATGGAGTGCAATGTAAGATTTACACCGATCACAAGAGTTTAAAGTATATCTTCACACAGAAAGAGTTGAACATGAGACAAAGACGTTGGCTAGAGCTCATTAAAGACTACGACTTGGTCATTCAGTATCACGAGGGGAAAGCAAATGTAGTGGCTGACGCGCTGAGCAGAAAGACGAGCCATTCGCTCAATGCAACGTGGGTACTAGCAGACGATCTGTGTAAGGAATTCCAAAAGTTGAACATCGTTGTGGTGGAGGAAGGGCAAGTAGAGGAAGAGGTTCGACTCTTTAGCATGCAGATCTTACCAGCTTGGCTCGACGAGATCCGTAGGGGACAGGTGGGCGATGCCTGGTTGAACAGAGTAAGGGCCAAGATGGTTAATGGCAAGAAGGGACCCTTCGAGCTCTACCCCGACGGCAGTATCCGGTATCTAGGGCGGTGGTGCGTGCCACCTTCGTGCAAGGACTTAAAGAAATGGATACTGGAGGAAAGCCACTACACTCCATACTCCGTACATCCAGGTGGTGACAAGTTATACAAAGATATGAAGAAACTGTTCTGGTGGCCAAACATGAAAAGGGAAATAGCTGACTTCGTGAGCCGTTGTTTGAATTGCCAGAAAGTCAAGGCTGAAAGGTGTAAGACTAAAGGAATGCTACTACCCCTGGAGGTACCCGAAGGGAAGTGGGAATCTATATCCATGGACTTCGTAGGAGGTTTGCCTTTGACCAGATCGGGGAAAGACAAGATTTGGGTGATAGTGGATCGCCTCACCAAGACAGCCCGTTTCATCGCCATGAAGGAGACGTGGACCATGGATCAGTTGGCTAGGGCCTACATACACCAGGTGGTGAAATACCACGGCGTACCTCGCGACATCGTGTCCGACCGCGACTCGAGATTCTTATCACAGTTTTGGAAATCTTTACAGGCCGCGTTGGGCACAAGGTTAAAGATGAGTACCGCCTTTCATCCTGCCACCGATGGTCAGACTGAGCGCACCATTCAGACTTTGGAGGATATGTTGAGGGCTTGCATGCTCGATTTGCAAGGGTCGTGGGAAGAACATCTTGATTTGATTGAGTTCTCCTACAACAACAGCTACCACTCCAGTATTCAGATGGCTCCATATGAGGCGCTCTACGGTCAAAAGTGCAGAAGCCCGTTATGTTGGGAAGATTTGGTTGATCCGGTGACCTTAGGACCTCAATATTTGCAAGAAGCCACCGAGAAAGTCAAGCTGATTCAAAGTAGAATGAAAGCTGCTCAAGACCGCCAGAAATCCTATGCTGATCGGGGAAGGAAGTTCGTGGAATTCCAGGCAGGCGAAAAGGTGTGGTTGAAGATCTCTCCAACTCGTGGAGTAATGAGATTTGGGAAGAAAGGGAAGTTGAGCCCCCGCTTCATCGGACCATACGAGATCTTGGAGAGGGTTGGACAGGTAGCATATCGTTTAGCCCTACCGGCAGAGCTAGATCGAGTGCACAACGTGTTTCATGTCTCCCAGCTGAAGAAGTACGTGCACGACGCCTCGCATGTGTTAGCCCCCGAGACGTTGGAGTTGGACGAAGCGCTATCTTATGAAGAAAAGCCAGTGAGGATCTTGGACTCCAAGACGCGAGAGACCCGGCGCAAGGCAATCAAGCTAGTGAAGGTGCTTTGGTCCAACCATGGAGTCGAGGAGGCCACCTGGGAGACGGAGGACGACATGAGGCGGCGCTACCCGGCTTTGTTTGCCTAGGTGAGTAGTTTAGCTTATGTTGCTTTGCATGCTAGTTGGGTTGGGTAAGTTAGGAGGTTAGTATGTGTTTAGCTAGTTGCATGTTAGTATGTTTATTGAGTTTAGGATTGGTTGAGCAATCGTTCCTTCCGAATACTCCGTTGAATCTTCGTTTCCTTTGAATCGTTCCGTTTCTAGTTCCCGTTAGCTTCGAGCTTCGGGGACGAAGCTCCTTTTAAGGGGGGTAGAGTGTAACACCCCGTAAATTCCTTTTCAAGCCTTTCATTCGGTAATTAATTCCTTGGGCAATCTAATTAATTCTTCGGGCAATTTAATTAAATTCCACGTGGGCTAATTCTTTCTATTTAATATATATACACACTTGTATAGCCTAATTTAATTATTCTAATCAAGAGCCCAATTAATCGAATCTATTCTTGTAAGGGATTTTATTTAAATTGGACCCTTACAATATTTGTTATTAAATATTCTTACAAGCCCACATTCTTGATCATACATTATATATATACATATATTGATCCTAAGACATCCTTATGGGCTAATTCTTGTATTTAATTTGTAAGGGGTGAATTTAATAAGCCCAACTTACTAGTCTTGATGATATTAATTTTCCTACACCCATTATTTTATAAGATTACTTAAGCCCACATCATTTTATGTCTTACACCCTAAATAGTGTATGTATTCTTGGTATATAATTTGAAGATCAAATGCCCTAAAGACTTCCACTCCTTTCTTCCTCCTACAAGAATTCATGCGCCATTTTCCTCTCATATTTCCCTAAAATTCATCTTCATTTTCCCTACAAGATTTCAAGTAAAGGTTGCTCTTTTAAGCTTTGTTGGGAGTGGGTAAGTGCATCCATCCTAGAATCCATCTTGCATTTTGTGTTTTAGATAGTCTTTTTACATAATCTTATAAGTGTTCTTTTGGGGTTCTTTGGGAAAAAGATGATCAAGGTGAAGGTGGGGCTTCTTGAGCTAGCAAAAGGCTTGTTGGAGTAGGAAAAGCTCTTTGAGGTAACCATCCATGTCCATCAAATCTATTTTATTCACCTATTCTATATATATTGATCTTGGTGTTGGAAATCCTGAAAGTTCTTGTTGAATAGCCTATTTCTTGGATGTATTTTGTTGGATTTCATCTTGATCTTTGCCTTGTGTTGTGTGATCAATGATGTTATGGATTTCCTTATTTTTGGACTCTAAATTGGATGAAATGTGAGTGTCTTTGGTCTGATTTTGTATTCTGGAAATTGGATTTGTTCATGTCTGCTTCGGTTCTGGAATCTGGGATGGGTTTGGCCTTGCGGAAGACCAGCGGCACAATGTAACCGCGAGGGCGATCCGCAAGGTGGCACGGGTGTTGGCGGAGGGGAGGGCCCGTGAGGGGGCCGCTCCTCTTGCGGAGGAGGTCGGCGGAGAGTGTGTCCGTGGTGTTCCGCTAGTTCACTGGGATTGTTTCCAGTGAGCATTTCTGCTGTTGTTGTCTGTTGTTGGTCTTTGTTTCAGATATTGTTGGATTGTTTTGTTGGGTATTTTACCATGTTTTTGGAGTATTTATTCATGTATTCATTGAGGTATTTGATGCCTTAGTTTGGAGTATTGATTCATGTCTTTGGTTTCCTTTGTTGGTGTTCTTGGTCTATTGCTTTGATTCATAATCTGGGAGTTGGTTGGTGTTCATATTTGAGATGAACCCAGTCTTGGTTGGTTGAGTTGTGTTGGAGTATGGTTGTGATGTGGTTGTGTACTATTGATGTGGCTATTGTGTTACTATTGATGTGACTATTGTTACTATTGACTTGCTACTATTGACTTCTGACTTTGGCTTCGGTCCCTGTGATTGGGTGATTGTTGACTTCCCTGTGTTGACTGATTGGACTTCGGTCCCTGTGATGGGCTCATACCCGTTGACTCGTGACTATTGACTTTGACTTTGACTATTGGTTGACTTGGTGGATGGTTGCTTGGTTGGTTGGGAGGTTGTGTTGGGATGTCTTCTTGTTGGTTTATGAGTCTTTGGATTTTCGGTTGATATCTTGTCATTCTCTTGAGTTGGTGATTCCTTTTGGATTGTGTTCAGTTGGTATCTCTTTATGATTCGTTATGCATTATGCTTTCGTTATTGGTTATTGGTTTATTGGATTGAGTCTTGGTTTATGATTCGTTCAGTTATTCCTTGTTGAGTATCGGTTTGACTGTTGACAGTTCGTTGGTGTTTATATTCTATATGGGTGTGTAAACCTATTTACAAGCTTATGTATATCTATATCTCCTTGCGGGTGTGAATGGTGGTTGCTTAGCATTCTTTTGCTAATGGTTCTTTGCGTGTTTTCCAGGTATGGAGTAGGTACTCGTGAGCGCGCTAGAGCTTTCCTATGAGGATGTTTAGCCTTAGTCGGTTCTGTTTAGACTTGGTTTTGTTGGCCTGTGAGCCGTGAGGCATTATGATACTCTTGTTTAGTATTTTGGGTATTTCTTTATGGATTGTGTTTTGAGGATTGATTCAGTTACATGATATGACAGTTTAGTTCGTTTTATGTTTAGCCTGTGCATCTAGGCTGTGATATACCTAGATGTGGCATGACGCCCTTAGGTTTTAAATTCACTTCCGCTATGTTTAGTTTGCTGGTTGAGATTGGCAGCTTTTATGTTAAGTTTTAGCTATCTCAGCCTGTGTGAGGTTGGGGTGTCACACGTACAATCATTGAATTCCTCATAAAGTACTATACTTCACAACTTATCATTTTCATAAGTAATAAGAATCAAATACCAATTCACTCACATAAATAATTATTTAACTCCACATAAAATTCCATAATATCCACATTTTTTCCATTTTTCATAAATAATAGGATTTAATCCTTTATTTACCCCGTGAGCTGGGCATAGTGCTAGGCACGACGAGGATTCAGCAAGGTGACGCGGCGAGGTTAAGGCGTGTGAGCACATCTTCGAGGGTGTGCCTATCAAGATTAAGGAAGTGACCTTCCCAGTGATCTCATTCAGTTTGACTTGGATGACTTCGGAGTGGTGCTGGGCATGGACTGGCTGGGACAGTACAAGGCTCAGATTCTGTGCAGCGAGCAGAAGGTGGTTTTGAAGGCCCTGGGGGCAAGCGGGTTCGTATCGAGGGGTGACCAAGGAGCCCGAGGTCAAGCTGGTCTCGATGATCAAGATTAAGAAATATGTCGCCAAGGGGCATGAAGCTTTCTTATGTGCAGTTGAGGATCTCAGTGCTCCGAAAGATGAAGTGCAGCAAATACCCGTGGTATGCGAGTTCCCGAGTCTTTCCGGAGGAGATTCCTGGATTACCGCTCCCCCGAGAGGTAGAGTTCACTATTGATTCCTGATGCCAGGAACGGCCCCGATATCGAAAGCCCCGTACCGTATGGCTCCGAAGGAAATGCAGGTTGAAGGAGCAGCTGCAAGATTTGTTAAACAAAGGGTATATTCGACCGAGTGTTTCACCGTGGGGAGCTCCGGTGCTTTTTGTGAGGAAGAAAGATGGCAGCATGCGTCTCTGCATCGATACCGAGAGCTGAACCGGGTAACAGTTAAGAACAAGTATCCCCTGCCGAGAATTGATGACTTGTTCGACCAGTTGAAGGGAGCCGGCGTCTTCTCAAAGATTGATTTGCGATCCGGTTATCATCAGCTGAGAGTGGCGGAGGCGGATGTTCCGAAGACGGCGTTCCGGACCCGCTATGGCCACTATGAGTTCACGTTATGCCGTTCGGGTTACGAATGCCCAGCATGCCTTTATGGACTTGATGAACAGGGTATTCCAGCCGTATCTAGATGAGTTCGTGGTGTGTTCATCGACGACATCTTAGTTTACTCTCCTGATCCGGCCGAGCATGAGAAGCATCTCAGACTGTGTTGCTATTCTAAGGGAGAAACAGTTGTATGCCAAGCTATCCAAGTGTGAGTTCTGGAAGACTAGCGTGGCTTTCTTGGGTCACGTGATAGCTAAGGATGGAGTTTCGGTGGACCCTGCTAAGATCAGCGGCGTGATAGAGTGGCCAGCACCACAACTCCGTCTGAGTCCGAAGCTTTCTGGGTTTGGCAGGCTACTACAGGAGGTTTGTTCCGGACTTCGCTAAGATAGCCCAACCGATCACGCAGCTCATGAAGAAAACTACACCTTTCAGATGGAACAGTGAGTGTGCAGCAGCGTTCAAGAGTTGAAAGAAAGATTGACATCAGCTCCTGTTCTGACACTACCATCCGGACTGAGGGGTTTGAAGTATACAGTGACGCGTCGAAGAAGGGTTTGGGGTGTGTGCTGATGCAGCAGGGCCGAGTAGTGGCGTACGCATCCCGACAGCTTAAGAGTCATGAGGAAAACTACCCCACGCACGATTTGGAGTTAGGCTGCTGTTGTTTTGCACTCAAGATTTGGAGGCATTACTTGTATGGAGTGCAATGTAAGATTTACACCGATCACAAGAGTTTAAAGTATATCTTCACACAGAAAGAGTTGAACATGAGACAAAGACGTTGGCTAGAGCTCATTAAAGACTACGACTTGGTCATTCAGTATCACGAGGGAAAAGCAAATGTAGTGGCGACGCGCTGAGCAGAAAGACGAGCCATTCACTCAATGCCACGTGGGTACTAGCAGACGACCTGTGTAAGGAATTCAAAAGTTGAACATTGCTGTGGTGGAGGAAGGGCAAGTAGAGGAAGAGGTTCGACTCTTTAGCATGCAGATCTTACCAGCTTGGCTCGACGAGATCCGTAGGGACAGACGGGCGATGCCCGGTTGAACAGAGTAAGGGCCAAGATGGTTAATGGCAAGAAGGGACCCTTCGAGCTCTACCCCGACGGCAGTATCGGTATCTAGGGCGGTGGTGCGTGCCACTTCGTGCAAGGACTTAAAGAAACAGATATTGGAGGAAAGCCACTACACTCCAGTACTCAGTACATCCTGGTGGCGACAAGTTATATAAAGACATGAAGAAACTGTTTGGTGGCCGAACATGAAAAGGAAATAGCTGACTTTGTGGGTGCCTGAACTGCCAGAAGTCAAGGCTGAAAGTGTAAGACTAAAGGAATGCTACTACCCCTGGTACCCGAAGGGAAGTGGGAATCTATATCTGGACTTCGTAGGAGGTTTGCCTTTGACCAGATCGGGGAAAGACAAGATTTGGGTGATAGTGGATCGCCTCACCAAGACAGCCCGTTTCATCGCCATGAAGGAGACGTGGACTATGGATCAGTTGGCTAGGGCCTACATACACCAGGTGGTGAAATACCACGGCGTACCTCGCGACATCGTGTCGACCGCGACTCGAGTTCTTATCACAGTTTTGGAAATCTTTACAGGCCGCGTTGGGCACGAGTTAAGATGAGTACGCTTTCCATCCTGCCACCGATGGTCAGACTGAGCGCACCATTCAGACTTTGGAGGATATGTTGAGGGCTTGCATGCTCGATTTGCAAGGGTCGTGGGAAGAACATCTCGATTTGATTGAGTTCTCCTACAACAACAGTTATCACTCCAGTATTCAGATGGCTCCATATGAGCGCTCTACGGTCAAAAGTGCAGAAGCCCGTTATGTGGGAAGATTTGGTGATCCAGTGACCTTAGGACCTCAATATTTGCAAGAAGCCACCGAAAAGTCAAGTTATTCAAAGTAGAATGAAAGCTGCTCAAGACGCCAGAAATCCTATGCTGACTGGGAAGAAATCGTGGAATTCCAAGCAGGCGAGAAAGTGTGGCTGAAGATTCCCCAACTCGTGGAGTGATGAGATTTGGGAAGAAAGGGAAGTTGAGCCCCCGCTTCATCGGACCATATGAGATCTAGAGAGGGTTTGGGCAAGTGGCCTATCGTTTAGCCTGCCGGCAGAGTTGGATCGAGTGCACAATGTGTTTCATGTCTCCCAGCTGAAGAAGTACGTGCACGACGCCTCACATGTGTTAGCTCCCGAGACTTAGAGTTGGATGAGGCGCTATCTTATGAAGAGAAGCCAGTGAGGATCTTGGACTCCAAGAGCGATGAGACCCGGCGCAAGGCAATCAAGCTAGTGAAGGTGCTTTGGTCCAACCATGGAGTCGAGGAGGCCACTTGGGAGATGGAGGACGACATGAGGGCGGCGCTACCCGGCTTTGTTTGCCTAGGTGAGTAGTTTAGCTTATGTTGTTTGCATGCTAGTTGGGTTGGGTAAGTTAGGAGTTAGTATGTGTTTAGTTAGTTGCATGTTAGTATGTTTGTTGAGTTTAGGATTGGTTGAGCAATCGTTCTTTCGAATCCGTTGAATCTTCGTTTCCTTTGAATCGTTCGTTTCTATTTCCCGTTAGCTTTGAGCTTCGGGGACGAAGCTCCTTTTAAGGGGGTAGAGTGTAACACCCCGTAAATTCTTTTCAAGCCTTTCGATCGTTAATTAATTCCTTGGGCAATCTAATTAATCTTCGGGCAATTTAATTAACCAATTGGGCTAATCTTTCAATTTAATATATATATACACTTGTATGAGCCTAATTTAATTATTCTAATCAAGAGCCCAATTAATTGAATTTATTCTTGTAAGGGATTTTATTCAATTTGGACCCTTACAATATTTGTTATTAAATATTCTTACAAGCCCACATTCTTGATCATACATTATATATATATATATATTGATCCTAAGACATTCTTATGGGCTAATTCTTGTATTTAATTTGTAAGGGGGAATTTAATAAGCCCAACTTACTAGTCTTGATTATATTTAATTTCCTACACCCATTATTTTATAAGATTACTTAAGCCCACATCATTTTATGTCTTACACCCTAAATAGTGTATGTATTCTTGGTATATAATTTGAAGATCAAATCCCTAAGACTTTCACTCCTTTCTTCCTCCTACATTCATGCGCCATTTTCCTCATCATTTCCCTAAAATTCATCTTCATTTTCCCTACAAGATTTCAAGTAAAGGTTGCTCTTTTAAGCTTTGTTGGGAGTGGGTAAGTGCATCTATCCTAGAATCCATCTTGCATTTTGTGTTTTAGATAGTCTTTTTACATAATCTTATAAGTGTTCTTTTGGGGTTCTTTGGGAAAAAGATGATCAAGGTGAAGGTGGGGCTTCTTGAGCTAGCAAAAGGCTTGTTGGAGTAGGAAAAGCTCTTTGAGGTAACCATCCATGTCCATCAAATCTATTTTATTCACCTATTCTATATATATTGATCTTGGTGTTGGAAATCCTGAAAATTCTTGTTGTGTAGCCTATTTCTTGGATGTATTTTGTTGGATTTCATCTTGATCTTTTGCCTTGTGTTGTATGATCAATGATGTTATGGATTTCCTTATTTTTGGACTCTAAATTGGATGAAATGTGAGTGTATTTGGTTGATTTTGTATTCTGGAAATGGATTTGTTCATGTCTGCTTCGGTTCTGGAATCTGGGAAAGGGTTTGGCCTTGCGGAAGACCCAAGCGGCACAATGTAACCGCGAGGGCGATCCGCAAGGTGGCGACGGAAGTGTTGGGCGGAGGGGAGAGGCCCGTTGAGGGGGACCGTCTCCTCTTTGCGGAGGAGGTCGGCGGAGAGCTGTGTTCCTGTGCGTGTTCCGCTTAGTTCACTGGGATTGATTTCCAGTGAGCGATTTTCTGCTGTTGTTGTCTGTTGTTGGTCTTTGTTTCAGATTATTGTTGGATTGTTTTGTTGGGTATTTTACCATGTTTTGGAGTATTTATTCATTAATTATTGGGTATTTGATACCATAGTTTGGAGTATTGATTCATGTCTTTGGTTTCCATCTTTTGGTGTTCTTGGTCTATTGCCCTTTGATTCATAATCTGGGAGTTGGTTGGTGTTCATATTTGAGATGAACCCATGTCTTGGTTGGTTGAGTTGATGTTGGAGTATGGTTGTGATGTGGTTATTGTCTACTATTGACTGTGGACTATTGTGTTACTATTGACTGTGGACTATTGGTTACTATTGACTGTGCTACTATTGACTTCTGACTTTGGACTTCGGTCCCTGTGATTGGGATTACTGTGACTTCTGTGATTGACCGTGATTGGACTTCGGTCCCTGTGATTGGGCTCATCACCCCTGTTTGACTCGTGACTATTTGACTTCTGACTTCTGACTATGTGGATTGACTTGGTTGGTGTTGACTTGGTTTTGGTTGGGAGGTTGGTGTTGGGATTCCTTCGGTTGGATTAGTCCTTGTGTTATTCGGTTGATATCTTGTCATTCTCGTTGAGTTGGTTGATTCCTTTGGATTGTGTTCAGTTGGTATCTCGTTTATGATTCGTTATGCATTATGCTTTCGTTATTGGTTATTGGCTTTGATTGATTGAGTCTTGGTTTGATTCGTTCAGCTTATTAGTTGTTGAGTATCGGTTTGAACTTGAACAGTTCGTTGGTGTTTATATTCTATATGGGTGTGTAAACCTATTTACAAGCTTATGTATATCTATATCTCCTTTGCGGGTGTGAATGGTGGTTGCTTAGCATTCTTTTGCTAATGGTTCTTTGCGTGTTTTCCAGGTATGGAGTAGTTACTCGTGAGCGCGCTAGAGCTTTCCTATGAGGATGTTTAGCCTTAGTCGGTTCTGTTTAGACTTGGTTTTGTTGGCCTGTGAGCCGTGAGCATTATGATACTCTTGTTTAGTATTTTGGGTATTTCTCTTGGATTTTTATGGATTTGTTTGAGGATTGATTCAGTTATGATATGACAGTTTAGTTCGTTTATGTTTAGCCTGTGCATCTAGGCTGTGATATACCTAGATGTGGCATGACGCCCTTAGGTTTTAAATTCGCTTCCGCTATGTTTAGTTTGTGGTTGAGATTGGCAGCTTTTATGTTAAGTTTTAGCTATCTCAGCCTGTGTGAGGTTGGGGTGTCACACGTACAATCATTGAATTCCTCATAAAGTACTATACTTCACAACTTATCATTTTCATAAGTAATAAGAATCAAATACCAATTCACTCACATAAATAATTATTTAACTCCACATAAAATTCCATAATATCCACATTTTTTCCATTTTTCATAAATAATAGGATTTAATCCTTTATTTACCATAGTATACTTTTCAAAAGTCATATTCTCAAATTTCTTAAAAACTTTACTTTGTGCAATACTTGCACACCACAAAATACATATGGAAGCACATCAATCACACATAAATGGGATAGGGTCCTTTATTCTTTAGGCCCTAGTGAACGGTGCTTCCCACACAACCGAACACTCCACACTTTCCCATTTCTAATGGAAACCGGACTCTAACCTTAAGTGTGCACACCCCCGAATGAGGATTCCAAGCCTCAACGAGAAGTTACCAGCCCTAGTAGCCAGGATAAGGTTTCTACTGACTACTCTTGAAATTGGGGTACACAGACCCGCCTCAACAGGACACACCATAGTGCCCTAGTACCCGTGGATTGTTCCTACCGAGTACTCCTCAACATAAAGTAATCACATATTCACATTTTAATAATTACATAATTTCACATAGCTTCCATAAGTTTTGAAAATATTTCACTTGACATAAAATTTACTCATAGGCATCATAAGAATTCTTTTGTAAAAATAATTCATACTTGAATTTTAAATCAATCCCACGAAAGGGTATACTAATATAAAATCTCATGTTTTGAAATTTTCCTTAGAAAATTCATTTCTCAACTAAATATAACAAACTCACATTCCAATCAAAACTTCCATTACTTAGCATAAAAGCTTGTTCATAATCATCATGAAAATATTTTATAAAGTACAAAATCATATCTTGATGTTAAACCATCCTCATTGAAATAATACCAATATGTTACTCTTGTCCTTGAAAGCATTCTTAGAAAAATTCATACCACATTAAATAGAATAGAACTCACATTATAGTCAAATTGTACAAATTTGACACTAACACAATTCTTATAGAATTATATCTCACAACACAAATAGGGAAATACACTACAATAATTATGTAAATACATACCGCATATAAACAATACATATAATTCATATAACAATAAATAAATATAAACATACGTCCATTGCTTATATACATAAAACATATATTTTTTTTTATTCTTTATGAGACATATGTACGTACATTACTCCGATAAATAAAATCATTTTTGTCCTATTTCCAATCATTAAATACTTCAACTTATAAGATGCTAATAAATAAATTTCTAGCATGCAATTATACTACACAATAAGCACCAAATATACTTATATTATTAATATTTACTATTATCATAAATATTATTAATACATACGTACTAATCATAATCCACTTACTATCATATAAATGAAATTTTCTTCATTAAAGCATATAATAATTTCTGACAAAACATTAAAGGAAAATTTAATTAAATAATACGGTATTAAACTATTTACGCATGGTTCACACTTTGTAGGTATATAAGCCCACCAAAATAAACAAATAAATACATAAACACGTATATGGTACAACCTACACACAGGTATACATATAGTGCACATATATATATATATTTATAATAACGGAACATACTAGATACATACATATATCTACAGTACAATAATTCAATATGTAACTATATTAAAAACTATGTATATATACTTATCCATACGGTTCTTAAGCATACCCATATATATGTACATATATTCATAATTTACTAAAAATACATACATATATGCATACATTATCACATACGGTAATTAATATATATATATATACAGGATCGCGTTCAGGTGCGAACTGGCCGCCCAGGAGAAAACTGCGGACGAATCACAGCGCGCCACGTGTCCGGAATGTAGTTGCAACTAACGTTATAACTAGGTGCACTTCATGTTATAACTAGGTGCACATAGGTGTACCCAGATGCATAAATGTTAACAAGGTAAATTACTTGCACCTGCAAGTGAAAATAGGTGCACACGTGCAAGTAAAATGTATTACAAGTGCAAGTAAATTATACAATGAGTATCAATACTAAGTGCACCTAATGTTATAACTAGGTGCACATATTGCTATAACTAGGTGCACATAGGTTGCAACCAGGTGCATGAATGTTAACAAAGTAAATTACTCGCACAAGTGCAAGAAAAATGTATTGCAGATGCAAGTAAAATGTATTACAGGTGCAAGTGAATTGTACAGTGAGCATCAATACTAAGTGCACCTAATGTTATAACTAGGTGCAACCTATGTTATAACTAGGTGCAACCAATGTTATAACTAGGTGCACCTATGTTATAACTAGGTGCACCTAGGTTGCACCCAAGTGCATGAATATTAACAAGGTAAATTACTTGCATTTGTAAGTGAAAGTATTTGCGAAAATAGGTGCATGAATATTAATAAGGTAAATTACTTGCACTTGTAAGTGAAAATATGTGCGAAAATAGGTGCACTTGTAAGTGAAACTAGGTGCACTTGTAAGTGAAACTAGGTGCACTTTTAAGTGAAACTAGGTGCACTTGTAAGTGAAACTAGGTGCACTAAAGTTCCAGTTATTTACGAAAATGCCACCGCGTCATTTTTTTAAAATTGCATCTGGTTCGTTGATCTGGACACGTGGACGACTGTGGAGCATTCTCATTTCCTACCTGGGCGAGAGTTCTCACGAGAGTGCACCCCTATATATACATATATAATAATTACACTTAGAATTGCAATCATATGAGACAACCTATTTAGGTGAGAAATAAGACATTCTGGGAGCCGTCGATCTTGTACTATTTGATGGTTGAGATTAATCCCTTTTCCCTTTTTTATGTGGTTAATTTTAATTAGTAAGGGTTATATTGTAATTGTAGATGTTTTATTTTTTGTCTGGGATTCTAATGAATTATTTTAGGTGTTTTAATTTTGGTATGATTAGATTTATTATGGTGATTTGCCGTCCAGTATCACTGCTTCCCTTCCCGTTTCCTTTCCGGTTTTCTCTTTGCGGCATTGGTTGTTTTGCTCGGTCATGGAGTTTGGTGATGGAGGTATAGTTGTTTGTTTGTTTTTTTTTTTTTTGTTTTCGGCGGTGTGTTTTGCTGTTCTTTCGTCGGATGCATGACGTAGTTGGTGGTTTAAAGATTTTCTGGATTTCGCGGGTGTGTGCATATGTGTTTTCATCTCTGTGCATGTCATATAGTTTCCTTTTCGGTTTTCTCTTTGCGGCATTGGTTGTTTTTTTCGGTCATGGAGTTTGGTGATGGAGGTATGTTCTAGTTGTTCTGATGGTCAATCCACGTAGGTGGTAAGTAATATGCACACAGTGGTGGTGCGCTTGTAATGTTTCAAAAGTTGTAGATTGGTTTAATTTTTTTTTTTTAAATTTACCCATCACTGTGTGGCAGGCTCATTCTATGGTGATGGTGAATGGTGATTCTCCAATTGATAGTCGTGGGTGTAATATAAATATTTCTTCAGGCAAAATGAAATAATGGGTGCCGGTTTGACGAAGCGTGCAAGCCATTTGTTGGTCAGAGGTTTCGTAGGTTAGTTGGATGATGGTGTGCTCACGTCTCCTGATGTTGTTGTCCATCCCCCAACCGTTGCTAAGAATAGGGGTTTTGGGAAGCAGTATCAAATCGTCAAAAGAGCTTGGTACAGAGAAAGCTGCAAATTCAACCCGAGAGTGCAACACTTGTCACAAATATGAAGGACATGACAGCCGCAATTGCCCCTTAAAACCAAAGCCAAAGCAAAAGCCGTAGTTGTTCTTCTTTACATGTGGATGTGGAATGTCATTTAATTGTTTTTCTTAGACATTGTTTACTCTAGACGTTTAATATAAATACTTTAGTCTGTATCTAGTATATGCTTGTCGTTTTTCATAGATATTGGCTTTGTGTAAATGTTAGATTTAATGGAGGGCGAGTACGAGTCGGGGGGTGTGCACCCAGGTAGACACCCATGTGCCGTTCAGTTCCTTTCATCTTTTCGCATTGATTAAATCGGGTTACTAGTCTATGTGTCATTTTTTTCCGTCCAAATGTTATGTAAAGCTGATGACATTCAAAAGTTGTGTCGTGTGTGTGCACTTACTATATGTGGCAATGTGTGAATATTAGTATAACTATAGGTCAATGATATTAGTAGGCATGTGCACCCAAGAACTTAACTGTGTGCCAGCTAACTTCTTTCATCTTTTGGCTTTGGTGTTTTGTAGGTACAATCTAAATACTTTAATATGCTTACTAGTATATGTTTATTCTTTTCCCCGCTTAATATTACTAGGACCTAATCTTGGTCAGATTTTCTATGTGTGCATGTTCGGTTAGACTAAGTTTCGGTACAGAAGGTAGGTGTGTGCACCCAAGGACATACCGTTTAAAAAATTGATGGGCGTGTGCACTTTCTCCATGCACTATGTGCATGTTTGTATAAAGTGAGGTTAAATCATTTGCTTAGGTGTGTGCATCCAAGTTCTCAACGGTGTGCCATCTAACTACCATCACCACATAATGAGTCTGCCACATAGTGACTGGTAACTCAAAAAAAAATGCAAAAAAGAAGAAACCAATCTACAATTTTTAAAACAGGCCAAGCGAACCACCACTGTTTGCATATTACTTACCACCTACGTGCACTGACCATCAAATCATAAAATAATAGTATAAGTGCAAACCCACTATGTGCACGTTAGCACCACTTATGTGCACAACATATCAGACAATGAATAACAATTGTAATTGTAAAAAAATGCACAGAAATGATCTCCACCTAAAAGCAAACATGCTACAAACTAGAGTTGTCATAACAGAAATAACCATACTGGCTTCGTGACTTCAAGTACAAGGTTAGGTTCTATGTCATATTAAAAATAACCCTGTTTGTCATGGTATGCAGTGATGTTGTGCTTTGTGTTGAGGAAGTCCCCCTCCACTCTAGTAGGGTCCGCGCGTGTCACTTCGTTTGCGTCTTGATTAGAAACCTCTGTCTCCCCCCGTGGCAGCCCGAACACCGCGTGCCGCACCTCATCCTCTCCTTCGGTTAACTCGTATTCGGGAGCATCCCATGCTGGGTCAGCTTGTAGTCTTTGTAGCAATGCTCTAGGCGGGTTCACGAAATCATCATCGTCACCGCTATTATTTGCTGGCTACTGGGGTTGGCAAGACAATTGGCATTTCTTACCTGTGGAGTACAAACGAAAATCAAAAACAATAATCTATTCACTTGCACACATGCTTGACATGCCATGTATTCAAGAAGAAACACAAACAAAAGCCTTTCACAGTGGGTTTTTAATCTGTGTTAAAACAGTGCACACACATTCTTATTCCTTCTACTATTACAAACCTATTTTCACATCATTATCACTAGGGACCACTAAGTCCCACTGCCACAACATTTCAAATATACATTTTGTTTTGAAGCTCCTAAAATGTCAATTCTCCAACGATTAATATTAAACCCACGTAGATTGTATGGATTTTGCTTTCAGCCGAAATCTCAATTTTAATACACACAAATAAGCTCACTGTAATTTGCAAACATTTGCTTTCACAACAAAAAAGAAAACCAAAAAAAAAAAACAAAAAAACAAAATACACAAAACACAAAACAAAAACAAAAAAAAAAACAAAACAAAAAAACAAAACTGGAACCATCTTCTGTCAGTGCACAGTCACACATAAGACACTTTTATTCATACATGTTTAGGTGGAATTTAACTCCCAAGAGCACCACCCCCAATTTCTATGGCATTTTGTTGTTTTGTGCTTTAATCCCCCAGGTGACACCCACCCAACACAACTGCATTGTAGGGTTGCAGGCCAAAGCCGAATTTGGGGAAAAACTGTAAAGGACAATATTTTAGGATAGTAAACCCTAGTTTTGTCCGCCTAATGCACACTCAGCCGCGAATCAGAGTGAAACCCTCACCACCATGTCGGGCTCAGGACCAGTGTGCGATTTCTTCGAGTGAAACCCTACTTCTCTATCAGGTTTCCCCTTCGCAATTGCTACTGGACATAAAAATAATGAAAACTGTAACATACCTCTGCTTTCAGGTCGCGACTTTGCATCTTGTTGTCACTTTTCCCAGCGTCGCGAAGTAGCCATGCGTCACCGCCGTTCTCCATCGCAAGATGCCGTGTGCAGGTGGGGAGCATGGATACGGAATCGTTGGTCTTGAAATAGAGACAGACTTCGTTTCCTAATTTTTCTCACTTACATTGCACACACTTTACTACTTTACCCTTAGATAGCCTTTTTTCTTTCAGACTTACCCATTTTACGTTAAACACATCTACATTATTTAAAGCAATCTTAACCTTTCATTTTTTGGATCCTATGGTCAAGATTATGTCTTAGTTCTCACCTATAAGGGTTGTCTCATATGAAGTCTACCCTTACACTTAAACATATATGCATACATTACTCCACACAAATGTCCTAATTTCATGTAATACTAATAATTAATTAAAATATCAATTATACATATTTATGAAATAAGCAATACTCCCTACGACATACTTACAATCTAAAAGAAAAATAAATCTTTCAGAAAATATAAATGCATTTACACCTATAGTGAAACATATATATAATAGCAAATAATACCAATACACTTTATAATATTTTTTATATCTACACATTACGTACACACTTATACATATATATTAATATAATATATATATTCAATCATATGATTATTTCGACACCTAGATATAAAAGAATTAAAATATATATAATTTATATACATACATACGTACAGTACATGATCACATACATATATAATGCACACAATCATACATTTACTAATGCACTTATATATATAAAGATAGGAATTTGAATATATATAATTTATATACATACGTACGGCATACAATTATATATATAAGCATATTTCACATTAAATCGTCTTATCTATACATATATAGTTTATATACATGTTTTGCATAAATATATATACATAAAATTACATACATAAGCAAACATGATATATACGTATGAACACAAGAAATTACATATCTTATTTCATACATACTTATACTTGCAATTACCTTCATAGAAACAATAATTTATTTTACTAGAATAATCCTGGATAGGAATATAATTTCTTGGATCAAAAGATTACTTTATCATCATAGGCATGATGTTCATATAACAAATTATACCACTAAACATATTGTACAAATTTCGTAATCTCTACAAGAAACTTTTAGGGTAGCAAGTAGGAAAATCAAACCACTTACTCACATTCAATATATAACGATTTATATAATAATAATAATATATAACATCATGTAAACACATATTAAATAATTTAATTGGGGTAAATCAATTTTGAATGGACATAAATCTTACCTCAATATTCCAAATTCAAACTCATGAACCACCTACAATTGAAGGGTCAACAAGTAGAACAAGTTTTTTTTTTCTAATGACTTCAAAACATATGGATATAGCTAGGAATGATTCTATACTCATAAAGAAAGAGAGATGGTGAGAAATGAAGGAGGAGAGCTATATTTATAGGCTCAAGAGGGAGGTATCTCATCATTCACTAATTAATTAGGAATAATTTTAATTCAATTTATTTAATAGTGATGGGTGTAACTCCAAATCACTTATCCAATCATCCAATCCAATCCAATAATAATAATAATAATAATAATAATAATAATAATAATAATAATAATAATAATAATTACGTACTAACCCATCCTGCCACATATATATCTATATATACACACAATATATATTTGTATGATTATAATAATAATAAAAATAGTAATAATAATACTAATTACAATAATAATAATAATAATAATTAATAAATAGATTTGTAACTCCCAATTACCTCTCAAAGATAATATGTTTATACTTATATTATATATATACATATATAATAAAATATATTTTATTTTTTTGGCATTTGTAACATATGTATAAATTTATATACGTACCAACCATATATCATTTAGATACTAATAGTAATAATAATACTACTAATAATAATAAAGGAGTATACATATATATACGTACCAAAATAATAATAACTAATGATGATGATAATAAAGGTTCAAATGGATTTCAAAGGAATAAAGGGTTCTCATGGCTTGATGGTTAAGATCTTAAAATTCTAAAGATAAGATTCAAGGGTCAAATCTCTACTTGAGCACATTAATATTTTTTTCAAATAATTATTTTCATTAGCAGAAATCAAGGTGTCACACTCAAAGCTCACGGGAACTAGAAACAGAACGATTCAAAGAAACAAAATTCAACGGAAGATTAAAGAGAACGATTGCTCAACCACTCCTAAACTCAAGAACATACTAAGCTTCTAACATTCTAAAGTTATAACTTACCCCACCCAAAACTAGCATGCAAGAACACAAACTAACAACTCACCTAGACTACAGGGCTTCTACTACGGAGCTAACACTAACGAGAAAACTATCAACTAACCTGGGTGGCCTCCCTGAGAAGAACTGCCTGGACCGTGGTGTGGATATGGGTAAGGATAAGGATAAGGCTGCTGATACTCCGGTGCCACCTCAATGCCTAGCTTGGCCTCGATGAAGCCCAAACGCTGGAAACCGCGATCCACTCTCAAATCTAGCGAATCGAACCTCGCCTCAACCATACGGTGCATCTCCTGCAGTTGTCGGAGTACGGGGCCAACTGGTGGCGTAGGAGCTAAGGGGTCGTGCTGCTCCTTCCTCCGGTGCTCTCGGTCAGCCTCGCCCACAGGCTCTTCTTCCTCAGCTTCCTCCTCAGACTCATCGTCTTCCTCATCCTCACCTGCCTGCTCAGCCTGCTGAGGCGCGACTAATCCTCGCAACCTCTTATGTGGAATGTGATAGCGCTCAATCAGCTCCCTGCTCTCGGCGGCTGGCATCCTACTCAGCTCATGAGCGGTGATATACTCATTCCCCTCTACCTGAAACAGCCCAGAAAACTGTAGACTCGGCGCATTGAACGTGCTGTGAACCGGCTGCCTTGCCAACTCCCCGGTGACATTAACCCACTTCTTCTGGAATATCCAACTCAGAACCATCCCGTAGGGCCGTGTGACACCCCAACCTCACACAGCTGAGATAGATAAAACTTAACACAACAGCTGCCTATCTCAACCAACAAACCAAACATAGCGATAGCGGAAGCGAATTTAAAACTTAAGGGCGTCATGCCACATCTAGGTATAAACACAGCCTAGATGCACGGGCTAAACATAAGAACGAACTAAGCTGTCATATATATAAACCAAAATAAATCCTCAAGACATACTCAATACTATTCGAATCACTGGTCAAGAGTATAATAAGGTCTCAAATGGCTCACAGGCCAAAGCATAAATCTAAAACATAACCACTATCTAAGCCTCCTCATACGGGTGTAGCTCTATCGCGCTCACGCATAGACTTTAAGGCAAACCTGGAAAACACACGAAGAACCATTAGCAAAAGACTGCTAAGTAACCACCATTCACACCCGCAAGGAAGTATAGATATACATATAAGTTGTAAATAGGTTTACACACCCATATAGAATATAAACACCAACAAACTGTTCAATAGTTCAAAACGGATACTCAACAACGATAAACTGAACGAATCAATAACCAAGACTCAGCCAAACGAAGCCGATCATTAACGATGAATATAAGACAACAACAAGTCCATAATCAAGATACCAACTCAACACAATCATAAGGAAACCAACCAATCATAACCAAGAACCATAAGATATCAATCGAATATACGCAAGGAACCCACGAATACATAATCCAAGAAGAACCCACAACTCCAATCTCCAAACCACATACCAATCACCATACCAAACCCAACCACAGTCAGAAGTCAGAAGTCAATAGTCAAACCCGGAAAACCGGTACGCAGGGGTGATGAGCCCAATCACAGGGACCGAAGTCCAATCACAGGGACCGTAGTCCAATCACAGGGACCGTAGTCCAATCACAGGGGTAATGAACCCAATCACAGGGACCGAAGTCCAATCACAGGGACCTAAGTCCAATCACAGGGGCAAGAGCCCAATTACAGGGGTAATCAACCCGATCATAGAAACCAATAGCCAATAGTAGCACAGTCCAATCACCCAATAACCACCGAGAGATACTCAAAGATCCACTACCACATACTCATACTCAACTCAGCCCAAGAACCATCACTCAGAGTGTTCATCTCAGACATGAACACCAACCAACTTCCAAATAATATAGACTCATACAAAGGACTAAGAGGTATGAATAAATACTCCATAATCATGGTAACATAGTCAATAGAATACTCTAACAAACTTAGAACGAAAGGGGAAACCAACCACGGATCACTCACCAATCACTACCACCTTACTCTCACGGAAAACCCCAGCGTTTACATTGTCCCGCTAGAGAACCCCGCAAGAGCAATTCCCACATACCGAATCAGACTCAGCTCAGAATACAAAGAGATACTCCAGAATACAAAGATCATATCACAATACACCAATATTCATCTAATCAGAGGCCAAATAACATGGAAATCCAACCAACAAATGATCATATACATCAAATAGACAAAGGATTAGGACACGAGTCCATGAATCCACAACACAATCAATAATAGGCTAATGACCAAGGAATTTCAGGATTTCCAATCACCAAATAATATCATATAGAGCGAGAGTGAATAAAATAGATTTTGATGGACATAGTGGTTACCTTTGAAGCGTATTTAATCCAAAAGCATATTAATCCAAAGCACGTCAATCCTAAGCTCATAAGCTAGGTCCATAACTGTGAACCTGAAGATTAATATAATCTAATACCATTACTATCTATTAATAACAATACTAATATTCCTAATCGGGCCATTATAATAATAACCTATAATCCTATAATCCATGCTCAAGACTAACGTGACATGACTATCCGAACCATACTATTCTAATTATTAACTAATATCAAAACGAGGTTAAGACCAATAATACTAATCCTATAGCTAAGATATAACATTATAACCAATACTAAACTATAAGCTTAATAATTATTAAACCAAAACATTACCTTAGTCACGCCGCTCAACCCTGGGTTCGAACTCACAGCCCCTCGCCTAACCAACCAACACCAACCCACTGAGCCACTACGTTTCTTGTGTTCTAATCCGCGACTAATGCTTAATTACCCTTGCTGGAAGCGCCGGCCACCAACGCTGAAGACGGCCGGGAGAAATCCGGTGCCGATCCCCGCTGCCGCTGCATCGACGGTGCCTCGCCGTTCAGAACGGTGAGCAAGCTTTCGGCGAGCTCCATCGCCACCGCAAGCCCACCATTGCTGCTGTTGCTTCACCACGTCTCGCTGCTGTATCCACCGAACGGAGAAGAGAAACGCGGGTGTTGGTGCCGTTGTCGTCCTCCGCCATAGCCGAACGGGAGAGGGGCCACCGTTGATCTCTACCGCTAGCTGCTTCCTTGCGTCGCGACGGAGAGGGGCATGCCGCCGAGAAGCTCCGCTGCCGATACCTCGCCGGAAACCTCCAAGCTCCCGTCGCTGTTACACACGCCGGAACCGAGTAGTGAAGCCAACGTAGAGCTACCTCCAGCCATACGGTCACCATTGTTGCTCGGTCTCGCAGCTCACTAACCGTCGCCCCTCGCATTGCCGTCGCTCGGTTCCTTCTTCGCTAACATGGCCGCCGGTGGGTAAGGAAACGAGAGGGAAAAGGGTCACCATGCCGCAAGCCGCTACTGGCGATCTTCGTTGCTGAGAGGAGAGCCGCTGCCGGAGCTCGCCATGGTGTCGCCGGCGCCCTCCCTTCCTCGTCGCCGCTGGACGGCAGTTTGTAGCCGAGAAAGGAACGTGAGTGTGTCGAAGAGGAAAATGAGAGAAAAAGGCGAGAGAGAAGGTAAGGAACGATGGTTTGCTGCAAGTCACAAAACTAGGTTACTACATTTAGAAGTTTCCATTTTGGACTAGATCATTTTAGGAAGGGCTTCTAGTTTGGGCTAAACATTTGGATCATTTGAGTTGGGTTTGGGGGTTCAAGACCAAGTATGGTCCAATGAAACTCCTTTTCCATAACTTATGGGCTTAGAGCAGTTGGGTCAAAACCATAGCTTATAATACATATATATATATATATATATATATATATATATATATATATATATATATATATATATAATATATATATATATATATATAGTCATAACTATGGGCTTATAATATAATCCTTAAGAAATATAATTCATGTGGGCTCAATAATAATATTTATGTAGGAAATATATATATACAACTATAGAAATATTGGGCCATAGCCTATTATGAATAATCATATCAATAAACTATATATACAAGAGTATATAATCCCAAGCCCATAAGAAATAATTATACTTATAATTACTTAAATAATTACTTACTAATAAAAATAACCCCTTTATATTTAATTAGAGTAGTAGGAAATTTCGGGGTGTTACACTCTACCCCTCTTAAAAGGAGCTTCGTCCCCGAAGCTCAGAAAAACGTTTTGGGGACAGAGAGTTAAAAACTGGTACGATAGTACATATAGAAGGAAAATATTTATATACTATATATGCCCGGTTTTTAAAATTTGACCCAACGGACAAAGGGAATGAAAGGTTTGAGGTGTACGGTTTTAAGAACGGCGTTGGTATAGAATAGAATCAAGAGTCATCAAGGTTACAACTTAGGAGATAGGATTGTCACTTTGCGCAAGATATTTTCAAGAAGTACATAAGAACAACGTTTGAGAGGATGAGATTGACTTTTCAATAAAAGGGAGTGCCACGTTTTGTAAGGGAAAGAGAAGAACTCGGCTTCGAAAGAAAATGAGAACGAGGTTTGTCGAGGTCAAAAGAATTCCTCAATCAAGGAAATATCGAGTTCTTTCAACAGAAGAGAAGGAGCGAAAGGAACTTGGCTTCGAGAACAGATAAGCACGAGATTGAAAACGCAGAACGAGTTTCTCAACGGTAGGATATTCAACTTACTCAAGGAAAGGGAAGAATCAGGTTCCAAGAGGAGTTAAGAACAAGGTCTTAGAAGGGCAGAAACGCTTTCTCTATGACAGGGTATTCAATTTCCCAAAGAAAAGAGAGGAGTTCATTTTCAAACGAAGGTGAGAAGGAGGTTTAGAATAGGTAGAATGGGTGTTTCAATAAGAGGGCATCTAGAGTTTCGAGACACCGAGGAGAATTTAGTTTTCCGGAAGAGGTAGAAATAATGATTAGAATAAATAGAAGGGATTTCTTAATGGAAGGATAACTGGAATTACAAGGATCAAGAAGGATTCGGTTTCAAGAAGAATAGGAAGTCTCTCAGCTCTAATTAGTTCCTTCGGTTTGACGATTGATCACGACACTCTGACCGGTTGACGTGATATAACCCTGCTTCTGACGAAACGCGAGTACAGAATTCAGATAACTCTACTTAGGAATAACCGAGGGTTAAGCTAGCCTTTAGGTTCACTTCTGTTGGTCTTGATCTTCTGACGGTTGGGTCTCAATATTCGGTTGCTTCGGTCGTTTACTAGCTTGCTTAGCCACTCCTTATTTCTTTCTCGTCACCGAGGTTCCTTCCTTAAAGTGCTTGCACGAGAAACCACATTCCAGGTGCACCAAAAAGGTTACACAGGGTCCACTTCACGAAGCCATACGTCATTTGCTTATGGCGTTCTTCTTATCTTCGGGGATCTTAAGCGTTTAGGTGTTCCTTTCTACTTGACTTGATCCTCCTTGTTTTGAAGGTTGCCACTTCTAACTTGTTCCCTTGTAGCCGCTTCAGGGGTAGGTAGGACTACCTTACGGTCCGCGAATCACGACCTCGAGTTAAAATTCTTTAGGCTTCATTACTAAGCTTGGCTTGCAGGCGATTCTTCATCATCGATCCAGAATCTTCTACTTGGCGTGCTTTAACTTTGTCTTGACGCATCAGCACCCACTATTGTCGTTCCCTCATAGCCGAGAGTCTTCGAGTCTTCAGTCTTCGAGCTCCAGTTGCTTTCTTCATCTAGTGTCGAACTTCAGCTGCATGAACCCGTTCTTCAAGTCTTGAGGTTGTCAACGAAGATCTTGCAAACGAGGCTACATTCGCGAAGACGCCATTCCCGAAGAATGCAGACCGTTGTTGTTGACTCCGAACCACGAGGGATTAGTCTTCTTTGACGAGCCGCCTATCTTCTGGTCGCTTAAACGCACACGGTGCTATCCATCGTCTCGTATCAACTAACTACTCATTCCTAATCTAAGGCAGGCTCCTAGGCATCTAAAACGAAGCAACTTAACTAAAAGCGATTAACGACTTACCCGGAAGACGAGCTGCAAGCTACAAAGAACAAGGTTAACAAAGCACAAGTAATATAAACAGACAAGGCGCGTCCTCACCGCGATTCCTAGAATTCACACATCCTAGGATTCTCAAAACATCTTAATTCCTAATGATCAATTCCTAGAGTCTCAAAAGTTCAACCCTAGGATCTCTACTCAGACCTCAACACAGGCTCTGATACCAACTGTGACACCCTAACCTCACACAGGTTCAGATAGATAAAACTTAACACAACAGCTGCCTATCTCAACCAACAAACCAAACATAGCGGAAGCGAATTTAAAACTTAAGGGCGTCATGCCACATCTAGGTATAAACACAGCCTAGATGCACAGGCTAAACATAAGAACAAACTAAGCTGTCATATATATAAACCAAAATAAATCCTCAAGACATACTCAATACTATTCGAATCACTGGTCAAGAGTATAATAAGGTCTCAAATGGCTCACAGGCCAAAGCATAAATCTAAAACATAACCATTATCTAAGCCTCCTCATACGGGTGTAGCTCTATCGCGCTCACGCATAGACTTTAAGGCAAACCTGGAAAACACACGAAGAACCATTAGCAAAAGACTGCTAAGTAACCACCATTCACACCCGCAAGGAAGTATAGATATACATATAAGTTGTAAATAGGTTTACACACCCATATAGAATATAAACACCAACAAACTGTTCAATAGTTCAAAACGGATACTCAACAACGATAAACTGAATGAATCAATAACCAAGACTCAGCCAAACGAAGCCGATCATTAACGATGAATATAAGACAACAACAAGTCCATAATCAAGATACCAACTGAACACAATCATAAGGAAACCAACCAATCATAACTAAGAACCATAAGATATCAATCGAATATACGCAAGGAACCCACGAATACATAATCCAAGAAGAACCCACAACTCCAATCTCCAAACCACATACCAATCACCATACCAAACCCAACCACAGTCAGAAGTCAGAAGTCAAGAGTCAAACCCGGAAAACCGGTACGCAGGGGTGATGAGCCCAATCACAGGGACCGAAGTCCAATCACAGGGACCGTAGTCCAATCACAAGGGTAATGAACCCAATCACAGAGGTAATGAACCCAATCACAGGGACCGAAGTCCAATCACAGGGACCTAAGTCCAATCACAGGGGCAAGAGCCCAATCACAGGGGTAATCAACCCGATCATAGAAACCAATAGCCAATAGTAGCACATTCCAATCACCCAATAACCACCAAGAGATACTCAAAGATCCACTACCACATACTCATACTCAACTCAGCCCAAGAACCATCACTCAGAGTGTTCATCTCAGACATGAACACCAACCAACTTCCAAATAATATAGACTCATACAAAGGACTAAGAGGTATGAATAAATATTCCATAATCATGGTAACATAGTCAATAGAATACTCTAACAAACTTAGAACGAAAGGGGAAACCAACCACGGATCACTCACCAATCACTACCACCTTACTCTCACGGAAAACCCCAGCGTTTACATTGTCCCGCTAGAGAACCCCGCAAGAGCAATTCCCACATACCGAATCAGACTCAGCTCAGAATACAAAGAGATCCTCGAGAATACAAAGATCATATCACAATACACCAATATTCATCTAATTAGAGGCCAAATAACATGGAAATCCAACCAACAAATGATCATATACATCAAATAGACAAAGGATTAGGACACGAGTCCATGAATTCACAACACAATCAATAATAGGCTAATGACCAAGGAATTTCAGGATTTCCAATCACCAAATAATATCATATAGAGCGAGAGTGAATAAAATAGATTTTGATGGACATAGTGGTTACCTTTGAAGCGTATTTAATCCAAAAGCATATTAATCCAAAGCACGTCAATCCTAAGCTCATAAGCTAGGTCCATAACTATGAACCTGAAGATTAATATAATCTAATACCATTACTATCTATTAATAACGATACTAATATTCCTAATCGGGCCATTATAATAATAACCTATAATCCTATAATCCATGCTCAAGACTAACGTGACATGACTATCCGAACCATACTATTCTAATTATTAACTAATATCAAAACGAGGTTAAGACCAATAATACTAATCCTATAGCTAAGATATAACATTACAACCAATACTAAACTATAAGCTTAATAATTATTAAACCAAAACATTACCTTAGTCACGCTGCTCAACCCTGGGTTCGAACTCACGCCCTCTCGCCTAACCAACCAACACCAACCCACTGAGCCACTACATTTCTTGTGTTCTGATCCGCGACTAATGCTTAATTACCCTTGCTGGAAGCGCCGGCCACCAACGCTGAAGACGGCCGGGAGAAATCCGGTGCCGATCCCCGCTGCCGCTGCATCGACGGTGCCTCGCCGTTCAGAACGGTGAGCAAGCTTTCGCCGAGCTCCATCGCCACCGCAAGCCCACCATTGCTGTTGTTGCTTCACCACGTCTCGCTGCTGTATCCACCGAACGGAGAAGAGAAACGGGGGTGTTGGTGCCGTCGTCGTCCTCCGCCATAGCCGAACGGGAGAGGGGCCACCGTTGATCTCCACCGCTAGCTACTTCCTTGCATCGCGACGGAGAGGGGCATGCCGCCGAGAAGCTCCGCTGCCGATACCTCACCGGAAACCTCCAAGCTCCCGTCGCTGTTACACACGCCGGAACCGAGAAGTGAAGCCAACGTCGAGCTACCTCCAGCCATACGGTCACCATTGTTGCTCGGTCTCGCAGCTCACTAACCGTCGCCCCTCGCATTGTCGTCGCTTGGTTCTTTCTTTGCTAACATGGCCGCCGGTGGGTAAGGAAACGAGAGGGAAAAGGGTCGCCATGCCGCTAGCCGCTACTGGCGATCTTCGTTGCTGAGAGGAGAGCCGCTGCCGGAGCTCGCCATGGTGTCGCCGGCGCCCTCCCTTCCTCGTCGCCGCTGGACGGCAGTTTGTAGCCGAGAAAGGAACGTGAGTGT
>CP025646.1:22956008-23001641 GCA_003576665.1 Ipomoea trifida
CCTAGTTTTGTGACTTGCAGCAAACCATCGTTCCTTACCTTCTCTCTCGCCTTTTTCTCTCATTTTCCTCTTCGCCTAGTTTTGTGACTTGCAGCAAACCATCGTTCCTTACCTTCTCTCTCGCCTTTTTCTCTCATTTTCCTCTTCGCCTAGTTTTGTGACTTGCAGCAAACCATCGTTCCTTACCTTCTCTCTCGCCTTTTTCTCTCATTTTCCTCTTCGCCTAGTTTTGTGACTTGCAGCAAACCATCGTTCCTTACCTTCTCTCTCGCCTTTTTCTCTCATTTTCCTCTTCGTTTGAAAGGTACATAATTATAACGAAATATTTTTTTTGAAAATGTTGGATTTAATAATAAATCCGAAATAATTTCAATAATAATAAAATAATAATAATTTTTGGGTTTAAAATTTCGGGGTATTACAGCCCTCCTCCTGCCCCAACATATACCTCAAATAATCTCGGAAGCCCACATCCTGTGTCTCAACCCAAGCACTGCGCTCATACTCACTGACACCTCCTAACGGTAAATTGAGCAACCTAGCCAACTTGGGTGGGTCAAAAGAAATCCTTACGCCCTTCACTATTGAAGTGAGAACGGGCACTTGGTTGACGGTCTTAACTTTCATGTTCTGATAGAATTGATTGACCAAATTGGGATACACAACATTCTCAATTCGCAGAAATAAATCCAACAAACCCTGATAATTCAACATATTCACTATTTCAGGTGAAAAGTGTAGCGGGTCAAGAGCTTTACCATCAATTATGGAATAACGGATGTTGCTCGGGCCTTCCCCTTCACCGGGCTAATTTCTTCTTGCCATTTTTGTTGATGTTGGTTGTTGTTCGTTGGCTGCCGTGTAGTGTGCGAGAAACGACGACGGTTGCGGACCTTGGCGGACAACGTACGTAGCTGGCGTAGTCGACGGAAGGAAAAGTCGCGGACTGTGGCGGATGAGGTCTGCGGACCTGGGTGCTCTGTTGTGCTGTTGTTCGCTCGCTGCTTACGGGAAAAGAAATAAGAAGCGGAGAAAAAAGGCGGATGATCTAGGGTTATAACTCGCTCAAAACGGGGAAAAGACGCATGTACCCTCCTAGCTTGCGGACCGTGCCAACGAAGGTCTGGACGCCGTTGCTTGGTTTTGCTCCCTTCTCGCGGAGCACGTTGACGGAGCCTGTTGTTCCGTTGCCTACTTCCGCATGCCCACGCGGAACACCTTCACGGGGGTTACTGCCCGTTGCTACCGTCCGCATAGCCACCCCCACTCAACTCCCAGAAACAAAACCCAAGTCTTGTGTTTACAAACCAACAAGTCAAGATGGTCCAATGGTTCGGTCACTTTTCCCCTTGGCGCTTGGCGCGGGTTTGAACCTCCGCGTGAACATTAGCTAGGTCCTTGGGCTTATTTTCCTTTCTCCTCCCTTTTTGTTCCTTTGACTTGACTTCACCAACTTCTCAACCGCTTGACTTAAGATCGGGTCTTCAAACTTCTTAACGAAACGCGTCTTAAAGCTTTCTAACTAACGAGGGGTCACCTAAGGGTCACTTAACGGTTCGACTAACTTTAAATGCTTAAAGAAAGACTCGAAAAGCACTTAAAAGCCACGTAATTAATGATTAAGCTCGAGGTTTACCTTCTTCAAGCCCGTTCGCCTCGGCCTGGGTGCGGCCCATCACGAAGATCTTCCTCTGCTGTGGCCCGGCCTGCTGCCCTCGGCCTCCACTCGGCCGACTACCTACACTACCCTCGGCCTCTCGGGAGGGTCGGGTCGCTGCTGGGGCTCCCTGAGTCGCGCTCGGTCTAGACTGAGGTGGTCCTCCCTTCTTGGCTGTGCACTCATAGGCCCGATGTCCTCGCAACCCGCAGCTAAAGCACTCCACTAGCCGCCCCTCGCAGTCGCGCCCAGGGTGGTCTCTCCCACATCGCCTGCAGTGGAAGTGTCGAGTACGCGCTCCATCGCCCCCTGATCCTTGCCCGAAGCTAGGGCGAGATCCACCGCTGTGGCTAGCGCCACCTTGCTGAAAGCCACCTCTCATCCCGGGGCTCCCGGGCCTGTGCTTCTTGGAGTCTGAAGCTCCACCCTCTGCCGGCCGCTTCGAGCGGTCCTGGATCCCTCGTCGGATGGTCAGCACACGGTAGTGGTCCGCGGCACTGCTGTAGGCCTCACTCAGCGTCTGGAACTTGAACACAACTAACGCCATGCGCGTCTCCATGTTCAGCCCAGCCACGAACCGCTCAATCTGGGTCTCCTCGGTAGGGGCTAGCGTCGGCGCAAAACGGGCCAACTCCAGGAAGCGTCGATGATACTCCTGCACGGTCCTCGTCCCCTGCTTGAGGTGTAGGAACTCCTCCTGCATCGCCGCCTTCACGTGGGCCGGGTAGAAGCGAGCTCTCAGCCGATCCTTGAAGGTCTCCCACCCGAAGTCGGGCTCCTGTCGCATCGCTGGGCCGTCGTGGACCCACCATAGGTCAGCCTCCTCCTTCAGGTAAAAACTCGCCATCTCCACCTGGCAACCCGGTGGACACTCCACCACCTCCAGGATCTTGTCAAGCGCACGGATCCACTCCTCAAGGATCACGGGATCCTCCTCCCCGGCAAAGAAGGGTGGGTGCTGCCCCGCCACCCTCCGAACAAGGTCCGGCTGCCCGCGCTGGTTGTTCTGAACCATCGCGTTCCCCAGAAGCTGCGTGATCTATGTCAGCTGCTGGAGGTTCTGCATCAGCTACTCAACGTAGGGCACCTCCGGGAAGTCCTCACGTCGTCGTGGCGGCACCATGATCGCTAGAAGAGGGAGATAACTAACAGAAAGCGAATAGAACTACGGTCGGCCTTAACCAGACACACAAGAAAGAAAGTGAGAACGAGCTCACAACAGGCAAACAACAAACAACTTGCAAACATAAAACAAAAGCAAGTAAACGAGTCCTCACCGCGCGGCCTAGAATTCACACATCTTAGGATTCTCAAACATCTTAATTGCTACTGATCAAGTCCTAGAGTCTCAGATTACCACCCTAGGATTCCTACTTAGACCTCAACAAAGGCTCTGATACCAACTGTGACACCCCAACCTTACACAAGCTGAGATAGATAAATCTCAACACAACAGCTGCCTATCTCAACCAACAACATAACAAAGTGGAAGCGAATTTAAAACCTTAAGGGCGTCATGCCACATCTAGGTAGAAAACACAGCCTAGATGCACAGGCTAATCATAAGAAACGAACTAAACTGTCATGCATAAAATAAAATAAATCCTCAAGTCATGTTTAACAACATCCAAACACTAGTCAAGAGTATATTGAATCTCAAATGGCACACATGCCCAAAAACCAAAGTCTAAACAACACAATCTAAGTCTAAGCATCGCCACAAGATCGGCTCTAACGCGCTCGCGCTTAGACTTACTCCATACCTGAAAAACACGCAAAGAACCATTAGCAAAAGACTGCTAAGCAACCACCATTCACACCCGCAAGGAGATATAGATATACATAAGCTTGTAAATAGGTTTACACACCCATATAGAATATAAACACCAACGAACTGCTCAATAGTTTAAAACAGGTACTCAACAACAATAAGCTGAACGAATCATAAACCAAGACTAATTCAAACAAAGCCAATGTCCAATAACGGAAGCATAAGACCACAGCGGACCATAACCAAGATACCAATTGAATAACAACCAAAGGAACCAACCAATCTCAACGAGAACCACAAGATATCAATCGAATAACACAAGGAACTCACGAGCACATAACCAAGAAAGAACTCCCAACACCAACCTCCAACCCTCATACCAACCATCATACCAAACCCAACCCTAGTCAGAAGTCAGGTACGCAGGGGTAAAAACCCAATCACAGGGACCGAAGTCCAATCACAGGGACCGAAGTCCAATCACAGGGGTAATGAACCCAATCACAGGGACCGAAGTCCAATCACAGGGACCTAAGTCCAATCACAGGGGTAATCAACCCAATCACAGGGACCGGAGTCCAATCACAGGGGTAATGAACCCAAATATAGTCAATAGTAGCACAGTTAGTTCACCCACAACCTCCAAAAGATACCAAGTAACCACCACCACATACTCATACTTCAATCTCAACCCAAAACAACCAAACAAAGTGTTCATCTCAACTATGAACACAAACCAACTCCCAGGTAATGAATTTAAGGAATTAATAGACCATGAGTACAAAAAGGGAACCAATAGACATGAGTAAATACTCCAAAGGCATGGTATAAATACCCAACAAAAGGCATGAATAAATACTCCAAAGACATGGTAAAATACCCAACAAAACAATCCAACAATAATCAGAAACAAAGGGGAAACAACAGACCACAACAACACAGAACAACTCTGGAATTCAAATTCCCAGAAGCCGTGCGGAACCCCTAGGCGGAACACAGTCCACCGCTGATCACCTCCACACGAAGGGGGCGGAGCCCCTCGGCGGACCACCTCTCACCGTCCAACCTCACCGCCTTGGCCTTGCGGAGCACTCCAACGGGTCACATTATACCGTTGAGGCCCTCCGCAAGGTCAACTCACATCCCAGAATCCAGATCAACGCACAGACACGAACAAACCATTCCAGAGAGCAATAATCAGACCCAAATACACCAACATTTCATCAAATTAGAAGCCAAAAATAGGGAAATCCAAATCATCAATGATCATAACAACACTAAGCAAAAGATCAAGATGAAATCCAACAAATACAACCAAAAATAGGGCTAAACACCAAGAAATTTCAGGATTTCCAACACCAAGAATATCATATAGAATAAGAGTGTAGAAATAGATTTTGATGGACATAGTGGTTACCTCAAAGAGCTTTCTTCCACCTAATCAAGTCTCAAGCAAGCTCACAAAGCCCCACCACCTTCTTGATCATCTTTGACCCAAAGAACCCCAAAAGAACACACATAAGAATATGCAAAAAGACTAGCAAAACCATAAAATGCAAGGTAGATTCTTAGCTAGATACACTTACCCAATCCTAAACAAGCTTAAAGGAGCAATCTTGACTTGAAAACTTGTAGGAGAAATGAAGATAAATTTTGGAAGGAAATGAAGATGGGAATGGCGTGAATAGTGTGTAGGGAGGAGAGGGAGTGAAAACCTTTAGTGTAACACCCCGTAAATTCGTTCAAGCCTTTCGATCGATAATTAATCCCTTGGGCAATTTAATTATTTTAATTGGGCTAGTTCTTTCAATTTAATATATATATATATATATATACTTATATATATTTCTTGAGCCTAATTTAATTTTTCTAATCAAGAGCCCAATTATTGAATTTATTCTTGTAAGGGGATTTTATTCAATTTGAATCCTTACAATTCTTATAATTGAAATATTCCTACATAGCCCAATTTCTTGATTATATGTAAGTATAATGATCTTAAGACATCTTATGGGCTTCTTTATTCTAATATATCTATTTAATTTTAAGGGATGAATTCATTAGCCCAATTTATTAATCTTCTACATATTAATTCTTGTAAGTAATATAATATATAGTTGAGCCCATTCCATATTAAAGTCTTTCACCCTAATACATTATATGTATCCTAGTATATATATTGAAGATTAAAAATCCCTAAAGGTTTTCACTCCCTCTCCTCCCTACACACTATTCACGCCATTCCCTTCTTCATTTCCTTCCAAAATTTGATCTTCATTTCCCCTACAAGTTTTCAAGTCAATATTGCTCCTTTAAGCTTGTTTAGGATTGGGTAAGTGCATCTAGCTAAGAATCTACCTTGCATTTTATGGTTTTGCTAGTCTTTTTGCATATTCTTATGTATGTTCTTTTGGGGTTCTTTGGGTAAAAGATGATCAAGAAGGTGGTGGGGCTTTGTGAGCTTGCTTGAGGCTTGATTAGGTGGAAGAAAGCTCTTTGAGGTAACCACTATGTCCATCAAAATCTATTTCTACACTCCTATTCTATATGATATTCTTGGTGTTGGAAATCCTGAAATTTCTTGGTGTTTAGCCCTATTTTTGGTTGTATTTGTTGGATTTCATCTTGATCTTTTGCTTAGTGTTGTTATGATCATTGATGATTTGGATTTCCCTATTTTTGGCTTCTAATTTGATGAAATGTTGGTGTATTTGGGTCTGATTATTGCTCTCTGGAATGGTTTGTTCGTGTCTGTGCGTTGATCTGGATTCTGGGATGTGAGTTGACCTTGCGGAGGGCCTCAACGGTATAATGTGACCCGTTGGAGTGCTCCGCAAGGCCAAGGCGGTGAGGTTGGACGGTGAGAGGTGGTCCGCCGAGGGGCTCCGCCCCCTTCGTGTGGAGGTGATCAGCGGTGGACTGTGTTCCGCCTAGGGGTTCCGCACGGCTTCTGGGAATTTGAATTCCAGAGTTGTTCTGTGTTGTTGTGGTCTGTTGTTTCCCCTTTGTTTCTGATTATTGTTGGATTGTTTTGTTGGGTATTTTACCATGTCTTTGGAGTATTTATTCATGCCTTTTGTTGGGTATTTATACCATGCCTTTGGAGTATTTACTCATGTCTATTGGTTCCCTTTTTGTACTCATGGTCTATTAATTCCTTAAATTCATTACCTGGGAGTTGGTTTGTGTTCATAGTTGAGATGAACACTTTGTTTGGTTGTTTTGGGTTGAGATTGAAGTATGAGTATGTGGTGGTGGTTACTTGGTATCTTTTGGAGGTTGTGGGTGAACTAACTGTGCTACTATTGACTATATTTGGGTTCATTACCCCTGTGATTGGACTCCGGTCCCTGTGATTGGGTTGATTACCCCTGTGATTAGACTTAGGTCCCTGTGATTGGGTTCATTACCCCTGTGATTGGACTTCAGTCCCTGTGATTGGACCTACGGTCCCTGTGATTGGGTTTTTACCCCTGCGTACCTGACTTCTGACTGGGGTTGGGTTTGGTATGATGGTTGGTATGAGGGTTTGGAGGTTGGAGTGGGATTCTTTCTCGGTTTATTTGATTGTGAGTCCTTGTGTATAATCGGTTGATATCTCGTTGTTCTTGGTTATGGTTGGTTGATTCTTATGGTTGTTGTTCAGTTGGTATCTTGGTTATGATTCGTTGTCTTATACTTTCGTTGTTGGATATTGGCTTAGTTTGGATGAGTCTCGGTTTGTGATTTATTCAGTTTATCATTGTTGAGTATCCGTTTTGAACTATTGAACAGTTTGTTGGTGTTTATATTCTATATGGGTGTGTAAACCTATTTACAAGCTTATGTATATCTATATCTCCTTGCGGATGTGAATGGTGGTTGCTTAGCAGTCTTTTGCTAATGGTTCTTTGCGTGTTTTCCAGGTATGGAGTAAGTCTGAGCGCGAGCGCGTTAGAGCCTATCTTGTGGTGATGCTTAGACTTAGATTGGGTTGTTTAGACTTTGGTTTTTTGTCCTGTGTGCCATTTGAGATTATATATACTCTTGACTGGTGTTTGGATGTTGTTAAACATGACTTGAGGATTTATTTTATTTTATGCATGACAGTTCAGTTGATCTATTTTGGTTAGCCTGTGCATCTAGGCTGTGTTTTCTACCTAGATGTGGCATGACGCCCTTAAGTTTTAAATTCGCTTCCGCTATGTTATGTTTGTTGGTTGAGATAGGCAACTGTTGTGTTGAGATTTATCTATCTCAGCTTGTGTAAGGTTGGGGTGTCACAGTTGGTATCAGAGCCTGTGTTGAGGTCTAAGTAGGAATCCTAGGGTTGTAATCTGAGATTCTAGGTTGGTTGATTCCTTTTTGGTTGTTGTTCAGTTGGTACCTTGCTTATGGATTCGTTGTATTGTACTCTCGTTATTGAATATTGGCTTTGTTTGGATGAGTCTTGGTTTATGATTCGTTCAGTTTATTGTTGTTGAGTATCCGTTTTGAACTATTGAACAGTTCGTTGGTGTTTATATTCTATATGGGTGTGTAAACCTATTTACAAGCTTATGTATATCTATACTTCCTTGCGGGTGTGAATGGTGGTTGCTTAGCAGTCTTTTGCTAATGGTTCTTTGTGTGTTTTCCAGGTATGGAGTAAGTCTAAGCGCGAGCGCGTTAGAGCCTATCGTTATGAGGATGGTTAGACTTAGTTTATGTTGTTTAGCCTTTGCGTTTCGGGCTTGTGCGCCATTTGAGATTTTATATACTCTTGACTAGTTATTGGGATGTTTGAGACAGATTTGAGGATTTTATCTATGCAGTTACTTTTCTTTGGTTAGCCTGTGCATCTAGGCCGTGTTTATCTTACCTAGATGTGGCATGATGCCCCTTAAGTTTTAAATTCGCTACCGCTATATTATGTTGTTGGTTGAGATAGGCAGTTGTTGTGTTGAGATTTATCTATCTCAGCTTGTGTAAGGTTGGGGTGTCACAGTGTAGAAGATTATTTATTTATAATAAATGTTTACCTCAGAAGAGGCTAGTCGATTATTGGTCGCTTCCTTTTCCCTACTGCATATCCGGCAGGGTCTCCTTCTCTCATTAGAGATTTAGATGTCGGTCCAACGTTTTCTTTCCTCCATATGTTCCATTTTGCTAATTTTTCCCAATTGATTAAGTCGTTTAGCTCCCCCGATTGAACTAGGAGTTCGATCTCTCGCTTTAAAGTGTGACACTCATCTCTATGTCATGGCCTTGCCGCTTGTGGAATCGACAATATTTTGACTTATCGACCCCGTAAATCTTTGTGGTAGATGGTCAAGAAAACTACGCCAAGTTGCATTCCTCAGCATAGTCTAGCACCTCACTTGGATGCATGCCAATGGCGTCAAAGTCTTGGTGTCGTCGACATAGATGGGAATAACCTTGGAGTCCTATTTGGGGTCGGTGACCCAGCCCGCGAGGCCATTCGGTTATGTTTCGAGTGTTATTCTGCTGGTCATTCTAGCACATTCTTATTTGGTTTGGGAGTTTCTTCTATCCGGGGTCTCTTGGAATACCTATCTTCTTCTTCTCTTTTAATCCGGTTCGCATCTTCACCTTCGGTGTAACAGTCTGCCTTGGCCATTAAAGCAATGTAGGTGCCTAGGGTCTTGCGCATAAGGCTCTTATATAGGTGCCCGGCCCTCAATACCTCAATGAACATGGTAATGACGGACTTGTCATCTATCTCGTCTACCTTTGCTACACCGCTTTGCCAACGGGTGAGAAAATCAGCTAAAGTTTCACTTGCCTTCTACTTCACCGTGGTTAGGTAAGTGAAATATTTTTTGTTCTTTCTGCCCCTCAAAAAGTGGGTGGTAAATCTCACTGTCAATTCATGGAAAGAATCAGTTGATCATCTTGTTAAGTTCGTGAACCAATGTTGAGCCGATCCCCCTAGGGTTGCAAAGAAAGCCCTACACATAACTACCTCTGTGGCCCACATTAGCATCATAGTGGCTTGGTAGATCACGACATGCTCCTGGGGATCCCCTACCCCATCGAACCGTTAGATGCTAGGCGGCTTGAAATCATTAGGGAAGGGTTTGTTCATAATCCTTGGCGTGAAGGGTGGGGTGATCGCAGTTTTTGGGATTATCGATAAATTACCTTGTTCCTTCCACCAAACCAACTCCTCAATTTTAGCATTAATCTCGTCCGTTCATCCCTCGGGAAGGGTTACCCGAGCCTCATCGCGCGCATTGACAACTTATTGTATCGTCATGATCAGGTTGTGATTAGTACTTTCGCCCATAACTTCCTCGAATATGGGCTCTGGCTCCTCCCTTAGGGATCCTTCCATATTGCCCCTAACCACGGCTTCACGCTCTCCGTGTTGAGTCCCTGTTGCTATCGGTGCCCTTTTCCAGTTCTCCTAGCTTGCGAAGTAGTTAACCGAGTAGGAGGAGGGTTCGCCTCAGTGTTCGAGCCGACAGTCGGTTGTCAGGTAGGTCCGAAGTGCGCCCCCCATTGCTGCTAGGCGACCTAGTTGCCAATAACTTTGGCGATCTCATGCGCTAAAGGTTGGACATTAGGTCCGACCGCCAAGGGACCTTGATTGGTAACACCGATGGCAAGGTCACCTCCGATGGTAAATGTACCAATCAGACTCCTCGTGTGCTCTAGATCGGGAACCGACCTTCGTGAATTGGTCTGACCCCCGAATTTCTTGTTAAGGAGTGCTTGCGGATCTAAACAGTGTCGACTTTTTGACTGACCAAAGATACCTAGGGAAAGGGTCTAATTAAGGGGTGCAATTGTGCTTATGCGCCCCCCCATTGTGGCTAATCTTGGTATTTTATGCTCTAATTTGTTAATCAATTGCAAAGCTCTACTCTTGTCACACTTTAGTATGATTTTTATAGGTTTTTTAGGCTTAAACGGGAAGCATGTGAACTTGGTGAGAGAAGCAAACAAAGGAGAAGAAGCCGGAGGAAAGCAGACTCATTCCCACGCGTGGACAAAACGTGGACATGGCATGGGAAAACTTCAGCAACTTCCACGCCATTGGCCACGCGTGGAGAAGGAGGAATTGGCCCGTTAAATGATGATTTCCACGCTAGTTCCACGTGTGGACACCGCGTGGATTGGCTAATTCGAGGCTAATTGATCATGGGAAATTTTGGGGAAGCTATTTAAGGATTAAATGAGATATTTTAGAGAGGGTTCTTTTTAGTTTTTACAATTCCAAATTAGATAAGTCTAGAGAGAAGGTAGAGCTCATCTTAGACTGTAGTGAGAGAAACCTTACATTTCCTTGCAATCTCATTGGAAAAAGATCTACATTCAAGCTTTGATTTGGAATTCTATTGATCTTGTTTAGGTAAATTTCTATTTCTACTTTGATCTTGGTTGCAATTTAGATTTCCATTTCCATTTCCAATTTATGCATTTAGGTTTACATTTTTCTATCATGATTAGGTAAATTTCTATTAGGGATTGAGTTGTGGAATTTCATGATGCTAAGTGTTGATTTCTAATTCCTAGTTTGGAGATTGGATTGTTTGGATTGGATCTATTATTCTTGTTCATAGTTGATGATTTGTATGTGTTCTTTGAGGATTGGCAACCTCTTGAATGATCTAAGGCAACATAGCTAGGCAAGATATTGCTAGCCTTATTGTAGCTCCTATCAATTGTGATTTCCTATTGTAGTCTTGACTAGTATAGATAGGTAAGGTGACGTAGGCAAAGTGTTTGTGAAAATGCCTCTATGCCTCTTAGTTGCCTAAAAGCACTCCAAATATAGAGAGTTCCTAGTAAACCAAAGGGTGAACGGTAATAGCACATCACCCGAGAATAACCAATAACATAAGCCAATTCTCTTATGCAAAAGACACACGATGATGCATCATGATTGCACACAATTCATTCCCTAGCTTTCTTTATTTGATTTCATTAATTGATTCTTTGTTTTGTTCAAACTACAACAACCATTATATCATTCGTGAATTTTGTGATGGGACAAATAATGAAACCACAAGGCATTCACTCAATTAAGAGCTAAGCAATACTTTCCACTTTGACCTCCTTGAGGGACGATAATACCCGGGGGTAACCACACACAAATCTTTTGAGAAGTCCACGCGAAACATCTTCATCAAAATGGCGCCGTTGCCGGAGAGGCAATTGGTTGTTATTGCTTAGCTTTTGCTTTTTGGAATACTTGTGAATTTTTGACTCCATTGTCACTTTTTTCTTTTACTTGCTACTAACCCTCCCTTGAGACTACTTCTAGTCGGGGAGGAGATCTTGCTTCTTTTGAACCATCTTGTAGGTGAATGCACACGAGAGCGAGAGGCAAACAAGGCCTATTCCCTCTCAATTCGAAAATCAACCGCGCAACAAGGAAGAAACACATACATTTGGAGAAAATGGCTTCAACAAGTGCCAATAGAGGGGGATCCCATGGAAGAGGGATTCAACCCCAAACACCACCACATATTCAAACCCACCTATCAGGCGAAAGAGTGCAAGGGGGTGTTCAAATCCCTCTTGAACCTACCATCAAAGAGGAACCACATATGAAGAACATAGGCCATCCGGCACCCATCCGGGTAGAGGAGTTCTACGATGCCCCAAATGACCAACGGGAAAGATCTATAGTCGACTACATGACGCCAGAGTTTAGCATGCACAATTCCATATATGTGTTGCCATTGGAGAATTTGAACTTCCACACCCATCCCTCCGTACTCACTCTAGTTTAAAATAGCTCGTTTAGCGGCTTACCATCGGAGGATCCTCATGTACACATTACGAGATTTATCCAGGCGTGTGGCATGTTTAAGCAAGAAGGTGTGAGCGATCAGATCATTAAGTTGAAATTGTTTCCATTCTCCGTTATTGGAGAGACATCTAGGTGGCTTGATAACCAAGATGACCATCATTTCCGCTCATAGCCTCAACTTCACAAGGAGTTTATAAATGAATTCTTCCCGCTAATGAAGACCATGAAGATAAGAAAGCAAATTCAAGAGTTCAAACAAATCTCTCTTGATTGTTTGGGTGAAGCGTGGAGAAGGTTTAATATTTTGAAGAGACATTGCCCGCCGGATTTGTTGCATCCGTGGGATGTGATTAGTTCTTTCTACGGAGGTCTCACGGATGAAGGGAAGATGCTTTTGGTACCTCGTTTGAACAATACCTCGTTTTGGTACAATAAGAGGGAGAACCATGCCGGGATGTATGAGCTTAAAGGTAGTGTGGCTAGTGAGGTGAAAGTGGAAGCAATGAACCACGAATTAAAAAGACTCCAAGCAATGGTGGAAAAGCTAGAGGCGAAGTCTAAGCCGTGCATGGCATTGGCTTTATATTGCAACATTAGCGGTGGACCCCATGATACGAATGTATGCACATCCACCTCTACGAGTGAACATGTGGAGGTAGTGGATTATCAACGGGGGAACAATTTCAATGCATATGGTGGTGGATCAAATAGCCAAGGTTGGAAACAAGGTGAAGGTTGGAATAATGTAGGGGGATACCAAGGGAGGCCCAACATGAACCAAGGTGGCAAACCCACCTATAGCCAAGGTGATAGAGGCCGAATTGCTTATGGCCCATCTCAAGGAAGTGGAACTCAATTGACTCACTATAGGCTAAATTTTTTCTCCCAATTGGATCACCCAATGCAAAGAAGAGAAGACATAAGGGAATTGGATGAAAGACTATCAAAGGCTATCATGAAGCTTAAAAACGATCGAGTAAATCTCAAACACGAGATCACTCAAGATATAAGACAAGAAATAGCAAGCTTAAGGCAAGAATCGAAGGCAACAATGAAAATAATTGAGAACCAAATCTCCCAAATGTTCAAGATGCTGTCCGAAGGACATTACGGGCAATTGCCTAGTAATACGGAGAATAATCCGAAAGAGAGAGTCAATGACATGGCCACTATAGGAGGATAGCCATGAAGGGTGTGATCGAATGGATCTTTTGTGACACCCCGTATTTTCTCAATATTATTAATTTAAATATAATATTTCAAAAAAAGAGCTCATTTTCTTATTATTAAATATTTTAGTATAATGTTATTAAATCAAATTATATTTGACGAATGAGCTTACAAATAAAATATTTTAAACTCCTTATCTCAAGTTATTTGATACAACTATTTATATAATTATTTATGGTTTTAAAAGCTCTATCTAATGGATAAATTTATTTATCAAAATCTTGACCCAAAAGTCTATATCAGACGAACCTGTGATCCTTATATTATTGTTTTGAGCCTAAGTTTGAACCCAAACTAATCCTAAGCTCAAATGATTAAATTTCCTAAACCCAAATAGTACCTCTTGAGTCCAATTGTTTTTATTTGGCCCAAGCCCAAGATAAATCTTAACCCTAGATAGATATATAAACTTATGTACATTGATTTTTGGAGGGATGTTCATTGGAAAGCCCTAAATCAGCAGCCATTCTCTACAGTCTCTCTGTTTCTCACCCTCACGATCCCTCTCTCTCCGTTTCCTTTCCCTTCTCGGCGACCCGCAGCAAGCACGCAGCCACCATCTTCCCCATTCCATCCGCAGCAGCAAACCCGGCAACCCCAGCTTCCTCCGGCGACGAGCAGCGACGGGAAGCTTGGCGGTGTTTCCCTCCTTTGTTTCCGGCGAGGCAGAGCAGGCGACGGTGGATGACGAGCTTCTCCCGGCAAAGAGAGGCAGTGAGCAGTGGTGGCAGTCCGATGTGGCTAAGGTCTTCTCCGGTCTTCATCTCCCCCGGCGAGGCAATGAGTGTTGGTGGCCGGCGGTGGTGTGCGACTCCGGCGGTGCAGCTCGATTTCGGCGGCAGTGAGTAGCTGGGCAGTGAGCAACGTTGATTTGTAGGTGAGACTTCTTCTCATTGTTTTAAAGTTTGAGATAGTGAAGCTTAGTAATGGTGTTGATGCTGGGTATTGTTGCTTGATGATGGACATTAATGTGTGGGTGATGAGGAAGATTGGATTATGGTGATGGTGTTATTAATGAAGATTAATGAGAGTTATTAGAGATGGCAAAGATTAATGGTGATAATGATATGATTAGTTTGCTAATGACCTTGCTTTTGATTTAATTACTGTGGGGTAATGTTTAGAGTGATTAAATACTTAATAATGGTGATTAGAGGATTGATGATAGTGATTAATGATTATTGATGGATAATGATTGAATTAATAGTGAGTTAATGAGGATTATTACTAATGATGTGATTATGAGCTAATAACTAATTAATGGTTATTAGTCGATGAGTTTATGGAATTTATTGATGATAATTAAAGAATAGCAATGGGGTAATATTACATTTATGATAATTAATGATGAAGGAAATAGATTAGTAGGCTAACGATGATAATGATGGGTTAACGTTGTTAACGATGATGATTTATGATATTAATAGTGGTAGGCATTCATTAATGAGATAAAAGATGGATTAAGTAGGATTGGTAGTGACCTTGATTTAAGCTAGGTACGGTGAAGTGTTGATCATGAACGCTATGAGTTAATTGGATGGTGAAGGGCATATTAATGATGGTTAGTATGTAAATGGTGATTAGTTGTTGATTATGAATAATGATAATTTAATATGGACTAAGAATGAATTATGGATATTTATGGACGTTATGGACTGTGATAACGAAAGTTATATGGTATTGATGACGATGTTATGGACTCATAATGATGGTAATGACTACCAAGTGATAATGGATTAATGAGTATTGATAGTTAGACGATGGGTGGTGATGGACTAATTATTAGTATAACGATGGTATGATGTGGATTAGTATTATTATTGATAATAATAGCGTTGGTAAGTGAACAAAGATCTGATTGATTCACAGGTTCCCTGTTGAAGTGACTAGTCTAAAAGTTGAACCTTAAATTGGATGCTAGCTTTTGGAGCTTTAGCTTTGAGGTAAGTTTCTATGTCCGTCAAAACTACCTTTCCCTATCAAATGTGCTATTTATCTAATTGAGTGTCCTTAAACTATTTTGAAAATGTGTTTGGGTTTAAAAGTGTGATAAATAGCAATATATATATATCTTTTGGTGTTACCTTATGATTTATAAACTACGAATATGTGTACATGTGTTTATTGAGGATGTTATGGTGAATTATGAGAGTATGCAACTATACTATTTTTGGGAAGTGTAAACCATAATTATTTTGAATGTTAAAGTTATGTTATGATTGGAGGATAAATCCTATGTTTGATGTAAACCCTATTTTGGAAATGTATATATTATATATATACTCTATCGTGTTTTGGGAAGTGCTTTTGAATAGCCTGCGGGCAATGGAAAATATCTATGAAAACTATTTTGAAAGAATATTACTATCTTGGAGGAGTTATATAATAATGTACCTATTTTTGGAGAATATTTTTATTTTATAATCTATATGGATGTTATCTATATTTTTATTATTGGAGGTTACGAGAATCTTGGGCTGCGGTCCAGATTATTGTGAGCACTTAGGGCTGCGGTTCTATTTGCTATTGATATGAAAACCTAGGGCTGCGGTCCTATTGGTTATTGATTGGGTGGGTAACCTGGTAGCAAAAATCCTGGGTTACTAGGGCTAGTAACTACCTTTGGGGCTTGGAATCCCCAGGGTGTGCGCACTTAGGTTTCTAGTTCCTGTTTTCGTTTATATTGTATAGGTGTGAAGGTTCGGTAGTGGAGGTAAGCTCCGTTCCTATCCTCCTATTGGTGATTTGAGTACCTCCATACTTATATTTTTACTTGGTGATTTATATATGAACTGAGAATTGTTGGATACCTCCACTTATGTATTATTATGCTATGTTGATATTGGAGAATGAGACTTGAGTTATCTATGATTATGAATAGATGTTGAGAATGATATTGAGAAAATCTATGTTTTGAACGGGCTATATGGATGTGAATTCCTCCTTATACTTATATATATTTTAACGTATTTGGAAAGTGATTATTTGGAGAGCTATGCTTTTAAATGATAGTGAGAAGTATTGAGAAATGCTATATTATGAATCCTCCGTACTTATACTTATTTCGAAAATGAGTGAATAATCTACAAACTAAATATACCGTTTTGTAAGAATAAACCTTATTGTTTTGGGACTATACTACCTTGTATTATACCTAGTATTATCGTTGAGTAGTGTGTGTGGGGAAACTGTTTTAGGAAAATATCTAAACTACGTACCTTTGGTGTGAGTCAAATTCTTTTACTGAATGGTTCCAAAACCTATTTAAAAAGTATATTTAATATCAAAAGTATATATGTATTTATTTTACGGGGCGGGGTAGAGCTTACTTAGCATTTCTGTGCTAATCCTTTTTAATAATCTATATTATATCTATCTTTTCTACGTTATTCCTTTATTTCTAGATTTAAAATTTGGGGGTGTTACATCTTTTGTGTGGAATTTGTGGTTGTGAGAAGAGAAGAAAGGAGATGGGAGTAGTGCGAACCACCTCTTGTGGTCCATAGTTTGATGGCAAGGAAATCACCTCTTGTGATTTCCAAGAAAAAGAAGAAGCAAGAGAGGCTACCTCTTGTAGCCAAGAATGTCACATGGAGGAGATCACATCTTGTGGTTTCCAAGAGGAGAAAGAAGATACCACCTCTTGTGGTCTATTGAGCAAAAGAAAATGAGAAAACACCTCTTGTGATCTCGGGAGCAAAGAGAAAGAAAAGGTGCTTCCAAAGCACCAATCTACTACCCCAAAGAAGGATGCAAGGGTGAGAAAAGGTACATTTAATGCTTTCCTGCAAATATTTTATTGTGATGCCCAAATGGAGGGAAATATTTGAAAATGATGATATTGAGGAATTCGCTTGCTTAGGTAAAGAGACCTTGGCCCTTATCTCTACGGGGTGCCCAATGAAAAAGGGTGACCCCGGAGCTTTCGTAGATCCATGTTCTATCAAGGACATGGAATTCCATAAAGCTTTGGTCGGTCTTAGAGCCTCTATTAATCTCATGCCGTTGAGTGTGTTTGAAAGATTGAATTTGTCATATTTGAGTCCAACTAGACTCACACTCCATTTAGCTGATGGGACCATCCGGTATCCCAAAGGTTTGGAGGAGGACGTGTTAGTCAAAGTTGGGGAATTCATTGTGCCCGTAGATTTTATAGTTTGTGAAATGGGAAGAGATGAACCCTTTGGTTCATTGATCTTGGGTAGGCCATTTTTTGCCACTTCCCGTGCCTTGATAGATGTGGGCACGAGAGAAATTACACTCCGGTTTGATGGTGAAAAGGCTAAGACCGAAAAGGTCAATATTTTGAAAGAAGGGAAAAGTGCTTCAAAAGATATGGTCAAGGTGAAAACTAAAACCAAGCCTAAATGGGAAATTGAGAAATTGGTTTGGAAGAACACTTGGACCCCCAAGTGCTTCCAACCAAAGGTGAATGATAAAGATTGAGAATGTGGAAAAGTTGAGTCGAGCCAAAGACGGTAAACGTGGCGCTTCTTTGGAGGCACTCCAAGGTTATTTTGTGAATAATTATCATGGTTTCTTTTGCGTTTTTGTTGTTTTTGTTGTTTTTGTTGGTTTTTGTTTTGGTATTTCTTTTGGGACTAATTTGCAGGAGTTTGGTGGAAAATTCAGTGAAAAAGTTGAGTGAAAAATGACCAAAAGTGGATGAAAAACAACGGAAGAAAATAGGGAAGCTCCTGTATAAATTCCACGTGAGCTCCACGCGTGGAACTCACGTGGATTTTATACATAGACTTCCACGCCGGCTGGCCACGTCTACTGCCGTCGTGGGTAATGTCCAGAGACTTCCACGCGACGATCCACGCATAGACGTCGCGTGGTAGTGGTCCTAAAATCGGCTAGGCCGAAACCCAACCATTAAATCCCCCCCCCCCCCCACCCCATTCTTCTTCCGAACCACAAAGGAAACACTTCTTCCACGCAAGGTTGGGTAATTTTCTCTATTATTCTTCATCTTTTGAGCTCTATTCAAGCATTTATCTTGCAAGGATCATCCAAAAGAAGATAAAAGCTTCAAAACTCCATCTTCTTGGAGCTATACAATATAAGCTATTTATACAGAGTGATGAAGGAAAATAACCACGCATTCAAACTCAAGAAACCGTAGGCTAGGAGTTAATCTCTCAACCTCCCATTAATCTCTCTAACAGGTGTAATCAACACGACATGTGTGATTGTCATAAAACATTGTAATTATCCACTGTTCGACATTGGCAAGTTTGGCGGCAATAATCATCCACGCACACTGATCGGGATACAAACATGTTGCCTTCTAGTATTTTCCTTTCTTAAAGACGGTCTTGAATTTTCTATGCTTAGCAAGATTGTGGTGTGTCACCAAATTCTTTAATTGTGTGTAACTTCCAAAAACATTCCAATTTGCAGGGACGAACTCATAGATTGAAAATCTTGATAGTACTGCTCGACAACATTATATCAGGACGCAGTATCCGATCGCCGAGCATATGACGTATCAACCAATGGCGTCGATGTTGAATCACGCCGATCATAGGGCACATAATCTTTAGAATCATCTAAAGAAAACCAATAATTAACTCCCTCACCAGTTTTGCTCGTATCACTACTTTCGTCAACATCTGCATCACCTACGTTCCATTCTGGATCTTCCATTTCTTCCACCCTCGGTGTGAGGTGTGCATGCATGTTGCGGCAAAAAGGACCACCAATTTGAGTAATCGAAATACCCCTTTGTTGTTCATATGTAATAGGAGTGCGTCAACACTCCTATAACCTTGGACAAGGTTTAAATCGAGGTCGGATTGGACGGTTGTTGTCGTCTTACACAAATCACTAAAGGCCCGAACATTGACATCGCACCTAAAAGGCGACCATGTTTGATTGTTGGTGATTGGCATTGGAAAAATAAAGTCACTTTGTTGCTATTGGTTTTGCTGATATTTTACCACATCAAAATTTTCCCATCGTAGCCAACATTCAGACAATTTTTTGTCTCATTTATCAACTCTTCAAACAAACAAACACAACATCTTGAGGAGCAATACTAAAATCAACATTATCACGTGAATCATTGGCCGAAAAACAACATATGAGTACCACAACTTGGCCACCTACATAAACAAATATGTAATCCATGGGTACAAAATAATCAAAATATTCATAATATAATCACTATATGGATTTGATATTTGTTCTTGGCATTTTCCTTGATCTAACTCCTTTAAAAATAATTATAAAATATAGAATTAAAATTTTATCGCAACAAATTAACTATATCAAAATTTACAACACAAAAAAACAAAAACAAAAAAAAAACATAATATTCACAACCCTTTTTAATTCTCTAAAACTTCAATGATATACAAAAAAAATTATTCTCTCAGACAATTCAACACCAAAGTATTTGAACAATTTTTGGAGATCAAATTCAAATAAATGTATTTTAATTAAAGAGTGACAAGACCCATTAAATGGGTGTCGTCATTCATAGGTGCTGACAGCCCACATTCTCGACTGACAGCCGACATGGCTGTCAGCGTGCGCGGCTGCTGCCCACATGGGTTGTCGGTGCCCATGGATGTAGGCTAAGAGGAGGGATCACGGGTATGTTTATTGTGTGTCAACAACTAATTTGATGTATCTTATCAATTTCTCTTACCGAGTCTATTATATCATATGTAAATTTATTTAAAAGAATAAATAAATAATTTGTCGTTATTCTAAATTCGTTGGTATAAATTCACTAGTGCATTTGCCTTTACATTATATTCTTCAACATTACATAATTTTCTTTTCCATCTGGATCAATGGCAAGTTTGTTCTCTTTTTTTCAATTTTCTCAAACGCTGCATTTCTTGGCACCATGTTTTGGGTGTGAGAGATAAGTGTAATGGATTTCAATTAAAACTCACAAATTTAATTTGGTCCGTAGAGATGGAAAGTCTGATTCAAGAAGGTAGAGAAATTGGCAGTGATAGATCCAACAGGTATTCCGCTATTATTAGAAGAAAATTCCTGTTAAGGGAACTGCCAACTCAATCTTTGGTTCCGGGTCAGACTTCCTAATTCGTTGAGGGGTTGCTCCTGCATGATTGGGTTGCACCTCAACACCTGGGTCGTTGTTTATATTTTCTCGGAGTGAATATTCTTCAAGGAAGGCAATGCAAGAAAATGGTAACACTACGGCCCAAGTTTATTCATATATTTATGTTTTAGTTTAGTAATTTTCGAAAATGAAAATTAATGTATAAATTAGTAATTTTCGGAAATGAAAATATAATTTATAAATTTGTATTCGGCTTAGTTTTGAGTTTTGGCCCAAGTACTAGACGGTTAGTTTATTCACATATTGACAAGGCTCAATATGATGTATACCGTACTTTTGTAATTTCCGGAAATGAAAGTGTAATGTATACATTTATATTGCAATAAGTTTTCAGTTTTTACCTATGTACAAGACGAATTATTTATTCACACATTCACAACGCTCAATATGATGTGTTATACTAATGTAAAAAAATATTACTCTATTATCATATCGTAATGTTCTACGAAAAGCTTGATCAAATTCAAGCCATGCATTCAAAAATAAAACCAAAGATCAAAAGCAAAGCTTATTTAACAAATTTTGAAACGTTATGATGTCTTTAGCTTAATATACAAGTATACAACAATCTTTGGATTTTGTTTTTGTTGGTGGCTTGTACTAAAACAATCGTTATACCCTGCACCATGGTGCACATAGCAATGTGCACCACGTACGTAAACGACGTCGTTTCGATGTTAGTGGACGCGGATGTGAATGACTCTAGGGAATTCATTATCTATAATACACATAATCATTATATAGAATACACAGAACGTTTGTCTAGAATACACAAAATGTTTGCCCAGAATACACAGAATATTGACACAAAATACACAGATGTTAGTGGACGCGGATGACTCCAGGGAATTCATTATCTATAATAGACATAATCATTATCTAGAATACACAGAACGTTTGCCTAGAATACACAGAATGTTTGCCCAGAATACACAGAATATTGACACAAAATACACAGGACTCATTCTCTTAACATTCGAATGCACAAACACATCACAACCTGTGTTAATAATGTGAATACACAGAATATTGACACAAAATACACAGAACTCATCCTCCTAAACATTCGAATGCACAAACACATCACAACATGTGTTACTAACATGAATACACAGAACGGTTGCCTAGAATACACAGAACGGTTGCCTAGAATACACAGAATGATTGCCTGGAATACACAGAATATTAACATAAATACAAAGACCGGCCGAAACGGGAACGTGATTTCTAAAAAAAACGGACAGTTAATTTACAATACTCAAAACGACGTCGTTTAGGCACGTGGTGCACATTGCTATGTGCACCGTGATGCACGGTATAATTTGCCGTACTAAAAATTAACTTCATATTGGGCTGGTTAATTACACATATATACCTTGTTCTGAAAGTGCTTGGTTCATATACACTTTGCCCTATACCTATCTAAGTCACAAGTTCCAGTGGTTCAAACAATTCAACAGATATGCAAGTAATCCTATCAAGTAAAAAATAAAACATGACGAATTATTATCGCAAATTATTCTCCAACCACACAAATGGAGAGACACAATTCCCACTCTCCCACTTGGGTCTCTTCGCATCTCCCACATGCGTCTCTTCTCGTCGGCATCCGGCGGTGAGATATGCATGTGGGAGATGCGTATCTTGTATAATACGAGAAACGCATTTTCCACATGCGTATTTCCCAATGTAACAAAATACATCAGACGTAACTCCGACTTGCGTCTGAGAACAAAATTTTTTTAAAAAAATGGTCATACACATTTGGAACATTCATTTCTGACCCTAAACACATGTCCTAAAATATCTTTTCCCATTCCAGTACACGTTTCAAAATCATCCTATTATTCTCGGTGCATGTAAAAATAGTCACATTTCAGTCATTGACTCTTTCAAACGAGACCAGAAAGGATGATAATTTTTAAGGGGAGATGTTGAGAATTCCACCCAGAAGCCCAGAAAGGATGACAGTTTTTATGGCGTATTTGCCGAATGCACATTTGCTACAAAACATCCTTGACTGCAGGAATATATACACACACACAGAGGACAATGACACTCAGCATTATCTCTTGAAAACATCAAGATGTGCTTTTAACATACTAGGCAGGCCACTATATATAACTTCGTGTATATTTCTATTTTTTCCCTTTATGTTAACATGACAATTATTTATTTATTTATTTATTTTTGGACAAAAACATGACAAATTTTAATAAATAAAAAAATAGTCCACATTTTCTATTAATTTCTTTCAATAAAAGCAGGACGCATGAGAAAACTTTTATTCCTTGAAAATATACTTACCATTTTACATACAACTCCTTGAAGAGAGCAAAGGGTATTAGTAGTAATCTTCGAAAAGCATATATCCCCTCTCGTTGAGATTGAAAACTATGAAAATAAAACGCTCATTGCCGGCTTGTTATTGTCTACCCAAAATATTATAAAGAGAGTAAGAGACAACACAAGTACACACTATGCCATTGAAATCTACACAAGAATAAAATGGCCAAGAGCAATATTCTCTTGCGCCTGCTGCATATCATTCCTCTTTTGCTAAATTTCCAACTACTTTGCCGTGAGTAATTGAAGGAAATTTCCAGGTTAAAGTATTACTGCAAATTAGATTGTCATGGAGTATATGCTTATCTTTTCTTTGTTCTTTCAGATGGGAAGGTTTTCATGGAGTATATAGGTGCTACTGGCAAACCTGTAACATTTGATCAGGTCCCAATAGAGCAAGGAATTGACTTCCACTTTGTCCTGAGCTTTGCCATCGACGCAGACCCATCTGCAAATCCTGCAAATGGCAAGTTTTTGCCATATTGGGCTTCAACCTTAACCCCGGACTCAGTTGCAGCCATCAAGGCAGAGTACCCTAATGTCAAGGCCTTAGCTAGCCTTTCAGGGTGGAGCCTCCATGACAAGAAGCTCAACTGGTACAAGCCAGCAGATCCTCAGCTCTGGATAACAAATGCATTCACTTCACTCCAAGAGATCATTAACACATATCATATGGATGGCATTGACATAGACTATGAGAGATTTCCCAGGCACAATGAGAGCTTCGCCTACTGTATAGGCGAGCTGATTGCTCTCCTAAAGAACCAAAGCGTTATTTCAGTGGCAACAATAGCGCCATACTACAGCACAGTCATACCCTATATTCAGCTATATGAAAACTATGGAGATCTCATAGACTATGTCAACCACCAGTTCTATACAGATAAAGTTAGGACACCAGAGGGGTACCTTGAAGCCTTCAAATTGAGGACTGCACAATTTGGCAAGGAGAAAGTGTTGCCCAGCTATGAAGTCAACGGAAGAGGGATCCAAGGGGATGCATTCTTTCAAGCTCTGCAACTCCTGGAAAAGAATGGGTTTGATATCAAGGGAGCCATGATCTTCTCAGCTGATGCTTCTGCTGGTAACAATTACTACTATGAGAGGAAAATACAAGCCTTCTTGCTCAATTCTACGCATGTGTGACGTTTTATTGTTTATACTCTACAACTATCAAAGTAGTGAAAATTCAGTGGCAAGACTGCCTCACTGGCTCAGCATTCTACCAGTTGGTTTATCTTTTGATTTCCTTCAGGATCCAAAAGCTAGTGAGGAAGGCATGCCACAAATTTTATCAAATTTGAGATGTTGGTGTTGGTACAAAAATAAGATACACCTTCCTTTTCTTACTCCATGAGAGCATTTTGTTCTGCTTCCGTTGTGAGAAATGGTGAAAAATAAACAAATATTTGCCAACAGAAAATATCAGAACATTAATTACAGCCAATTGTATAAACAGGTTTGAAGGACAACCAAACCAAGTACACTCTACAGAAATTTTCGGATTATAAGCAAAACCAATAATACAGAGTAGATATCAAGCAGAACAGGCACCATAAGTAGGGGTTATCTAAACCAGACAAAAACTACATGACCCAGGAGTAAAGAGCTTGTCCTGAAGAACATGGCTATGTTGAAGATGAAAGCATTTCAACGTACCCCCTTGACATTCTTAGGGAGAGGTTAACTCAGAAATACTATTTCCAAGGGGGGCATTTGGTATCAGAAATCTTCTACTAAAAGCACACAAGACCAGGATTTAGCTTAATTAGAAAGCAACACTTCTTACTTCTTATCGCAGAGCAAAAAAAAAAAAAAATTCAAGAAACAAAGTATGTGAAACTGAATTTACTATAGTGCATTAGCATCAAAATTTTAGAACTCATTGCTAGGAGCATTGCTTGATTTATCAGCAGTTCCATTGATGCTAGTTTTGCTGATAATCCCCTTTCCAAAATATTTTGCAATCACTGAAAATCCATCTTTTGAAGTTTTAACCTGCTGGAAGAATTGGTCTTGGCTTTTGGAACTTTGCTCTAAGCTTCTCTTTGTCTCGAGAATGGCTCTGTACTCGGGAGCACACTCAGGGCATTCCTTCTCATTGTCACCAAGGCAACGCTGATGGAATGAGTGCATACACATGAAGTGGACGGCAGGAAGGTCAAGGGTGAATGTGCAAGCAGTGCATTTGCTAAGCTGAAAGATTCTGGCATTGGTCCTAAGATCTTGGATTTCTTTTCTCATTGTAGATGTCTCTTCCTGCAAAATTGGAATGTAGTTCATAACACTCCATTATTTAATTAATTAATTTTATAAATTTGTGTGAGAGAAGTTCAGAACACTCACACTATTCAACTCCATTATAATTAACTCTATGGAAGCAGCTAAAATGCTGAACATAGAATATAAAAGAGAATAGGAAAATCTCATACAAGCTATTGGTTCAACATATGTAAGAAGCGTTGAGTTTATTGCTTGTGTCTCTTACTGTCTTAGTATTCTGCTTGTGTTTAATGTGTGTCCTTTGATATTACCTAAGAGTGTATTCATACTCTAGGTTAGCCTATGACTATATATGTGTAGTCCTGTGTAATCTTTAAGCAAGTTCAAGCTATGACTTAATCAAAATCTTTCCCAATTTATTCAACAAGAAATCCATTATCAGCTTCTAAACATGTACTGGTATTTAATGAATCCGCAAGTAGCAAATTGCTGGCTATGAAATCCATTTATTGAGATCTAAGGACATTTATAGGAAGAAAGTAAAAAACTGGTCTTCAAATTTCCCTTTTCTAGCTAGAGGTGATCTTTGAATCTAGCAATTAGGGATTGTAACGGGTTATGGTGGGTTGGGGTATACTACATTCACCAACACTTCCAAACCAATCATCCACCTTCACCACCACCCCACTGAGCAGGGAAATTTTTAAACCCACACCTGAACCACTATAGGGTGGTTACCCAACCTTAATAGTTAAATACTTAAATACAAATATTCTCGATATTCTCCTCGAAATTATCATAATAAATAAATTTTGGAGTTAAAATTCAACATGTATAATTACAAGATTAATATAACTTAATAAATTCTATAAAAAAAATATCTAAAACACCTAATTCTAATATATATATATATATATATATATATATATATATATATATAATTATTAAAATAAATAATCTCGTTAAATACTTAAATGTAATATGAAAGTAATATATGACTATATGGTGGGATAAGTGGTAGCAAGTGCTATCTTCCAAGCCCACCACAGGTGGAATTTTTCACATCCATTCCTATTCCATCACCTGCAGCCATCCATAAAAACCCAACCCACTCAAGTCAGATTGGAATGCATATATCAGTTATTGATATACCAAGGCCCCTAACATTCACCAATATAGAGACATTGAAATCCATCACTTACTCTTACGTCAAAAGGGATTAATAAGTGGTTTGCGTAAAGAAAGGCATGTTGGTAAAAATACTAGAACATTATTCAATAAATGAGGAATATGAAATGCTAAAAATATAGGTAGATTGATGTTGAACCTGATACTTTTCAATAGCTCTCCTATCTTCTTCAATCAACTTTGACTCCTGTTCCAGTTTACGAGCTATATAATCTTTGATAACAGAAAGTGTAAGGCATGGATTTCTAGACAGAGTCTGAAGAACAACAATGGGAGGCAAGATATCATCCCTTTCAATATAAGTCAATACTTCTTTGACTTCTTTGGAGCAGTTTTCCCCAAGTTCACCAAAGTACTTTAATAGTTCTGCCCAAAGAGAGGGATCACCACCTTTACCTGAGTCACCAAGTCTCTTGCAGCAAGCAATTAAGCCCTCATGATCATGTGCCTGCATGTAGCAGGCAATCACCTCTTTGTAGAGTTTCATCTTCTCATAAAGAAATAACAAACCTTCCCTAAAACCATTCATTTCGCATAAAATTATGGCAAGATCAACATCATATAGTGGTTGTTCTTGTTCAGAAGGCCATGCACTCTTAAGCAAGCTTAGCCCCTTCTTGCGTCTTTCTAGGCGACTTTTCTCTTCATTTACATCTTTTCTATTCAAATTCACCCTCCCATTAAATCCTGCTTTTGAAACAGATGGTTCTACTCTAGCATCTTCATTTCCACCAATACTAGTTTGTGAGATTGATGGGAAATCAAGATCATGGGACAAGTATAACTCCAAAAGTGTGTTATGAATTTCCACTTGAGCAGGTGAGTCCTTAACTTTGCTGGTATACTGTTCAAGGAACTCCAAAAGTGACTGTGGATAGTGGACAAAGATATTGAGAAAATCAATGGGAGATGGCAACATGGAAACATATGTAACACTAGTGGCAGCCCTCTTGCCTGCTTCTCCTTCTTCTGTGCAAAGCCTCATCAGTATCTCAATTGTTTCTGTGGGCTTGTGCTCTATAAGAATTTTTCCATACTCTTTAACAGTCACCCCAGCCTGACTCAGTTCAAGACTATTAATATATTCCAATGCTTCATCATATCGACCAAGGTCTTCAAGCAAGATCTTTAAGTACCATTCATGCCGCCCAGTCTTCTTGGCAACATACATTGCATGCTCAAAATAATTTGCAGCACGGCATACCCTTATTGCAGTTTCAACATCAAACTTATGTTCCCCAACTGCATCCTCACTTTTAATGAATACATTCAACTTCTCGACATCTTTCAGTTTAGTATAGCAATTCAACAACAGGGTAGTATGGTCTTTTGAAGCAAGCCCTTTTTCATGCAACTTCTCCAAGTAATTGGTAAGGTTGTAGATCCTTTGTGCATCCAAGAACTTTTGTATCACATAGGAAGGCTCCAGATGGCCAATGGTGTGAATATATTGAGCCATAGCCTCATCATAGTCCTGTTTACCATATAAATGATCCCCATATTTCCTCAACACTTCAGCTGTGGCAGCAGCATCAGCTTGTTGACTCTGGACCAGGTTAATAGCAACAGTATAGAGATTCTTCTTGAAAAGCATATCCAGCTTACTCTCCATATCCTTTTCACCAATACATAAAGCAGATTTATCCTCCATTATTAGAATTATGTTACCCCATTCACAAAGCATGTGAGAGACCTCATTAACCACTATGCTGTGGGCAATTAACCGGTTCTTCAGATCATAAACATTGAAAGTATTCTTCCCAGTTCTTTGATCAGCAATAACACATAGGAGGTATCCACGGAACCAACCAAGGAACTTCTTCTCTCCTTCAAAGGCCCAACAAGGGCCCCGACCATCAACCTCATAGAAGTATATAGCCTCTGACCGACCGATTATCAACTCCTACAATAGAATAGTAACAAAACTGTGTGAATAATGTAACGCCGATTTATGCAATACAATCAAATAAAATTAATGCATTCAGATTTGCATACCGAGCGGTCACTCATTGCAACACTAGGAACAGAAGATCCAATCTGATCAAGAGTTTGCTGGCTAGGTGGTTGAGTCTGGAGGTTGAAAATGCTCACTGATTCTGGAGTGACAGCAAACAACTGGAGGGCCTGGCCATCCACTCTAAATCCAAAACCAGTAATGGAAGCCTGGCTTTTGTTTGAATGATTAACCACCTGGAGCCTAAAGCGCTTAATACGCTCACGTGCAATATCCCCTTGAATGCAATAGATGCAACCATTGTCTAAACCGATAGCAATGAATAATATAGGAGGAGCCTCCTCTATTACCAAAAATGAAGTGATCTGTAGTGAAGATTTCATGTTATTTATCTACTGTAATGGTAAAAATGAAAAATATAAAAAAAATAAAAAATAAAAATGGAAGTGCACAAACTATAAGCATATTGAAAATTGAACTTGCAGAGACCTTTGCTTCAGGGAACTGATTGGTGAATATCCGTAATATTTGAACACAATCAGGAGTTGATGCACTTGATCCCTCTTCCTGCATCTTGTCAAGGTCAAAAACTTTAAGACATGTAGCTGATACCTGGGCAGATATTTGCTCATCTTCTCCAACTGTTAGCAAGAAGTTCCGTTGCTAAGTTGACCAGGAAGGAGAAAAACCAAAGTTAGTAGGTAGCATTGCATACATTTAAATTTTCAATATCACACTACAGACAACAAAGTCTGAAACAATTTATGTTTAATTTTTTTTCACCATAGACATGCAATTATGCAAAAGAAGCTGTAAGAAAAAAAAAACACAAGGACCAAGTCTTATTAAGTCACTGATACACCATACACTTCTTGATACATTTATACATGTGTCAGAAGTATTTTCCCTGTCTTCTTTTGTCTCCCTCAAGGAGATAACAAACCATTCTAAGTAGTAACCGCAATAAAATTTGAGCAAAGAACTCATAATTAATTTATACTCGTAATTCGCATTTGAAAAGTATCCCTAAAACCCACATCCGAGTCTCGAAATTGGAATGACAGGCACTGGGAATTTCAATTCCTCATTATAAGGCAAACACAAGAGTAACTAAGTGGAATCAAAATATCTCGCACAAGAAAGGGTACTGACAAAATATCATCACAAATTATTCTCAAATTGCTTAGCACAGAGTAAAATAGCTGATCTATCGAGTAATCACGGGTATTCATTAACACATTTGGGAAAAAATCCAATAATTAAAGGTCTAGATGAAAAAACCTTGAGCTGGTGAAGGAAAAGGACAGAGGAAGAATGAGCTTGGAAGGAGTAGTTGAACTTGAGGCCTCGATCCAGTAGAGAAACGGTGCCGTCATCGCAGCCCAAGACAATCCTACCTCTGCCGCCGGAGCAGCATTCGATCTTCCCGGTTATCTCTTCTTCCGAGCACTGCAATTTCCCTGAGTACTTCTCCTCGAAAAACTCGAATTTCCTCCACTGATACATCTCCCCGGTTACTTCCTATTTTCTAAAATTCGATCGTATGATGAGCCAATCTCGTAGAATCTCACACAGTGAATAATATTGCGATCGGAATTCAGAATTTTAGGATAACTGTATAGATTTGATGATTGCAATTTGCAAATTGCTTTGACATGGCATTCAAGTCAGTCACAGTTTACCACTTTACCTTCACTAGTCCACTTTTCAGCTGACAATGTATTATTGAGCGCATTTCGTGTACCTTCAAATGACAAAAACTAAAAAACAAGGAGAGGAAGCCGATTGAAAATCATCCTTTCATTATTAATAAAGAATAAATTGCATTTTTGGTCCTATGACTATAGGACCTGTGTTAATTGCAACACTTGACTTTTAAAACTAACGAATTAATCCTTTAACTATGCTTTTTTTAACGGATTTGGTCCTCCCGGCCAAATCACAGGCCAAAGCTGGCCGGAAAAACTTAACCCTTTTATAATTAAATATAATTGAGGGTAAAATGGTCATTTTATGTTATAAAAATGGTCAACTTAACCATCCTTCTTTTGATCTCCAAGAACACTCGTTTCTTTGCCCGATTTGGTCAAAATCTGGTCGTTTCTTTTGATCTCGATGATCTCCAACGCTGGCGGCTACGATGATGACGACGCCCACTCATTTCTTTGCCCGATTTCCCTGGACTTGACGAAAGATTCGGTCACATTGTCCACCGGAATCTCGTACGATTGAGAGAACATCAAGAAGTGGCTGGGGGAAGAAGGTAACCGGACATGCCCGATGACCAATTATGCTCTCTGTTTTCTTGTTTCTTCTTCACGGTAACAAATTAAAGAATACAGATTAAAGTTAGGGTATAAAACTGGTATGGGCAGAGCAAGCAAGGATCTTGGATCATAGGCATAGAGCTGTGGAGTGAAGATCGCAGACGTCATCCATGGCCAGTGGCAGGTTGAGATCGAAAGACAATGGTTTTCTGAAAGACGATGAAGCGATGTTTTCACAGTCCCCGTCGTCGACAACAGACGACGAAGAATCGCTGTGGTCGACAACAGACCTCGGGTGGCGCCGATTAGGCGTTGCCGCCGTCTGCGGCGGAGGTGGCCGTGGCCCACTGAAAGACTCCACCGTGCTACTCATGTTGCTGGAGGCAAGTCTCTGGGGAATCATTTGACCGTGCATCACTGCATCAGGGAGGCGGTGAGAAGTAGGCGGAGGTGGGAAGTTGGTCTTGACTCTGGGGCAGTATAGTTTCATGGCGGCGTCGTCATATGCTCGAGCGACTTCCTCGGCGGAGAGAAAGGTCCCCAGCCATAGACGGGTCTTCTTCCATGGGTCTCTGATCTCGGCCGAGAATTTACCCCACGATCTCTTTCTAACCCCACGGTATCTTACCTCTTTAAGCTCACCGGATCCAATGGCATCTCCGGCGGCTGCTCTGCTTCCGGCCATCACCCAAAGCCAAAGAAGAAAGTAAGGAGAGAAAGTAGATCATATTATGAAAAGAAAGATATAATCAAGCATCCAACGGCATAGATTTTTCTCCTTTTTTTAATAACATAAAATGACCATTTAGCCCTCAAGTATATTTAATTATAAAGGGTTAAGTTTTTCCGGCCAGATTTGGCCTGTGATTTGGCCGGGAGGACCAAATCCGTTAAAAAAAACATAGTTAAAGGATTAATTTGTTAGTTTTAAAAGTCAAGTGTTGCAATTAACACATGTCCTATAGTTATAGGACCAAAAATGCAATTTATTCATTAATAAATTATATGTTCATTTTTATGTAATAAATTAAAAAATAATTTGCAATGTCTACTATCTACTCAGCACCAAAGTTAGGCCAATAATAGAAACTAAAAAAAAAATATTCGTAATTGATGAAATGAATAGTTCAGATTATTTTAATTTTAGTATTTTTTTTACTTTTCTACTTACTCTCTATTTTTTTTATTTTCTTCTCTTAAATACTTCCCGTTAGTATAAATTTTAGTAATGAAATATTCTGTTAATTATTTATTATTATTAACTTACTCATTAATTTCTATAAGAAATGTCTTAAGTTCGGACCCCATCCCAATCAGAATTGACATAACTGTTGAACATATAGTCATATATTACGAATATGTCTGTAACACCCCGACTCGGCTATACCGAACAACCCGAGTAGTTACCGCCACACCTAGGCTAAACCCGATCACATTCAGATAGGATTTATTCTAGATGCACAGGCTAAAGATAAGGATACTGTACTCTATCACATAATCATCAAAATGAAAATGCATTTCATAGCATAGAGAAAAGTGTAGCTAATCAAGCTACCAAAAGAAGCAAGGGTTTATAAATACAACCCATCAGGAGAGTTTAGTAAGACCCGGCCTAGACAGTCATTCTAGAGTTAGCACCGCTACAAAAGATATATGTACACAAAAGCACTAACTTAACCCCCACTCTAGACGCTACCTAGTCTAACGAGTGGTACACTGGGCCCGTGTAGGTGCCCCAGACAACGTGCCACTCACCCTCAAACCACATGATGTGGTCCAGAAACCGACACGTATTCATGTACATCATCCACTCGTCGTGGTAGTCTGGGGGACTCGGATCCCACGGGTACGGGTAGTGGACCACGAACTCAAGAGGGCTGCTACCAGGTACGATCTCTATGGGGTAGAACCCATAGCTGGCTTGAAGGGCATTAAAGGGGCACATTGGCTCAACGGGGACAGGGGACCACACAGGTACCTCCGGTGAGACTGGAGCAAGAGTAGCTTCTGGAGTACAAGTCAGTGTAGGCGGATCAGGTGCGTAGCCCGGGGCATAGGGATCTCAGTCTAGTAGATATTGTGCATAATCGTCGTAGTCATACACAGGGAACTCGAACTCAGAAAGGTCTGAGTCTGGTGGGCTACAAGAACCTGTGCTAGATTCCATCTGATAAAGGACACAATGAAGTGTAGTTAGCACGACGGCTAAGTAAGGAAATCTATTGTCACTCGAAAGTAAACAAAGGTTTCAAAAACAACATAATATTCACAAAATGTAAACTTTACCCAACGGTTGCATTCTACCTGCAATCATTTTAACAACAAAACAGTACAATACATCATATAAGTAACATCAGCACATTACACTTCCATTTCTGAGAATTTCCACTCAATTCAAAGTGAGAATCACAACACACACATTATTGTTCGGGACATACGGCATTTTAATACTCACTAATTCTCTCAGCGAATAGACTTCGCTCTGCAGTATGAATTAATCATACAAAGACATCCCACCATTCACTTAGCGAATAGACTTCGCTCTGCAGCATGAATTAATCATACAAAGACATCTCACCATTCACTCAGCGAATAGACTTCGCTCTGCAGTATGAATTAATCATACAAAGCCTCCCACCATCAGCGAATAGACTTCGCTCTGCAGTCATGAATTAATCATACAAAGACATCTCACCATTCACTCAGCGAATAGACTTCGCTCTGCAGTATGAATTAATCATACAAAGACATCTCACCATTCACTCAGCGAATAGACTTCGCTCTGCAGTATGAATTAATCATACAAAGACATCTCACCATTCACTCAGCGAATAGACTTCGCTCTGCAGTATGAATTAATCATACAAAGGCGAATAGACATAGCTCAATAGACAGTATGAATTAATCATACAAAGACATCTCACCATTCACTCAGCGAATAGACTTCGCTCTGCAGTATGAATTAATCATACAAAGACATCTCACCATTCACTCAGCGAATAAACTTCGCTCTGCAGTATGAATTAATCATACAAAAACATCTCACCATTCACTCAGCGAATAGACTTCGCTCTGCAGTATGAATTAATCATACAAAGACATCTCACCATTCACTCAGCGAATAGACTTTGCTCTGCAGTATGAATTAATCATACAAAGACATCTCACCATTTATTATAATCACATGACGACTCAAAAATTATCATACATTCTCACTTGTGTTTCCAAAATACACATATTGGTTAATGATTTTTCCATTATAAAAACCCAAGCAACGAGAGTCACATTATTTTCTTAAAACACAATTTTTCTCCAAGTTAATAAATATAATGCACCAAAAATAATATTCGAACTTTCAAAACTTGACTCGGTTGCCCGTAGGCCTTCAAAACATCATAACACTCGGGATTAAAAACACCGGGGAAAAGTTTGGTAAAAAACGAGTCGAAAACGAGTCCCCGTTGCGCGGACTCGCGGTTGGCTGCACCAGCGGACGCACGGCGGACGCAGGCGTCCGAGCCGCGTCCGCTGGTTCGGCGTTTCTCGCCAAAACTGGACACGCAGCGGACGCGCGTCCGTGCCCACGTCCAGCCTCTCGGCCGAGGCGCCGAATCTGCTTTCCGCACTGGGCGCGTGGTGGACGCGCGTCCACTATCGCGTCCGTCCGTTTCTGCCCGCTTCGGGCCGCAAGATCGGGGTTGTAACGACCCGATCTTCCACCATTTTCACAAATACACGCAGATATGGACCTAACACAATATATACATGCATAAAATAGCTATGAACATGCATATTAAAACTTACCAAAAATCAAAGTAGAGTCTTTTGAGCCAACCTATAGATCCATAAACTTAACACATAATTTTCATGTAAAAATTCCTAGTCACATAATTTACTAGAATTTGATCACCTTCAAGTGACTAAGCCTACTTAAGGGATTCCTTACCTTTTTAGAAGATCTTAAAAACCGTAAGAGTTGATGATGTCTTCCTTTGAGTCCTTCACCAAAGATCCTAGAAAAATCACCATAATAACAACATTTTCATGCACCTTTAGTTTACACTTAAGTTCTAGGAAGGATTTAACCGAACAAAATCCAAAGTCTTACCTACACTTAGAACACTTGAGTTGAAGAGAGGCTTAGGAGTTCTTGATCACAAGTGGAAGACTAAACTATTTTCCTTTCTTCTTCTTCCTTATGTTATTTCGAATTATGGGGGGGGGGGGGAATGAGAGAGATGATGATGTTTAGTTTAGCTTGAAAATTAAGTAACAAGTGCAACGTTGCCATACCTCTATGACATGCCATTAATGATCCAACCAAGTGGTGATTATGATTGCCACTTGTCATCTCCCTATGGTGACTCTTTGAAGATCAAAATTTACTTTGCCAGTTTAGGGTTAAATCAGATGAAAGTTCGGATGATTATAGCTTAATTCGGGAAAATTCTAACACCAAAATTATCCTAAAAATAATCCCGTCGATAATCACTAAAATTGGGAATTTTTCGGTATCTCGCGAAATATAGGTACAAGGTTCGTAACAATTTTACCCCTTACAGTCCGTTTAAATTTTCACTTGAATTAACTAAAAGTTCAGGCTTAATCGTATCATACTTAATAATCAAATCTCTAGGAAAATTCGAACTGTATATACATCCTTAAAAATTTTACGGTTCGTGACCGGTACGTAGATCGCAGCTTATTAATAACTAGTCTCAAAAAAAATTCTTTCGAACACCGAGAGACCTTTTCATAAATGTCATAGCTTAAAAATATATATATATTCTCGAACCTTAACTTTGTCGGAAAAACCGAGTGGTTACAATGTCAGAGTGTATTAAAAAAATATACAATATAAAATTTAACATGAACTTTGGTCAAATAATTAACCCGACTAAACACGTTGCATTCAAAGTTGAGCATTAGAGATTACAAATAAGGAACTTTGAAAATCATTTTCTTACATTAAAAATAAATAAATTTAGGTTAAGTTTTTTTTTCTTTTTTTTTTTCGTTTAATTAATATTCTTTTGATTATTTAGAACAAGACTCAATATTTCAAATACGTTTTTGTATTGTTGAGAATGATTTAGGTCACTATGGTATTATGAATAATATTTTCTGTCTGTATTTCTATAATGGTACTATTGTATATTACTTTACAAATATTGTATTATTATTTTTTTATCGGACAAAATTGTGCTTAGATCATTGTCATACATGGTTGCAAAGCGCTAGGCGCTAGGCGGGCGATAGACTAGCGCCTAGCCAATGGCGGATCCAGAAAAATGTCCCAGTGGGGGCGAAAACATAAAAGAGATAATACCAAGTTGATCTCTTATATAGAAGGTTGTGTGTTTGAGTCTCAACGATATTGACCATTTGTGCTTCAATAGGTTGAGAAACTAGTAATGAACATATATTGCATTGTAATATAACGGTAGTACTAAAAAAAAAATGAAACACTTAAAAGGAATATAGTCATAAATATTGTTGGATATAGACGAAAAATAAAACATATCAAAACTTTATACAAATATTAATAACAATATATGAAACATAATTACTTTATACAAATATTTATTAATAACAATATATGAAACATAATTAAGTTGATAAAATAATTCAGATAGAAAACATGGAAAAAGGTACAAGATTATATAAAATCTTAAAAGATGATAAATGCTTGCAGCTGGATTCGAACCCACGCCATATCCAACCAAAATCGCACACCATCCAACTCTGACAACTAAACAGTTGTTTACTTACATCTGTTTTTATATATTTATATCTAAATATGTACTATACATACATATATACATACAAGGGCTATATGGGGGTGGGGCTGGGGGGAGTGGGGGCAGTGGCCCCCACTGCCCCCATGCTGGATCCGCCACTGCGCCTAGCGCCTAGGTGGTGCCTAGGCGACGACTTATAAAAACAAAAAAATAGTGCATGTGTTTGGGTGTATAGCATATTATATATATATATATATATATATATATATATATATATATATATATATATATATATATATATAGAGAGAGATGGGTGTTCATGTGCGGCCTGGTCATTAGGTGTGGCCGTGCGGCCTTTTTTCAGCCATTAGATTAGATCAAGTCATCAAATCAACGCGCAATATATATATGTTACAAAGCACACCATTCTACGTACTAAAATGCACCAGAGGACCGATAAAACACATCATTCCACACTATATACCAAATGCACCTATTCACTTAAAATTCATCAATATACGTAATAAAACGCATCATTCTACGTATTAAAATGCATCATAATGTGCCTCATGTCAGGTAATAAACATGCACTATTTACACATATTAGAAAACATGTGTTAAAATATTCACCATTCTTTGTATTAAAATGCACCACAACGTGTGTTAAAATGCACCACACCGTGTGTTAAAATGCACCACACCGTGTGTTAAAATGCACAATTCCACTTATTGAAAATCCTCATCATAGATTATAAAAATGCACTATTACACTTATTAGAAAACATGTGTTAAAATGCACACCATTCTACGTACTAAAATGTACCAGAGGACGGATTAAAACACACCATTCCACAACACAGTTACACACCATTCTACGTATGAAAATGTACCAGAGGATGGATTAAAACACATCATTCCACAACACAGTTAAATGTACCAACATACGTAATAAAACGCACCACACAATGTACTAAAATGCACCATTTCAATTCACGTAATATAGATACTTAAATTATCAAAAAGTCCTACACTTAACCTGCGCGAACTGCAATTTGCCACCATTAGATTAGGCGAATTGACGTCAAAGATAAGGCCGCATGACCGCACCGGAGCAACAGGCCGCATATGAATAGAAATATATATATATATATATATATATATATATATATATATATATATATATAGGGTTGACTTCATATGAGACAACCCTCTTATATGAGAAATAAGACTAAACCCTTACCATACGATCAAAGATTTCGACGGATCAAATTTGGTAGGGCACATCGCGCCTGGTAAACTATATTTACTCTGAATTTATAGGATAAACCAAAAGTGAAGGGTAAAATAGTAAAAAGACTCAGTGAGCGGTTCGAGAACATAGGGATTCCCCGACTTTTGCTCTCCCACAATGCGCAAACGTTAGTCAATCGAACTCCAGACGGAAACCAAACCCCATACGCGACAACCCTTGCCCTACTTTTCCTCACCCACAAACCGTCAACATGGGCGATTGACCACCATCCGGGGAGCACCCCCCAGACGCGAATTGTGACGCTAGTTGCGAGTATCCATGGCCGGACAGAAACGGTCAGCAAAGAGACGGAGTGGACCACGAACGCAAGCAGCTTCCAAATGTACCGTAGGCTTTTTTAGAGGGTTTGTGTTTTTTTTGGGTTTTTTTTTTTAATGTTTGGTGTGTGATTGCACGATCGGTGACTGGCATCGTGATTGCGTCGTTAGGGCACCGATCAAGCAACATGCACATAGCCGAGCCTCCGTTCCCGAAAAAACAGTCGATGAGCTTTTAGTGTGGTGGGAAATCACACAAACGAGCTCAACCCGGGTTTAATGGGGGGAATTGGGTGTCCATTGATGTTGTTAGCTTGGTTGGTTCCTGTAGTGAAATTAGAGAGTTAGGGATGCAATTTGAAGAGTGGCTGGACAAGGAGTTGGGTAGAATGAGTTTGGAAAAAAGAAGTAATTGATAGGGGTGGGTAAAGTAGAATTAGGTTCGTTATAGTGGTCCCCATGCGTAATGTTCCAAAAATTGCTTTTAGAAGCACATGGTGACAGGAAAATTTGGGGCCTACACTGATGTCATTTGAAACATAGAAATGTGTTTTTTTTTTTGGTGAATAGAGAAAGGTGTTAAACAGGACATCCGAAACAAAGAAAGAATAGATTTTTTTTTCCCAATATTGCATGTACTGAACTTTGGTCCGAAAAGGTACAACACCATTGGAAAAGTGATTTCAGTGCGATAATAACGGTATAAAACCAGACTGCTACGTGGTCATTATATCTGTTTCTGCATACAAAAAACTATTAGAATGTGTGGTTTTCATGTCTTTTATGCACTGTCTGTGCATTGTTTAAAACTGCATGTGCATTTCTATGTTGATCCATATTTGTGAACATTGCTGGGTGATTGAAGAATGTCTGTCCGTTATAGATACATTATTTGTTATAAGAGTTAATTACACTTTTGGTCCTGTGACTATTGGGGTCTTGTTAATTTCAGTACTTGACTTTAAAAACTAACAATTTAGTCCTCTAACTATACAATTTTTAACACATTCGGTCCTCCCGGCCAAATTTCGCCGGAATCTTTTAATTCCATTTTAATTTGTTTAATTTGGGGGCGAATAGGTCATTTAATGTTTTTCCTTCTTCTTCCTCCTTCATCCTTCTTCAAAAACATATGCTGCCGGTGGTGGTGTTATGTTCTTTGACAAGTAGTATATACCTCATAATAGCAATTGGCCGAACGGATTTAAGCCACCGATTTTCTCAAAGTAATCATTAAGAAAAGAGTTTTTTTTAAGCCACCGCCGCATTCCAGGAGCTCGTAAAAGCTTGTGACGAACCTCTGGGTTTCTCTCTTTTTAGTTTTGATTTTCTTTGAATTTTGGCTTCCTGTATGGTTTTAAGATCTGGGTTTTTAAAATTCTTTTGAAGCTTTACTTGAAAATTTTTGAATTTTTTTATAGCTTTTGTATTTTTGTTTTTTTTTTTTTCGAATCTGGGATTTAAATTTTGTGCATGAATATGGGGAATAAATTGAGGGCAGCTTCCATGGATTAAACAAATCTAAATAAATTCCATTGTGAAATCAACCTGCACGTTGGGAAATCCTCCCCAAGAAATGATGGAACGGTGACTCAAACTTTACGAGGAAGGACAAGTACAGGGTTCTCGCAGGAAACGATGGAACAGGGTTCTCGCCGGAAACGATGGAACGGTGACTCAAACAATAAATGACCGATTTGCCCCCAAATTAAAAAAAATAAATTAAATTAAAAGATTCCGGCGACATTTGGTCGGTGATTTGGTCGGGAGGACCGAATGTGTTAAAAATTACATAGTTAGGGGACTAAATTGTTAGTTTTTAAAGTCGAGTACTGAAATTAACAGGACCCCAATAGTCACAGGACCAAAAGTGTAATTAACTCTTTGTTATAATTTTTACTGGGTATACCGTATATGATATTCTAAGATTTTAATATGATTTGTTTTTTAGGAGTTCCCCATTTGAAAGAGGGCGATGCCACCAAATCGTAAGATGGGTCATTGGTTGATTCTATTGAAGAAGATTGCTCAGTCTCATAATCTGCTTCCTGAGTTTGAGGTATGTAGAAGAAGTGTGTTGAAAAAGATTTTGGGGTGTTTTCTAAATAGTTGTTAGAGTTGATTGGGTTAGTGTGGTTTTTTATTCATCAGATTTTTTTTTTTTTATTAAAATGCATCTTATTATTTATATACAAAAGAACTGTTGCCCATTGAATTGTCACATTCTTAGTGGCATTTTTTTTAATCAATTCCTTTTAACTTTTTTAATCTTGTAGGCGTAGAAGTTTATTTTTAATATGATGTTAGTTATTGTTATCTTATACTATTTTTTATTATTATCAATTGCAGATGTAGAAATGTAACCCCTCGGTTTTCCGACAAAGCTAAGATTCGAAAATAGCGATATAAATTTTTTTTTTAGCTATGACACTTAAGAGACAACTATTCGGTGCTTGAAATAATTTTTCTCGTAAGGATTGATTATCGATAAGCTACGAACTACGTATCGGTTACGAACCGAGGAAATTTTAAGGATGAGGATTCAATTCGAATTTTTCCAGAATTGGGATTATTAAGTATCATGCGATTAAGCCTGAATTTGTAATAGTTCAAGAGAAATTTTAAATGGACTGTAAGGGAGAAATTGTTACGGACTCTGAACCTAAATTTGACGGATTACCGGAAAATTTCCAAAATTGGTGATTTGCGACGGGAATATTTTTATGATAATTTTGGTATTAGAATTTTCCCGAATTGAGTTATAATCCTCTGTCGTCAGTCACCGGCGTCCAGCCAACACAAGGTCTTCAAGAAGAACCTTCACACGTCCCAAATAATCGGCAACAGAGGCCTCACCCTGCTGCAATGTCTGGAGCTGCCGAAGAGATGAACGGCACGAGCACGGAACGTGGAGGCCAATGCAAGCTCGAGCGCATTCCAAGCCGCCATGGAGGTCTGTTTGCCGAGAACAATCGGGATGACCTCCTCTGAAAGAGATGAAATAATCATCGATAAAATTGCTTGGTCCTGATGAAACCAAGGAGCATATGCCGGGTTCACGGTGGGAGCGGCAGTGGGCGTGGCAGCCAGCGGCGGAAGCAAAACAGGAGGAGCGGGGATCGAACCATCAATGAACCCATCAAACGTTGGCCGTGGAGAAACGGAACCAACTGAGCTCTCCAAAAAAGAAAGTTACGCGAGGTTAGCTTGATACTCACGTAATGATGAGCCGAAGAAAGGGCATTCGGCGCCGGCAGAGAAGCCGGATCACTAGAACTTAAGAGTTAATGTTTAATGCATGAAAATATTGTGTTGTGGTGACATTTTTAGGATTTTTGGGTGAAGAACTCCAAGGAAAGACACCATCAACTCTTAAGTTTTAAAGTCGTCTACAAAGGTAAGGAATCCTTTAAGTCGGTTCAATCACTTGGAGATAGGCAAATGCTAGGAGATTATGTGAATTAGAAATTTTTATATGAAAAGTACGTGCTATGTTATAGATCTAAAAGTTGGCTCAAAAATCTTTGCTTTGATTTTTGATAAATTTGTTATGCATGTTCATAGCTATTTTATGCATGTATATGTTGTATTTATGCCCTTATAGACTCATACTTGTGAAAATATTGAAATAAAATCAAGCTAGTCCCTGGCAGTGACTTCCGAAAATTATTGGGAAAAATTGGTAAGGTATTTTGATCCAAATTTTTTTGGACATGTAGATCTATAAGTGTAGAACCTACATATAAAATTTCATAATGATCGGAGTAGTATAAGTATGGTTTTCGCAATTTTTTCCAAAACTGGTCCAGAGAGAAAAATATTCCGGACAGCACACTGCCAAGGGCAAAAAGGGAATTTTCTGTGTTTATTCGTGATCAAAATGACCAAAACTTTTTATGAAATCAAGTACTATAAGTTGGGGTTCTACCATAAAAATTTCAAGTGAAAAAGAGTTCGGGAACTATTTCTACCGGCTCAATCTTTCGGACTGCGCCAAGCTGAAATTTTCTGAAAAAGAATGGTTAGAAACAATTTTGATAAATATTATTTTTGTGTATTATATTAACGTGGAAAATAACTATGTTTTGAAATTATTATGACTCCTATGCTTGGATTTCTGTGATGTGACTAATACTAACCTAAGTATGCGGGTTGGGAAAATATATTTGAGTAAGTTTATTGGTTATGGAGTCGTGTGATGAGAATTAAAGGTGGATGTGTTTTGTACCCCACCGTGAGTTAAACGTGGATGTGTTTTGTACCCCACGCGAGAGTTGGAAGTGGATGTGTTTCGTACCCCACTCATGAATTAAAGGTGGATGTGTTTCGTATCCCACCATGAGTTAAACGTGGATGTGTTTTGTACCCCACGCGAGAGTTGGAAGTGATGTGTTTCGTACCCCACTCATGAATTAAAGGTGATGTGTTTCGTACCCACCGTGAATTAAACGTGGATGTGTTTTGTACCCACCGTACCCCACCGTGAATTAAAGGTGGATGTGTTTTGTACCCACCAAGAACTAAAAGTGGATGTGTTTCGTACCCCACGTATGAATTAAGGTGAGAATTGTGCACCACGGGTGATGTGTGAGAGCTAACCATCGGTGAATTAATGACTGTGTTATATGCTTGAATTACTGAAATAAAGTGAAACTGCTTGTTGTTAGAATGTTTGCAGGTTGATTGCGACTGTTGGGTAATGTTATCTTACCTTGTTATTATTGAATAATTATTTTGAAAACCTTTGTTTATTTTCGAGTGATAATGGATATCCTTACTTAGCCGTCGCGCTAACTACACTTCGTTGTGTTCTTTAACAGATGTCGTCTAGTGTAGGCTCATGTAGCCCGCTGGACTCGGACCCTTCCGAGTTCGAGTTTCCTATCTACGACTATGATGACTATGTACAGTATCTAGCAGATGATGACCCTTACGGCCCCGGTTATGCGCCTGATCCACCAGTTCTGATCGACACTCCCGACTCTACTCCCGCTCCGGATTCGCCGGAGGTTCCTGTTTGGGCACCCCCTCCAGTCGTACCCCTCTGCCCTTTCGATGTTATGCAAGCTAGCTATGGGTTCTATCCCATAGAGCTCGTTCCGGGTAGTAGTCCACCTGAGTTCATAGTACATTACCCGTACCCGTGGGACCCGAGTCCCCCGGAGTATCTTGATGAGTGGATGATGACCATGGACACTTGCCGATTTTTAGACCACATGATGTGGTATGAGGGTGAGTGGCGCGAGGTTTGGGGCACCTACACGGGCCCCGTGTACCGCTCTTTAGACTAGGTAGAGTCTAGAGTGGGAGGGTGGGGGCGTAGTCAGTATTGTATGTACATCTTTTGTAAAGGTGCTGACTCAGAATGGTTGTTTAACCGGGTCTCTCTCTAAACTCTCCGGATGGGTAGTATTATTAAACCCCGTTCGTTTTGGTAGCTTCCTAGCTACATCTTTTGGCGACGTATATATATATATAATCAATATATGATGTAGTTATATTCTAAAGTTGTCTCGGGTTTTGACGTTAAGAAACACGATCCTTACTTTTGTTGTTTAGCCTATGCATCTAGAATGAATCCCGCCTATTTAAGGTTGGGCTGGGTCTAGGTGTGGCGGTAATTACCCCGGTGATTCGGTGTAGCCGAGTCGGGGTGTTACAAGTTGGTATCAGAGCCCTGTTTCGAGTCAAAATTCTAAGTCAAACTTTTTGTTCGAGTCAGCTCTAATTCGAGTCAACCCAGTTTCAAGGTCAGCCTAGGTTTGTTAAGACTGATCTAAATCATTGTTACGATTCGGCGAGTACAAGATCAGAACAGAGCTGGAACGGAGGTCGGGTCGCATGAGAAGGGGGCATTTCAAATCTTACCCCGCAGAATCTTACGATTCTGATAGTGAAATGATATGATAGTTATCTGTGTTTACTTAATCTATCATGAATAGACATGCTAGCATAACGCATTGGTTATTAGTACGCTTTGTCGAGACCCTCGCTTGGAGGGTGTGATAAAGACGAATTTTAGGAAGAAATATATAAAACTTGAGTAGGTGCTATACTAGCTACTTAGCTAGCTAATCCCGAGAAGGCTTTCATACCTCGAATACTAACTTGGGATCATCGTTCAACAAAGATGCCACCAAGACGTAATGCACCTGCGGAGAACGAGAATAATCTCTCTGTGATAGATCGAATGGTTCAAGCCATGGAGAGGATGACTGAGTTGATGCTGGCTCAGCAAGCTCAAAACCAACATCAAAGGCAACTGAGAGTAGACTATGCCAAGGCGATAGCCAGCCGACAACCACAATCCTACGCGGGCGAAAAGGATCCGGTAATTCTGGAAGAGTGGATCCGAACCTTCGATAAGTTACTCAACGCGGTGAACTGCCCTGCGAACCAGCGAGTATCCTCGGCAGTGTACTACCTGACGAAGGCTGCCGACAATTGGTGGGCGACAGTTGGACCAACTCTCCTGCAAGACCCAGCTTTCGGTTGGGAGGAATTCAAGGTGGAACTAAGGGAGCAGTTCTACACTGAGCGCATTAAGGGAATTAAGTGTGAGGAATTCCTACGACTGAAACACAAAGGAGCAACCATCCAAGAGTACTACGACCAGTATGTCGAGCTGATGCGGTTTGCCCAGGAGATTGTGCCGGATGAGGCAAGTAAGGCAAGGAGGTTTGTTCGGGGATTGGACTGGAGCATAAGAGGAATGATTGCGCCTTTCATGTGCGCTACGTTAAAGGAGGCCTATGACAGGGCGTCGGATCATTATCAGGTTTACCTGGACCAACAGGAAGCCTATGGCCGAAACAAGAGGAAAGCCGACGACAACTCTCGGAAGTTTCAAGCGGGAAACAAGAAGGCCAATCAGGGCGGCTTTAAAACGGTGCAAGGGAGAGGAGGATTCGATAAGGGGAGACGTTCTAATTGCCCGAGGTGTGGAAGGGATCACCCTAGTGAGAATTGCCAGGGGGTGAGGATCAGGTGTTATCAGTGCGGCAATTTTGGGCACAAGGCCGCTCAGTGCCGAAGTCAGGGAAACAGTCCCCAGAAGCCCCTGCAAAATGAAAATCAAGGGCGGAGATTTAACGGGAATAACGGCTGGAACCCCGCAGGAGCCGGAGGTCAGAAGACTAATTCTCAATCTGGGAACTCGATGAATGCCACGCCTGGTTCTAACCACAAGGGAAAGCAAGTGGTGGGAGAAAGCAGCGGAGCAAAACAGGGCAGGATCTACGTCGTCAATAGCGCTCAGGCTCAGGCTAGCGACGCCGTAACTGGTACATTCCCCATAAACTCAGTACTCGGCTTAGTCCTATTTGATACTAGGGCTACCAATTCCTTTATATCATCTGCATTCGCTGATAAACTAAAGTTAAGGCCTACGGCCAAGTTAAATCTCAACGTCGCAACAGCTTCAGGAGTAGTAGTATCCTGTAAGGATGGTTACGATGACGTTGCAATAGAAATAGCGGGATTTAACTGTCCCGGAAATCTCATTCGTTTCGAACTCAAAGGCCTCGATGTCGTACTCGGAATGGATTGGCTGGATAAATACAAGGCTCAGATCGTGTGTAACGAACGAAAGGTTGTACTTCAAGGACCGAAGGGAAAGAGAATATCCTACCGAGGAGTTGACAAACAACCCGAGCCACGGTTGTTGACGATGCAAGGGTTAAAGAAATGCGTTCGCCAGGGGTGCGAAGCATATCTCTGTTTGATACAAGACGCCGAAGTGGAGGAACTCGAGATAGATCGAATCCCAATAGTGCGCGAATTCCCTGACGTATTCCCTGACGACCTCACCGAGATGCCACCAGAAAGGGAAGTGGAGTT